>VZDJ01007749.1:41806111-41847124 GCA_008694505.1 Cyanoderma ruficeps
AAAAAAAAAAAAAAAAAAAAAGATGTTAATTGCAGACTACTCCCCAAGCTTTTGGATGTCATCAACTGCTAAAGAGAAGTTTTCATGATTAAAATAAAGGAAAAATCCTTAATGTCCTATGGATGCTGAATAAACCTTCAGGCAGGCAGGTCTCCTGCAGTTAATGACATACTGTGCAAGTGGGAACTGCCTGGGCAATGCAAAACAGAGCTTATGAGAAGCCATCATGACATTCAGCTGGAATTGCCTCTGTGCAAGAAGTGCGTTTGGGGCTCTGCTGAGCTTCCGGTCATTTCTGCTCAGTTTTCTTTAAATGGAGCTCAAGAACTGGTGTTTACTTGGTTGGTACTAACATTCCCTTTCCAAGATTTTTGATTTTTACAGTCTGCTTAACAAAATTATTTCACATACACTGCTTATACAAGCAGTCAGACTGGTGATCCCATACTCATCTCTGAGAGTGATGAGTGTCAGATCAAAATAAATAAATGAATCACCACATATATATTATATATAATACATATGATCCATATAATAAATAGGATTACTTTTACTGACAGCGGCAGTAAAAAGCAGTTGGGTGTGTTTTGAATAATAGTGCCCTGAACTACTCCAAAGCGCATCTGCTACAGATCACAACGTACAATGTTTTCCAGGTGATAAATCATAGGAATACATCATTCCTAGCATCCACTTGCATTCTTCTGGAAGATAAAATACCATTCAAATCTTCACCAACATTGAACAATTGCATGAATTTTCTGTTAGGACTGGACCGAAAGTATGAGTAATGATTACTAGCTACTTTCCACTCCTGCCATTCTATGGTAACTGCCACAGTTGCCCCCTTCCTCTCCCCAAAAAATCAAACCATGCTTTTTTTCTTTAACAACTGAGCATTCAGACCAGCAATGAGATACATTTTTCTCTCATCCAGGTTTGAACCTAGACTGCAATGTATATCGTACCTAATTTTTATCTTTAAATGATTCTGCATCAGAAGTTGATGGCTGTGGTCATATTACTAATGGAGGGGTTTTGAAATCAGCTTTAGAGATTTTGGAGATAAAATACTAATTTCTTCAACTTATGAAAACCACCCCTCCAGTGATGGCTATGTTGTGTATCCCAGAGGCCAAAATCACAAAAGGCAGCAAACTCTTTACCATACTCACTGATTTTTATTACAGAAATAGCTGAGTGAAATCAGCTAATAGATAACAGAGTGATTTCCTTTTGGAAATCCCAACACATGTATTTTGCATCTGTTGAAAGCACTGTTTTTGGGAAGCTTCCTAAGGTAGCCGCATAATGTAGAACTTGGAAGATGGGTTTGCTTTCTGACCCAGTCTCTCTCTGCATTCACACTTCCTGGGCACCAGACCATCAGATATGCAGATGAGCTGCTCAATTGCACATATCCTTTTGATTGGAAGGGCTACAAAAAAACCCTGAACAGTTGCCCAAGTCAGGCATATGTGCACATTGGCTTCTTGAACAGTGAAAGCGGCATTGCGTGCAGGAAGACCAAAAGCCCGATTTCTCACCATGGACCTGGACATGCAAACTTCATGGAAATGTACTTCTCACTGCACTGGCAAGTGGAAGAGTGACCACAGTTGGCATCACAGTTAACAGAACACACAAGCTTCAAAAACACTGGAAGGATGATATGATATTACATAGGAAACTGAAGCATCCAAAAAACAAAACTTCTGAAACACACAAGGATGGGTTTTTTCCTACCTTCTTTTTGTTTGCTATATCTGTAAAAATGAACATTTCAATTAGAGCCATCATATTGACCTGGACCTCACCCCCATGAAAAGCTGAAAGCACTTGAGGAAAATGCTCCCTCCTGCAGGAGATGCAGATTTGTGTTTGCCAAAGGTGTCATGAACTCTGCTAATCAGACTTGCCACAAATTCTCATTTCCTTATCAGCTGAAGGAAGAGGGAATATGGTCATCAAACAGGAGGGAAAGATGAATCAGTTGAGATAATCTAAATAAGCTCAAGCTACGGAAAGGTGTTCTAGGATTTTTAACCATAACTTCTGTTCATTGCATTAAGAATGGCATTCTCAAGGAAACAAAAATGGATTTTGTCTCTGAGTGTAAAGAGTATTTATTTCTTTTTTATTAAGAGGTGGTGGGGATAGATTTGTCCTCATACATACACATTCATGTATGATCAATAACCCCTGCCGAGAGTAAAGTGACTATTTCAAGAGGCAACAGCAAACACAATTTCCCCAAGTTTCTATATTCAACTTATTCCCAGGACCAATTTTGCTTCATTGTTTGAAAGAAATAAAGCAGCATGTCAAAGCCTTACAAAATGAAACCAGTTGACCATTCTTTAAAAAGCCAATTCTTGTTAACATTCAAAGTTTCTCACACAGCAGCTTCCATTTCTGCACCTGCAATGTTAATTTTTGAAGATGCCACCATAAAAAAACTCTCTATTAATTGACTGTTTCTATAATGATTAAAAGCCATCACACTAGCTATTTTTACTGCATTTCTTGAATTTCTTAAAGACCTCAAAGATACAGCTGAGGATAAAATGAAGTTATGTGAAATATTTCCAGAGAGTATACCCTAAGGTTTTTTCTTATGATCTGTAAAATACTTAAAATGAAAATACATCTTCCCCTTCTCACACATGCATTTATATGAAGTTACTTCTTTATGTCTGTTAGAATTTAATAGGATTTCAGAAATGTGTCTCTCTGATGACACTCAAAAGATCCAGAGCAACCAAAAGTCAGATCACAGCAGATCTCTTTCTAGAGACCATAAAATAATAGGTAATTAGATGGTAAAATGTCCCCCTCTAGCTATGTTTCATAAAAGGTTATTTTTAATACACTGAAAATACAAAGTAAAGATAAGCAAGTTAGTAATGGACTACTAAACCTAATCTTAAAACAAACAGTGGACCAGAGAAAACATTTCTAGCCAATATAGTGCAAACTATATTGCAATTAGAAATCACAAGCACCTAAAGGAAAAGTTGCAATTTTTGTTCATTCAGCTTCATGCTACTTTGATGTACAGAGAGCTTGATTCTTGGCAACTGCCAACATACCAGGATTTAAATGAGCACCAGGAGCACAGACAATTAGTTCTCAAAATGATTAAACACAACTAACTTAATTACACTGACAGGCATGCTCAATTCCCAGATTTTCTGAGGTCACATATTCTTCTGTCAAGAGAATATCTACATACTCCAGAACCAAGAGCAAGGACAACATGCTGTTGCCACATAAACGGTATTTTAACACACTTCGAAAACGTACTGCAGCACAATGTGTTAAAAGTATAATATCTATCCCTGTTAAATAAAACTGAAGATAAGGTATTAAAGTACAAATGGACTATCCCAGAGAATACAGAGCTATCAGAAATAATATGCATCTGGAATGGATGGTTCTTGATATCCATGTATTTTTAATGATATTTTATAACTTAAGGAACAGCTTCCATTTCTGGAATGAGACAAGCCTCTCTTGCCCTCCTAAATGCATTCATTTCTCAGTCTACCAAAAAAAAAAAAAAAAATCCATGAAGGCACGTCTGAATGCAGTACACATGCAACAAAAACTTAATTCTTTGAGATTACAAGGCACCTCTGAAACACCTCACTGTACTTTCAGCTAAGATGATGCCTAACTTTAGCTTGGTATGAGATGAAGAAAATAGTGAAAAACAGACAAATGAAAAGCTCCAAACATGAAACACAAAATCCAGAAATCAGACATGCAACCATTAAATCCAAACCTTTAAGACTGTTTTTTATTTACTTACATGTTATGGGACAAAAATCAACCAAACTTCAAAGGAGCCTGCTCCCTCAGAGCCAAACAATCACATCTACAGTTGCTGTCAAGTGGAAAATGAGCATCTCTAGCTGTGTCTCCCCTGAAATAATCCCAAACTGCCTGTTGTTCCAGGCTGTGCTCAGAACCTCTCAGCACCACCAGCCTCTCCTCCACAGAGCTGTGCTTACAGAGCTCCTCTCCCCCATACTTCTGCAGCATCGCCTACTTGCCTACTGCACTAATGGTGTCCACAGGCGTGGGAGGTCAAGTCAGCACATGCAGGAAACAGAAGGCAAAGGGAAAAAAAAATCCACAACCCCAAATCCAGATGCTACGCTTTTCAAGGCTGCACAATTTCCTCAATCTAGCTTTTATTAGCAAGAGTTATTGTTCATCTGGTGAGCAGTCCCAAATCACAGCTATAAAAACAGAAATCGTTTTAATTCCTGTTATATATAATCACAAAGCACATACAATAGGCACCACCTGAACTTAACAGTTAGGTTTGGGTTTTCTTTACTTTTACATCTATTGGAGTTATCAAAAGGGTCAGACAGAAAGCTCTGACGGTAATAGGCACCCTCCAACAGAAAGACAGCAATCAATTACAAGCCATTTGCAGAAATTGTAGAGCTGTCACAGACTCGTTTACAGCTGCAGTCCAAGTCAGACTGCCTCTGATTGCCAGGCTGTTTTCCACCCTTGTACCTACAAAACCAGGACAGCCTCAGATAATTTTTAAAATGACACTAGTAGACCTGCATGTCAGCTCAAGATGTGAACTGCAATACAGAATGGGCAATTACTTCAGCAAATCATGTAAAAGCCCTAATAACTGCTGAATTTGACAAATTTGAGGCTGGAGGGAGGGCAGGGAGCAGACCTGTCCATTTTCTCCTCTTTTTCTGAGCTTTAATTGCAGCATGTAATTTAGAGCATTGGAGCAAATATAGTGCATTAAAAGCAACAACTAATGTACATCAACTGTTCTCTGTGTATTTAAATCCTTGGAACTCTCCCTAATTTCCTGGCACCTGGTGTATTTGACACAGGCCATCAGGACTGGCTTTGTTCTTCTGCTAAAGCAAAGCTGATGCCCCAGAATCTCCTCCCCTCCAGCAGGACAGAAGGTCAGCATTTATGTCCACACAGTGCACAAGGGGCAGTGCATACTGCAGATGAGCAGGGCACCCCAAGGCACTCAGGGGAGCCTGGCCTGGTGCAAACAGCCATCAAAGCATCCTAAGCCTTGGGGTCACCTCTGCTGTGCTCCCACAAAGATCCCCACCCCTAAGCCAGGGAGAAGCCTTAAAACAGCAGAGCAGAGAAATCCACAGTATTCCTTTCAAACGAACAGTGTGTCCTAAGGGGAGAAAATCCAGTTTGTTTCTTGTCTGGTTGCAAAGACTTTGGGGAAGCAAAAGCAATTGTTACACAGGATAGAGACCCTCTCTGTGGGAATCCCCTTGTGCAGCAGGAGATGGGCTGAAGACCCACAATCACTGGGCTTCTCCTTATTCTCTAGGGAAAGGGCTTAACATCACCTATTTAAGACTGAAGTAGGTTATGAAATAATTAATAAAGTAAGATTAACAGCTTCTCTCAGTATGTATTGTTAGAGACACAATGTATCTTCCCTACTCCAGTCTTCTGAATTTTTACATTCTGTCTCATCTCTTCCGATTTTTCATACAACCTAGCATAAGACAGTAATATATTCCAGAACCATAAAAAATCTAACGTCATTCCTGTTATGCAAGAGTGCTAACACAAGCGTTATCATAAATTTGCTTGAAGATACAACCAACTCATCAACAGAATTTAAAAACACATTTCTGTTGTCAGAATGGGAATGCCAGGTAAAATCACGGCCACCAACACAGAAACACTACCCACACTTGCAATTGGGAGGTTCAAAACAATGTGCACTTAGATTGGACACAGGTTGCAAGTTGCTTGATTCAGAGGAAACCAGACCAAAAGCTGCTCTTCAGAGACCAGTGCATTTGAAGGTGGGCACTAATTCTGGGCATTCCTGCCTCAGCCCCTAAAGTCCAGGCTGAGAGAAGGAAAACCATTAGTGCAGCCAAGTCATACAGAAACTGCAAACACATAAAGGGTCTCCAGATTAGAGAGTGGGAATCACTGTCTCTCAAACACTGCAACTCTCCAAGTCTGTAGCCCGGTTTAAAACTACTGACATTGTATTGCTATGGTCACTGCAATATTAACAGCAAGGCCTGAAAATATCAGCAAAGAGAGAAGACAAAACAAACTGAATCAATTAGAAAGCTGCAGCAGCTTTACTGTTCCCTGCAGGAACTGGGTTCAAGCCACACAGAAATTGAATTTGACAAGTCTCCACCTGCTTGCCATTTGCCCCCATCACACTGGTCCTGCAGATGCAGCAGCTGTGCTGTAGATGCTGACCTGTCAGGGTGACCTCAAGATACTAAAACACCAAGTACAGCTAATATGCATACGATTTTTTTCAAATTAATGTCATATGTTAAATTCCTTCCAACAAAATGCAGAGCATTAATGCTACAACACTGCCTTTTGGTTCATGAGGATTGTTGTGTCAAGCATTTTCTTACCCTGAAGGGTGGATCAGTCTTCTCCCAGTGTGGGACTTGGTCCAGAGTGCCATCAGTACTGCTCCTTTTCAAACTGGATGTGGCGTCAGGCACATTACTAAAGTCTGCATTTGAAATAAAACACATAAATAAATTAGAGGGTTATAGGACAGAAACAGGAAAGATATTTGCTCTTACCTGCCAACACTTTCAGTGTCTAGTACAATTACACCAGCAGGAGAGAATCACAGTATCAATTAGGCTGGAAAAAACTTCTGAGACTATTGAGTCCTTCTTATGACCTAACACCAACATGTCAACTAAACCAGGACACTAAGTGCCATGTCCAGAAGAAATAGAAAATTTGAAATCATCTCCACCCCTCAGAAAACAATGGGAGAGGTCAAAGCAAGGAGCAACTAAGCCTTGAAACTCTGCTTTCCAAACAGAGCAGCTGGACATCAGAGACTGTCTGAAGCAATGTGCATATCTGATCTACCAAAATAAACCTAACGCTCTTGCTAACAGCAAGCTTTTGAAGGCAGCACTATCTATAATCAGCACACTCTGTGCTGAGACAACCAGTAAAGATTATTAAATGTGCTTGAGACATGAACTTACTCAGCAGTTCTCCTTGGATGAACACACCATTGTTTGACATGACTTAGTCCTGAATCCTTTTAAGATTTAAGGAGAAAAGAGAATTTTGCTCTGGAACAAACACCGTAATTCATAATACAGACACAATCCCTTCTTTTTGCAAATAGTTTACCAATTTTTTAAGTTTGGAGTCCATCTACAGAGTAGCTGGCACAATGCAAAAACCAAAGGCAGCACTGCCCTGCTCCACTTACTGACAGACTGTAGCTTTCAGTAACATTTACATTTAAACTCAAGAGCTATCCAACAATGCTGAGCGTTCATATAAAAATTATGTTCTTTCCCTTTATATTTCCTCAACTGGCTGCTGAAAATCTGCAGAGCTGTTCATATGGAGATTCTAATTAAAAATCCTAGAAGTGAAAAAGTGACTTTTGATCTGCAGCACTATCAATCCATGTAGCTGAAAATTAAAGAGCAATCACCAAATTAAAACGAGAAGAGAAGAGAAGAGAAGAGAAGAGAAGAGAAGAGAAGAGAAGAGAAGAGAAGAGAAGAGAAGAGAAGAGAAAAAGGAAAAAGGATTTTCAGCAACCTCAGATGGTAAAACAGCAATAAAATAAAGGGGGGGTTAAAGTTTGTTGCTTTGTTTCCTAGCCTTTAAGCCTCCAGAGCATAATTCACATCACATTACTACATTTTAAAACTCTTTCTCAACACCTACAAATGCTGGAGATTTATTTTTAAGTGAAAGGTAAGATTCTTATTTAATCACTGACATCAGCAACTGAAATGGTAATTAAAACGAATACCACCCATCTTGCAATAAAATCATGACAGCTTGCAATAAACAAATTGGGAAGGACAACAGAATTTAAGTGCCTGGGTGTTGCTGTTGTCCTGTCCATGTGGAGCAGGACCAGCTCCTCTCTGAAAGAATTGACCAACATGGACTGAAGCAGAGAGGGAAATGGGAATTTTAGGCCCAAAAGAGCACTTTGCAACCCACAAGGAGTCTTCCTGGTAAGACAAAACATGGCTGATAGACTCCAGAGACAAATCAGAGAAAGACATGCAAGCAGCTCAGCACAATGTCAACTTGGGTTTTTCTGTATGTTGTTAAGGAGCTCAGGTCAAACCTAGCATGGAGGCTGACATTTTCCACCCACATACCAAAGACTTGACCACTTTCTTATTTCCCTATCCTTGCAGAAACAAGGTCTCATCACTTTTCTCCCCTCAGGCTTTTTCACTTTCTCCTCTCAGAGTCAGGTGTGGCTCCTGATATGTAAGAGCCTGTGTAACATGCAGTACCTCAAGAGTTACCACTTTTGCAGAAAAAACCCATTTTATACTACTCCACTCCAGCCATCCATCGTCTTTAAGATCTTAAGAAAAAGTCTGTCTTGTCTATTTATTTTATTATGCTTTTACCTCTCTTCCTCCACCAAGCCTGAATAACTTTCCCCTTTCCTCTGGACTTTTAAAGTAATTTTGAGACTCTCTTCTGTATATGAGTACACATGAATGCCTATTGACTTCCACCATTGCCAACTCCAGGGTAAGCCAACCCCTAAAATTTAAATAGACTTTTAACAACGTTTTCTTCAGGGTAAGGTGATGCCAAGGATATTATTTCCTATTGTTTGCCAGCTGAGCTCTTTTTACTTGCCCTCTGGGTTTTAATGCCCTTCTCCCCTCCAGCATGCACCTGAGATACATTTTGCAAAGGCATAAAGGATCTAGAGTTTGATCTCAGGTAGATAGCTAGTGAGAAAAAATCCTTATATCCCTGATTTTACAAAGTGACCATTAAACATTTGTCCTTTACAAAGCAGTAAAACTAACTTACACAAGCAATTATGAGAGAGCATAAATGTGGAAAGAGGAAAATAGGGCAAAACAAACAGCAAACAAAAGAAAAAAATCAGGATAATAACACCCAAAGTAGGCAAATAGAATATTGTATTGCTTTTTCCAGATGACCCATCTTTTCCTGCCTTCACCCTCATTTTGTTTTACCTTTGTAGTCTACAGGACTGTCAGAGATAGGTCTATATAGTCTTGCCCATTTTTATAGCATTTGCTGTTGGCAGAATGAGTTGCTGACTATGGAGAAGCAACTGTAAATGTTATTTTAAATAGAAAAACCTAAAAAAAGTTACACGGAAAGAATCCAAGGTGAAAAAAGACATCCTACTGCATCCTGCATTGTATGCAGAACTAACATGGGGAAGGAAGAAAGAAAGGAAGGAAGGATGTATGGGTTGTTGATCAGTTTAGCATCCACATCCTGTCTCCTCTTCCTTCTTTTGCTGTGGAAGGGGACTTCCTTTGGATCTGCTCCTACAGAATATTCCCAAAAATACAGAAACACCAACATCAGCTCCATAGACAGCTCAACCCACCCCCCAGTCCCCCACCTCAAAAAAAAAAAAAAATTAGTATTACTCTAGAGAATGGGTCATTACAAATGCAAAGCTTAAGGACATGAACACAGCAAAAAGTTCAATACTGAAATCCTTTCTACTTCCAGTGATAAGTGAAAAGGGACTAGCAAAGTCAAACCCTACAAAATGTATTTTCTTTAAACATTCAAATTTAGATTTAGCTCTACAATAGAACTCATTTTATCAAAGATGTTCACAAATAGTAATGTGAAAGTGCTCTCTTACAGGCTGGGTAACCCCTATTCTTTCAGGTAAAACTAGCAATAAAACCGTATAGAATATGCACAAAATTAAGAAAGATCCTATCACTGTGCAAGTACAAATTTGTTCCAGTATATAATATTCTGTTTTTTTGCTGGCCATGAGGATGGAGAAGTATGCAAGGAGATACATGTTCCTAAAAATCATTGAAATTGAAGGTCAAACCAGCATTTCCAGGCTTTTTAAAATCATCATTAAAAAAAAAAATAACACAAACCCCAAAACTCTGATGTTACTAGAATTATGTTTCTCTCTACTTTAAGAAAACATGGAACACTTCACTGAAAACATTGCCTGAGAGGCATTCCAGCATAGTAAATGGTGAGTGTATCATGGCTAAATCTGCCCATACAGCTCCATTACAGTAGTACATTTGATTTATTCGACTGACATGGTTGTGATAAAACTGTCTGGAAGAAAAATGGGACTGATAATAATGAGTTAAACAAAACATGGTTTAAATTGTTTAACATATTTTTTCTCTGCTGCAGTACACCTCTCTGTCCTGTTTACACACACACTTATGCTTGGTGAGTTGAAATGTTTACTCCTTCCAGCTGGGATACAGGAACCTCTGAAGCAGATAATTTTTCCAGTCTAGCAAACAGGACTGTCTCCAGAAAAGAATACTAAGTCAGCGTGGTGGGTTGACCCTGGCTGGACACCAAGTGTCCACCAAAGCAGCTCAACCACTCCCCTCCTCAGCAGAGCAGGAGAGAGAAATATTATGAAAAGGTCATGGGTTGAGAGAAGCACAGGGAAAGATAGATAAGCACAGGGAGAGATCGCCATCACAGGCAAAACTGACTCAACTTGGGAAAATTAGTCTAATTAAGTACTAATCAAATCAGAGTAGGATAATGAGAAATAAACCCAAATGTTAAAAACACCTTTTCCCCACTCCTCTCTTTTTCTCAGACTTAACTTTGCTCCTGATTTTCCCTCCCTCCTTCCCCTGAGCAGCACAGGACATCAGGGAATGCAGGACTGTGGTCAGTTCATCACACATTGTCTCTGCTGCTCTTTCCTCCTCATGAGGAGCACTCCTCACACTCTTCCCATGCTCTGGTGTTGAGTTATCCCACAGGACACAGTCCTCCTTGAACTTCTCCAGCATGACTCCTTCCCATGGGCTGCAGTTCTTCATGAACTACTCCATCATGGGTCCGTCACACAGGGCACAGGCCTTCTGGAACAAACTGCTCCAGGGTGGATCCCCCACAGGGTCACAAATCTGGCCAGCAAACCTGCTCCAGTGTGGGATTCCCATGGGGTCACAGACTCCTTCCTGCAACCATCGGCTCTGGTGAGGGTCTTCCACAGGCTGCAGGTGGATCTCTGCTCTCCTATGGATCTCTGTGGGCTGTGGTGGAATAGCTGCCTCACCATGGTCTGCATCAAGGGCTGCAAGGTCTGCGCCAGCACCCAGAGCCATGTCCCAGCCCCTCCTTCTTCACTGACCTTGGTGTCTGCAGAGTTGTTTTTCTTAGATGTTCTCACTCCTCCCTCCAGCTGCAAGCATGTAGGGTTTTTCCCCCCCTTCTTAAATATCCCAGAGGAGCTACCACCACTGCTGATGGCCTCAACCTTGGCCAGTGGTGAGTCCACTGGAGCCAGCTTGCACTGGGAAGCATCTAGAAACTTCTTACAGAAGCCACCTCTGTAGCCCCTGCTACCAAAACCTTGCCACACAAACCCAATACAATCAGCTTGCTGCAAACAAGAAGAGTAGCAACAGCAGATGAATGCTAGGATTCCCAGAAAAGCACAGGGGGGAAAGCTTAAACTACATCACATGAAATACATACTAAATAATGTCTTGGTATCTAGCAAAGAACCACCAAATACTAAGAACATACTCAGCGCCTTAAGCTATCAACACCATCGCCAACTCCTGCAATGTTGTGTCTTGCTGGCAGGCAGGTAAGTGACTCAATCATTCAAGAGAAGTTATAGTGTAACCACTTAAAACTGAGAGAAAACATACTTAAGTCATGTTCCTCACTTTTCAACATTCAATTAAAAGCAGGCACAGAGCACACAGATGGGACAGTTGGTTTGCAAAACAAACACATGCAGCATATCCAAGAGCTCTGTGTGCCTATGGGAATGTTTCTTCCCATGTTGATGCAGTGACACACATGGAAGTGGTGAATGTGGAAGTTATTCATGTGTTTGTGAGCAGTGAGGTACAATGGAAACTCATCATCTAGCAGATGTGTGAGACAATAATAATCTCTGCTGCAATCCCAGCCAAGAATCCAAAGGAAATCAACTGGAAAACATCAACATCGACCATCCGGCAATTCATTTACCATAAAGAAGCCATCAGCAAATGCAAATGTCACTTATGTCTCTTCTTCTGTTTAATTAACGAAGAAGCCTTAATTACTTTCAAGTCAGAGATGCTCTTAGCTGCTCACTGCAAAGGCAAAACCATCATGAGGAGAGTAGGAACTGAAGATCCCGTTTCTTTATTCACTGTTCTCTTTTCATAACGCATCAGAACTTGTTCCATTTCAGACTACTCTCACTGATTTTAAAAAATGCCAAATAACCATCACAAGCATGTCAAGTGTTATCAAATGTCAAGCACTGTGTAGGTGGTGTAACCACCTCTTTTTTCAAACTATGGCAAGAAGGAGTGTTTCCACCTGCCACTCCAAAGACAATGATAAATTGAATAAAAATTCTACATATACATGAGAAGACAACACAGAAAAACTATATGTACTCAGTCTCTCACTTGAAAACAAACTAAGACCACTGTAGGGCATAATTTTCAGATCTGTGAGGAGCAGCAGCTCTGTGCACTACTTGATAACTCTCCTCAGCTGTACCAGAGAGAGGGCGAGAGAGATAAAGTGACAGGTTTTGTCGGAATCAGGTGAGGGAACTGCACCCAGGCATGTCTCAGCTAAAGTAAGATGCTTGATTAACAGCAGCTGTGAGTCTTTCCTGGTATCCCTGACTTCACCTGTTCCACTTACCACATCACCAAACATTCACTACAATGGATTCTGACTCGAAAAGCCATGGTAAAGCCAGTCCCATAGGGCTTGGCTGAACCAGGCTGAAATATGTCTGTAATCAACAAGGGTTAGTAAGGCAGGAGAGTAACTAATGTTCAGAAAATGACCATTTCTGAGGTGGGTGCAAGTTATGATGCACTCAAGCAGCTGAGCAGAGGACTGAACTTTAGCTCTCAACATATAAAACCTGGCATATGAAATTGAAACTCAGGACCAAGGATCTAAATGAATTATTCAACTGATGATGGCAAAAAGAGGATGAGGCTATACAGCTGGCGAATAACATCCAATAGCTATGTTTAAAGAAAGAATGAGAATGCTGGGGTAATCTAATTTTGGAAAACACAGATCTATAACCTATGTAGTAACCTTAGGCTTTTACAATAAATTCAAGGAAAGAAAAATCAGAAATGTGAAGACAAATGGAAGATATATACATTATGGGTAAGCAGATTGTGCCAAACTAATCTGACATCTGCCTTTAATAAAATATTCTTAAAGACAAAAATATAGGATAAAAATAACCTTCTGGAAACTTAGTTAAAAAAAAAAGGAAACAGAAACTTTTATAATATCCCAAGGGAAATTGTTAAACAAAATGAAAAGGATAGGAATTAAAACAAGACAGAACTGGCTAGCAGGTAAGATGAGAATAGATTCATGTGAATTAACTCCTAGGCCTGGGAAAGGCTAGATTGTAGATTTTGTCCAAGGTGGGTTTGGGGACTACTTTTATTTCATATTTTCATTATTTGTCTCAGCAAAGAAAGTACAATACTAAGTAGTCCAATTAAATACTCGAATCATTCTAAGTTAATACAAGGCATTAATTAGGAGCATGACTGGAGATGCATAAAGGAGATGTGGATGACCTTGAAGATGAAGGCACAGTCCTAGAATGAAATCACATGGAAGAGAGTTTCAGGGACCTTTAAGAACCATTGCTTCTATAACTCATGACTTGGAAACATGAAAGAAAAATGTGGAAGTGTGGAGAAGGGGTTGACAACATATAGTCGTGAGCTAGAGCTACTTAAGCAATGACCAAGGCCAGCAGATCAGTTATTACACTGGCCAGGAGTATGTCTGTGTTGGCAACTAGAAGACTGGCTTTCAACCATCACATGAATAAATTTCAGGAACAGACTTACATAGGCACAAAGAATGCAAACAATCTGTTTTAAAATGGAATAGGATAAATGTATCAATAGGGTTGTCCAAAGCCATAACAAACAGAGGATTGGACATGTTGAGTTTGGAAATTCCTTCCTATCCTGGGTTTGTCTATCATCAACATAGAACAAATATTACATAGATACATACACACATAATACAGGTACACAGGTTAAAATAGCCAGAAGCCTCTGTCTCTTCAGTAGAGCACAAGAAATACTTCAAGTTTCATTAATACTGGTGCTTAAAGATCCTGGCAAAGAATGTTTTTGACTAAAAGAACATTTATATCACAAGTGCACGTGAGTTATGAGCCCCGACAGTTGTCCTACCCCAGGTTCTTGCTGACTCCAGCTCTGAGGTTCATTAACAACTCCACTGCAACAAACTGATCATTTTCTTGTTTGTAGTTCTCTGCACTTGAAAGGGAAAGAAAACTCTCACTTCCTGTCCTCTCTGCTGCAGTTTTTAATCTGCAGTAGTTAGATGCTGTAGATATACTGACACTCAAGAAGTTATCATGGGCTTGACCTAGTCTGTAAAAGACTGATATCCTGACCTCATTTCAGAGCAACTGACAGCATTTTTCAAACACTGGCATTGTCCAGTGATTTCAGACAGATTATGCAAAACAGCAACAAAGTGGGCATCAACTTGCTTCTGAGAATAGTAATATGAATTTTAGCTTGAAAAAATCCTTGAAAATAGGTTCCACAACTGTAAAGGATTGCAGGAGGTCCAGACTGTCCACTAGGAAAGAATGTATTCAATATTTTCCCTAATTTGCAAATGTTCTAGAAACCGCCAATAAAAACACATCACAGCTGATCTTCAGCATGTACGATATTCTCCCACTCCCTGTTACAGAGAGTTTCCATAATTGGCTGTGTGGTTTATCTGGAAATGAGATATTACATTTGGGTAATAAAGTTGAGCCAGGTGTTTGGAAAGATGCATTTTTCATTGTTGTGCAAATTCTCCAGACTGATCAGTTAATTATGATAAGCTTACAGTTCTCATATTCTTCTAGCCAATATTACTATCAGGAGAAAAGTAAACTTCCAAGAGAAGATAACAAATATTTTCAAAATCCCTGGTGCAAACAATACCAAAGTCTGAGCCAACTCTCAGAAAGGAACAAAGCTTTGGTGGTCTTCATGTCTTCAGACTTATTGAAAAACAGGGAGTGGTAGGTGAACCATTCCAGCACTGCCTGGAAAAGAGAAATATCAGCATAATGAGGTCTAAAAATGCTCCCTCAGAGACCAGCACTCATAACTTCAGTTAAACAGTTCAGTCTGGCAGGTAGCATGCATGTGCTTCTTTCTTTTGGTTTTATACCACAAGATATATTTCAGGTTTTCAACAGTATATTTACTCTTTTGTAATCAAGTTGAAAAAATAGATCTGTAAGCATTTACTTTTCTATCTTTTTCCTTTCTGAAAAACTTAATGAAATATCTTTCAAAAAGTAACAGTTGATCCAAAGGAATTTATTGAATGGCTTTCAAGAGACATTCTCACAATCTCTGTTAAAGAAGGCATCCAAGTTTCACCAGAGAGATGAAGGGTTCTGGGTTCACTAGTTCACCTATGAATAACTCATATGTCCTGCTTATGTGAGGATAAGTTTTTTCAGTTCTTTGGCTCATGTTATCCCCTGGGATTAGCATGGAAGGGGCACCCACCAGCTGGTATATGTGACAGAGCCCACACAATCTTTATAGCCCTTTAGATTTTTCTCTAGGTTGCAAAGAGCACAATAACTGTGCTAAGGAAGAAGAAAAGCAATGGAAGATTCCATGGAAGATTCATTAACTGTCCCACAACGGCCATTTGCACTGGAAAATTTGCTAGTAAAAGTGAGGAGGGTCTAAAAAATGAAGGGGATACACATAGGTAAGTTTAGTTAAGTTGTGGTACAAGAGGACACTGGAGTTTCTGCTTCAGGGTTTCCATCATGAAAGCCCATGTCTGGGTAAACATGAAGAGGTGTTTGGAGACATAGAATTCTTCAAGGCCTTCAAATGAACAAACAATCTTTGGCCAGAGAAAGATTATTAGAAATTTGGTGATAAGACAGCTGAGGAAAAATTCAAAGACCATGACATAAGAATGGTTCAGCTTGAGTAAGTGGAGATCTAATTTCCACCTAGGAAAAGTGGACTGAAGGTCCTACTTTACCTAATTATTCATCCATTTCCTATGCATGTCACAGTAGCAAATAAATAAACAAAGCAGTTTTTTTGCATTCTTATGTCCTATTAGTACAAGCCTAAACATATGAAAAATGGCTGCTATACACTGAGCTTATTCATGAGGAGTTTTTATGGTCACATTTGATTTCTAGGCTGAAAACTGTCTCTAGGTAACTTTTCCATTAAGAAAACAGACTTTTAAGAGAAGGTAGGTAGATTGCAGCCACAGAGGAGAAATGCCCATGGAAACACACCATATTCTCTACCACTTTAAACTGAAAGCCAAAGCAATTTGGTTCACTTTTTATCTTAATTGAGGTTCTCAATGGATTTGGGCAAGAGACTGAGGTAGAATGGACCCCAAGCGAAGGTTCTTATTAATCTCCAATCCAGTGAATGTTCATGTTAGCTCAATTCCTTGAATTTATGTAAGTTTTTAACTATTACACAGTCCCAGTCCATTTTTTCCCCCACAGTTGGTATTCACAGTGTTCACTGCAATGCTGGAGTAAATCCAAATTTATTTACAGGCAGTAATTGTGGTTACTAACTGTGGAGTGCTTTACAGCTTTCATGCTGCTTTAACCAACAGTTAAAAAGATAGCGAAACACTAAATTTACTATCAATTCAAAATCACCTTCCTCTTTTTGCCTAGGAAATTTTCAAGTTCTTCTGAAAGCTTTTGAACTAACTTCAGATAACAGCTAGCTCAAATTCTCATTGCTAAATTATCGTGACTTGAACCTACTAGTAAAAGTAACTTCAGTCTCTAGAAAACTGAACATGTTAGAAAAATACAAGTAAAATTAACTGAATTTAGTAATTCAGAAATTACTAAAATTATTTTACTCTATTTTGGCTTTTATCACTTTTTAATTGTCTGGATGTTTTGTAACCTATTTTGGGACTGGCTAGAAGGTCTATTCTCATGTTAGCTTTAAGGCTGCAACAACTCACTCCTTGGTGTAGCTGGACACTTATTCAGGAATCCTTTCCATATGTTAAAATCTGAAAAGAAAATTAGCATACAGCTGTCATAACATCAGATTTCCTAGACAGGATTCTTGAACGCAGAATTACTAAAGGCCTGTCACTAACTAGACTAATTGTTACCAAACAAGACATGCAATTACAGACCAGCCAAGAAGATTCCCGTCATGGCCCCTCTCATCCATATGTTTTGGCTTCAGGGAGCAAACTGTGAAACATCAGAAGGTGCTTCCCAATGTACAATGCAATCAGGGTACTTCTATTTGCATATGTGATATGCCTAGACAAAGAGAAATTCCTACTTCTGGCTAGGATCTGAAATGATCAAGCAGGACAAGTCTTTGTCCTTTGTTCTCACCCTTCAGTGAGGAAAGTGACACTTCTGCTTTTAACATTCCACATTTTCAAGTATAGAAAGAGGCAGTATGTTCATGCAAATATTCTTCTACCATACAGCTTTCTTAAGACATTTTGGGCGACATGCTGAACAGTGGCTTCACTCCAATCAGCCACCTACTTGTACAAGTTTGACTTTCTATAGGCTGCTTTATGCTCTCTTATATTTCTTTTTTTTTCTAAATTTCTACAGAAACATCCATTTTGATGCTGGAGCAGAGTCCTTTAGATCCCTTTGTCCATTAACAGCTCATGGTGAGGCAAAGTGTTTTGACTCATTAGCTCATTAAGTAATCTATAGGAGATACAAATTAGCAACATAATAGGAAATAGCTGCCTGCACCTCTGTAGCAATGCTTGATTAGCCCCTGCAACTCAGCGGTGTGCTTCTATACGATTATTTAACATTCTAAACTTCTCTGCCCAAGTATCTCCCAGTTGGGCGGCTGTTCAGCCTTTTCAGTTTGAAGTGTAACACTTCACACCAGCCTCTCAAACTGTTACCTAAATGCATTTGTTTCCTAAGCGCCTAACAAATAAATGCCTTCTTCCATACAGTCTCACTGGAGGCCAGTGTTAGCCACAGCTAATGCATCATCCTTCCATTCCAGTTCAACAGCTGGAGATGTGCAGCTGCAGTATGGAGAGGAAGACACAGCAGCAGACCCCAGGCTGGGTCCTCTACACCACCATCCTCTCTAAGTCAGCAAAGGCTGCAACCCACTGCTGCCATTAGGTCTTCCAGGCTACAGCTGCTGGATATGCAGGGGTGCTGTCAGGGGTCTCTCTCCTTGTTTTTGCTACTCCTGCCAGATTGCTCACATTGGGAGGCTCTGGCTGCCCTCAGAGGTCACTTGCACTGAGGAGAGCTGGAAAGCAAATGGAGCTAGCCCTGCCCAGGTTCCAAGTATACCACCTCAGCAGTACATTTTCTTCTCCATCTCAGATTTACAGGCACAAAAGTAATGAAAACAGAAAGGGAAAGAGGAGAGGAAAAGTTACTTAATAGTTTACAAGAGTTTGTGGCTAGCTTAGACATTTCTTATCATTACTCAACCTACCTTACCTCTGTTTGATGTGTTTTAAATCATGCCTACGGCCCTAGTCTATATGTGGATGTCTCTAACTTTATCATAATTAATAAACCTCCTTGCTATCCATATTGTCACTCTACAGAATTCAGTAGGAAGGGCAATATGATGATTTATGCCTACATATCACTGAGCCAGAAGGTGCAGCTATACAGGGTTTAATGAAGTTTACACCAAGAAAAAAAACCCCAACAATTTGGCCCACTGACTTCACAGGGATTAAATCATAGCAGCATTTAGGAAAGCAGAACAAAATGCTCTTTCAGTAGGAAAGCACAACAAAGAGCATTTTATAGCATAAGCAATCTTCTAATTTGGTGCACACACATCTAGCAGAAAGCCAACAGGACAGTTTGTCAAGTGCCACCAAGAGTTCATTAAACTGCCATTCTTGGGAAACACTTGTATTGCAAAACATGCAGCAGCAACAAGTGCTCCAATGGATCCAGCTTCTGAAGAGACAAATGCTTTCCCTGAATTGATCTCTACACTGCTAGAGCCCCAGGTACTGTCTCAGGTCAGACCTAGCCTTTTCCCAGCAATTCACGAGTGCACAACGAAGACACCTGTACTCACAGCACACAAACAGCCTGGAGCAGGAGCCAACGCACCACAGCTGTCCAAGACTACTCTAAACACAGCCCGCCCCTTGCACTTGCTCTGATGAGCGTGTCCTATCACATCTATGTGGTTTCCCACTGAGTTGGGCAATAAGTAAGAAAAAGAAAGCCCAGGAGAGTCATCTGTCTTCAGGCAGATAAGCAGTCATGCTGCATAGACAACTACATGTCTGTGTTACAGAAAGGCTTTCCTAGTACATTGCCTTATGCCACAAAATACCTGGCATTACATCCACCAGGCAAGAGGGAGCAATGTATGCAGACCTGCTCAACCAACAGAGATCAGGGCCCATTATCTAACAGGACTGTGGGTATCCTTGGGACTCGAGAAGCTAAGAAGCAATATTCACCTCTTCTGAACTCAAAGAAATTTCCTGTGACAGAATAAAACCAGATTTCTTTGATACCTCTCACACAAAGCACAAGGAAGGAGATGTCCTACAGCACAACAAAGAGAATTTATATGTTGAAACAGCATCTAGACAAATAAACAGGACCCTATTTGGGCAGAAATAAAAGTAAAAGTTATTTTAGAAATGCTTTCCAGTTAAGTTTTAGTTTTACTTTAGTTTACTAAATGCTTTCTTCGATGCATTAAAGACATTTACCAAAAACTGTGGGCAAATAGCAAGAAGCAGAGTGGTCTGAGCCAGGGGTCCAGGCACAGCTCCCAGCTGCCAGAGCTAGAGGCCACCTTAGTGTCAACATCCTCCTAACTTTATCTCTTCTCTCAGGAATGACACACAGGTCATTCTGGTATTCAGGGTAGGTTGGGGCTGAAAGAGGATGTACGGGGTGCCACGTGGAAAGGTGTGCACAGTGACATGCAGAGAGACAGCTGGCACCAGAGCCAACCTGTCTTCCTTTTCCTCCCTCACCTCGGCGGTATCTGACAAAGCTGAATGGTGCAAAGTTTTCTGGAGAAGCAGTGAGTTGTAATTACACTTTACAGAGGCATCTAGAACACCTAGCAAAGTGCATTTAAAACAGGAAGTACCTTGGAATTGAATCCAAATCACTTGTTATTATTAAGGACATATTTTTAAATATAATTTAGTCATATAAAAATTAAACTTGTGGCCAATTGATGTGCTTTGCTTCTGTGGGTGCTTACACAGATTACAATCAGATGCTGCACATGTCTTGGAAAACAGAAGAGCCACTTTCCATGTGAGGATTCCAACCACTGATCCTCCTCCTGAAGCACTGACACTTTGCAAAAATATCTCAATGCTTAGCAGAACAGGAGCTAAAATGTAATTGCTCCACTCCAGCACATAACCCAGCCATTTCTCAAAAAGCACGAAGCCTGACTCTCCCTCCCTGACTCCAGCCATGCCTTATACAGCACAAAATAGCTTAAGCAGGAATGACTCAAACCAGCAGGTCCCAGACGACACTGCTGCCCAGGCATCAGTGCAAGAGGAAGGAAAGCAGACAGCAAAACCCTTGCTCGAAAGTGGCTACAGCAGTGTTCTGTGGCAGCTCAACTGAAAGAGATCTTTCTACCTCTGAGAGTAGCTCTCCTTGCAACCACCTCTCCCTTGGCACCTGTGTGCTCCCCGCTCCTCCTCCTCCTTACCTGGCTCTGGCCCTTGTCAGAACTCTGCACCCATCAGCTCAACTCCCTGAGTGTGTGGGGGCTGGGGAGAAAGATTTCTCCTTGATTAGCTGCAGGAGCTGCAGCAAGAGCTGCTGCCAGCACAGGGGTGGGAGGAGTGCTATGGGGCCAGAGGAAGAGGAGGAGGAGCAAGCCACCTCCTTGTCAGCAGCACCCAAAACTTGATTGTTCCTGGGACTACGCTTCCAGAAAGACAGGCCAGACAGGAGCCCAGACCCTGCACAGAAGGTAAGCACCCTACCCCACAGGTGAGGAGTACAACACAGAGCACAGGAACAATAGGTCCAATATTTTTTACTTTTTAATTTTCTTCTCTCCTTTTTTCTTTTTCCTTTTTCTTAGGTGGTTTCTTTCCCATTTAACTTTCTAACCCTCAGAGATGGAAGTGTTTCATTATGGAAACTTGCTAAAGCATTTCCAACCTGCCATCCCCCACCTTTTTTTTTTTCCGCTTTTTAATCACAGAGTTCTATTTACAAATTAGGGTTGATTTCAACAGTGTCAGCTAACCAAAAACAACAGCTTTTTTTGGCAAAAACACACTTGCTGAGGAGAAAGAAAAATTGCCCAACTTTGACAGTAACTAACACTCTGCAATGGATTTTCACACCTACTAATGCTCCTACCTCCTGCCTCATACCATAGATATGGTGTATCTATAGATATACCATAAACCCACACAGCATTGCCCTAAATATAGTTTTCAATACTTGTGCCTTCTGTGTTATTTATTCCTCAAATATCCATGCCATCTTAAAATGATGCATTTTTTCCTTTTTTTTTTTTGTCCACAGCTGTAAGAACTTCAGTCCAATTTCCTCATTTTTTAATTCTACATAAATATTTCTTTAATTTCCTTGGCACTGGAGCTTGGAGCAAATTTGATTGCTCCACATTTATGAGTGCATTTTTTTTAAAGTATTTCATCTCATTTCTTTTCCAGGATAAGCTTATTACTCGCCAAGCAGCTAAGCAGCAGGAACATAGTGGTGCCATGTGGGAGATCAAATGATACAACCACAGCAGGTCCAAAATACAGCTACAAGGGTATAACAACCTCTTGGAGAAAATGAATCATTCTCACCAAAAATTCCCTGGGAATTCAGGAGTGGCAGAATTAGTGGCTTTGGAGAAAGTCAATCACTTCCCTTCTGTACAGTAAAAGATGCCAAGGTTTGCCATGAGGTATAATTGGCTATCCTCAACACAGCAGAATATGTAGGAAAAGGCATTAATCAGTTATGACAAACAGTTACAAAACTGTAAACAAATGTGGACAAACTATTACTGTCCAAGTTATTTGAAGCCTGTGATTTTAAGTAAGTTCTGTTTTGCTTTTGCATGGTGGTCATCACCAAGCACTAGGCAGGGCGTTACTGCGTGACTCAGGGCTGAAAATTTCCATTTTCTAAGCACTTTGTTCATTTTAGCTCATTAATCCTCATAGCACTCGAGATAGACAGGGTTAATTTCTAAAACCAGGGAGATAACAGCAGAAGCATTGAGGTTTTTTAATGCCAGATATGTAACTTCAGCCAAATTGAGCTTGTTGTTTTAAAAAGATCCCCTCTTCCAGCACTAACTGACTTTTAAAGGTGCTACTTCAGAAGAACAGACTCAATATGGACAGGCAAATATTTGAAATTATTTTTAATAACTGTGGCCTTAAGAGTGACTCACTCAACTCAACCCAAGTAGACAGAACAGTATTAAACAGGACAAATAGGGGATCAGGCCCTGCTAGCAGAGGTTTAGGAAAGCCATGTCCTGCTTGAACAACCTGATCTCCTTCTATGATGAGGTGACCCAACTAGTGGATGAGGGAAAGGCTGTGGACATAGCCAACCTGTCTTTCAGTAAAGCCTTTGATACTCTCTCCCACAGAATTCTGCTGGAGGAACTGCCAGCCCATGGCTTGGGCAAGTGCACTCTTTCCTGGGTAGATGGCTGGAAAGCTGGGCCCAGAGAGTTCATCCAGCTGTAGGCCAGTCATGGGGGGTGTTACTCTAGGCTCAGTGCTGGGGCCAGTCCTGTCTTTATTGATAATCTGGATGAGGGGATCAAGTGCACCCTCAGTCAGTTCACTGGTGACACCAAATTGGGTTGGAATGTTGATCTGCTGGAGGGCAGGAAGGCTCTGCAGAGGGGTCTCTGGACCACTGGGGTGAGGCCAGTGGTATAAGGTTCAACAAGGCCAAGTTCTAAGTTCTGAACTTGGGTCACAACAACCCCAGGCAGTGCTACAGGTCTCTTCCAACCTACACATTCTGTGATTCTGTGATACAGGCTGGGGAACAGTAGCTGGGAAGTGGCCTGGCAGAAAAGGACCTGGGGGTGCTGGTCAACATTGGGTGAACATGAGCCAGCTGTGCCCAGGTGGCCAAGGCGGCCGATGGCGTCCTGGCCTGGATCAGCAATGGTGTGGCCAGCCGGAGCAGGGCAGGGATTGTCCCCCTGTACTCAGCACTGGTGAGGCTGCACCTCAAATGCTGTAATCAGTTCAGGGCCCCTCACTGCAGGAAGGACATTGAGGGGCTGGAGCACATCCAGAGAAGGGTAACAGAGCTGGTGAAGGGTCTGAAGAGAGAGTCATATGAGGAGCAGGTGAGGGAGCTGGGGGTGTTTAGCCTGGAGAAAAGAAGGCCCAGAGGAATCTTTATTGTTCTCTACAACTCCTTGAAAGGAGGGTGTAGCTAGGTGGAGGTCAGCCTCTTCTCCCAGACAACATTAGGACAAAAGGAAATGGCCTCAAGCTGCACCAGGGAATGTTCATGTACATCAGGAAGTATCTCTCCACTGAAAGGGCAGTTAGGCATTGGAACGCTCTGCGCAGGGATGTGGTGGAGTCACCACTCCCACAAGTATTCAAGGAACAACTGGATGTGGCACTGAGCGCTATGGTTTGGTTGACATGGCAGCGGTTGGTCAAATGTTGGACTTGGTGACCTTTCAGGTCTTTCCAACCTTAATGATTCTATGAATTTCCTAAAGAATAGATATGAATTTAAGAGTCCTTGGCCTCCAAATCCCTGCTTGGATCATTAAATACCTCCTCTACTAATCTAAAATCTTATTCAATTCCTGAGTAACAGGGCACAGAACAGTTAAACCCTTTATGATTATCTATTAATTCAAAGTAATACCATTTTCTTCTGTTTCCATTTGAATTGATCAGGTGATCAGACACTAAGCACTGAATTCAATTAACATAAAAGTTCTTCTCACGAAGCTTAATTTAGAACTATTTGTTCTCTTTCAGAATAAAATAAATCTTCCTTAACTGCATTTTAGCATAAAAGCAAATATACTATGTCCCTTTATCCACTAGTGCTTAAAGTATAATACATACTACAGTAATTTCCTATTATAATGGAATATTTGCACAGGTTGCAAATTTATCCCCGAGGAATGAGGAATCTAGTGAATGGACACACACATTTATTACACTGAATACACGAGGTAATGCTGGCTTATAATATCAAGCCAACAAGCTCGATGATAGCCCTGATATAATTATGTAATTAATTAGCTCTATCATAATTTTTGGTTTATGACACTAACTTTTATGTGCCACTAGTCAATTTAATGGCATTTTAAATTGAAATAAGGCCCCTGAGAGAGATGCTACTTACTGAATCACAAATCTTGTATTCAGATTTCTTTTAATTTCAAAAGATGACCTAATAAAATTGCTTTATAATTAAATCCATTCTAACAACTTCTCCTATGTGATTCTTTCTCTTCTCCCATTTTTAATTACGAAAAAAATTCCAATCAGAAAACACTCGCCATTGTAATTATATGCAAAAATCAGCGATCTCTTTTTGTATCTCTTCCTGCTCCCTTCACGCAGCACTGCATCCTGGCTGGGTTTCCTGCAGAATTTTACTAGCATCCTCCAGAGGCAGAGCGATGAAACTGCACCTTTTACACTGAAAAGCTCATTAAATTTGCTTCTATCTTGTTTGAAAAATATTCAAGGCGTGGGAAGAAAGGGGAGCAAAGCCCCACGTACTTTCTATTTCAGACAGACATTCACAAGTGCTCTGGTATCACAAGATGTGGATCTCCAGTGAAGTAACATCAGATGAAGGAAGGGAAGGGAGTCCAAGGCTCACCTCCACTCATAGTGTGGAGGTGGCACCCTCTACGTGCCACCTCCTATTTCCAGCTGAAAAGGCAGCCCAGCAGTGGGCATTGGCGGATCCTTGAGGCTGGGGGTTGCGACGTCATCCAGGAGCATTCCTTTCCACACAGGCACCTTCTCTGCCTGGTGCTCCTTGCATGGCAACCCATCAAGACCTCAGCCTGACACAGCACTGTTAGGATACACCAGTGCTTAAAACAGTGGTATTACCTTGAGTAAAGAATGTGAGCAGGTAAAAGCAGAACATTCCCCATAAAAGTTCTTCTCATAGGCTTTATTCTGCACAGTAGTTGGTGTATCCAGCAGGAGCACAATATCACTGGATGGGAACAGAGCTCAATGGCTCCTTTCTGAGGTGATGATGACTATTGCATTCAAGATACCCTTAATGTATGTGGTGTTTAGCTACACAGAAAATATGGCAAACACAGAACAATACTCTGCTTCTGAAAGCCTTCACACCATTTCAACCACTTGATGCCTGGGAAATGGACGTGTTGGAGGTACTCAAGATGACACACAACTGTTAAGAGAACACTTGATAATACTGGATAGTACAGACAAACAGATTAAAATATTATCATTTCCCTGCAGACATAATCATATTCTGTTCCATTTCTGCTCCCTAAAAAATAATAACAGACAGATATTGAGCACAAATGGAACTTAAACAGTTTTACTTGTGTTGGTAAGGCAAGCACATAATGTTAATCACAACTGAGTTTTAAAAAACAGTGATACTCGAAGTGAGGTGACAGTAATAGAATTATTGTCAATTTCTTACCATTTGCTGTGCTCTTTTTGAAGTTATCTAGAAACTCTTCCAGGAGCTGTGACTGGTTTGGAGGGGGCAACAAATTCTTTGGGTCCCTGGAAATGTCCCCATCTGACCAGGACACACATAAGGGTTGCTGGGTCCCGCAATGGCTCAGTCTTACTGTAAGCATTACACTTCTCTCTGAAAACAATAACTCCATCTGCCTGAGATCAAGATCAGACACAGCCTCTCCATTTATGCTCAGGATTTCATTGCCTACTCGGAGCCCTGGTACCATGTGAAAGCAAAGACAGGAAAAAAAAAAAAAAAAGAGGTCATGTAATATAATATAGAAAGGGTCACAACCCAAACCTTATGCTGGCTCACCTTTTATCTTTTTGGTATGAATTCAAATAGCCTAATCCTACCACAAGTCCTTTAGAACCAATGGGAGCTTTATTTCGGATGTAATCATACAGATTGACCTCACGCTTGCTTACTTTGATAGGTGCTACCCACAGTACAGCAATCAAGTTAGTTTTGCTTAAAGATGCTACAGAATTGGGTGGGTGGGAGAGCAGCACAGCTTTCAAGAAGATTAGAATAGAGGCATCTCTCACAACCAGATACCATCACTATACAGCACCACAACACATATTTCATCATCTGTGAAGAACAAGGCACTAGTCATGCAGATCAAATTATTCATGCAAAGCTGCAACAACTAAGGATGAAAATTTTGTCAGCTTTTATATAAATCTAAACAGTGGCAAGTGCTGTCTTTCTAAGTCAGCAAAACCAAGTAGATATTACCACCATGTAGCAAATGACTATTTCTGTCTCCATTTCTCTGGGGCTATTTTTCAGAGAGCAGAACCCACGTGATCCTCACATGTGCCGATGAAGAGAGGCACAGTTTCTGAGCAGCACAGTGGGAAGGTGCTCACAGAAATGTATGCAGAAAACTATGCTGGGGAGGAAGGCTTTTTGCCAGCAGAAGAGGAAACAATGGGTCATAGAAACTGATCAAGGCCATGAAGCTCCCTAATGGGAGATGAACTCTTCCTCCAGTTTGCTCCTCTGTGCAAAAGCACTCACTTGGATGGCTGAACACAGACTTTGTCTCCAAGGGTGAACAAGAACTGTCTCCACTACACTGAAAGGATAATTCAGTTACTCTGTGGACACTATTTTTCCTGCTATTACATACTTTCCATGATCTTCAGGAAAGAAAACTGCAAACAGTAAAAGCCAAGAAACATTTCAGACAGCATTACTAAAGCTCCTTCAAGTTTTTGGATAATGAAGAATAGTTTTAAACACAAACAGGATACAATACCTTCCTTGTATGCCAGTCCATCAGGGAGAACATCACTTACAAAGATATTGGTGAGATGCTCATTTTCAGCAACTTGGGCTGTGACAGCAAAGCCTGAAGTAAAAGAGGTTTAAATCAAATAAACTTTCTTTGGAACGTTTCCCTTTTATTTCCTGCATTTAGGAGATTTTACATGAGAAGAAAGATACTTCTCCTGAGAACACACCCATAGAGCATATAGAAATTAGCACATAGCTATCCAGTCATTGTAAGGCCTGTTAAAATTAGTAAGACTTTTCAACTCCCATAAAATGGCATGCTCTGCTGTAAAAAAAAAAATAAGTTTTAAAAAATTATTTTCTACCTCAGCTCCATGACATTTCCATAGCACAGCACAGCCCATCATTACAGTAAGAGTTCTGCAGAGTGTCCATCAGACATAGAGGCGTATTAAACAATTCCAAAACCTGGAAACCCAAACTCTAAAGCAGCAAAATATACTAGACTAATGAGTGGTAAAGGCCAGAAAATAATAATTTAAAACTGACTTGCAGCTAAATCGAAGCACAAAGCTGCCTTGCAAAGGTATCCTTGCAAGGTATGTAATTATTCCTAGGCATAACTACCTCCCATGGACAAAAAACCTGTCAGAAGTAGTTTCAAAGTTTACTTTTGATACTGTGCCAACAGAGCATCCCACTACAAAAAAAATGGCAGACCTTGACCATTGCCTGACTGAGAGCACTTATATTAGTTCTGGAAAAGGACATTCATTTTTCAGACAAGCCCATGCTTCAATTATTTGACCACTGTAGAAAAATCAGAAAGTGGACCCTTCCAAAACATAAGAAATGCACTTGCTAGTGTAAAACAATCAGTTTGGATCTTTGTTATGCCTCAAGTTCTTTGCAGACTCACACTTTGAGCTATCAAGCATGGCTCTATCTACTCTCAGAAACAAAAAAGTCCTGAAGAGCGAAAGTAAGCAATGAGAAGGATAAAATAAGAATTCATGAGATCTTACCATAATCACTTATGTTTTCAGTCTTTGTAAGATGAACATGATAAACATTTAATGGACAAATTTCTATTTCATCATACACCTGTTAGAAAAGAACAGTAGCAGAAGTCATCAAATTATGGAAATGCAAGCATCAAACCCCAGATACAGCATGAGAAACAAGCACAATATTCTTTGCATCAAGACTTGCTGTCTTTACATAGAGAACCTTATTGCTGTGTAAGCATCACTGGGAGTGGGACTAAAGCTAAAGATCAAAAACCTACCCTGAAGTACAAGCTGACACTCTACTCTTGTACTAAAAGCCTCATTCAAATCTTCAAACATTTATTGAAGAAAGTGTTTGCAGTGCCTAGCCACTCAGAACCGTGAACCAGAATGACAGAATACAGTCCCAGAACAGCTTTAAAACCTTATTTTAGGTCTAAATCTCTCACATTTGTAGGTGCTAACTCAACTGCAGCTACAGACATCACAAAACTTTATCTAAAAGGAGTTACACTTTCCTGGTCTACTATGTATTCATACGGTTCAGGAGCACAATACTCAGTATTTTCATCAACCAGTCTTCTGAGTTGTAGGCCATAGTGTCTTGGCTCCAGCTGTTTCATCTAAAGAAGAAAAAGAATGGAGTTTGGAATTCATTATTTATTTCCAGAATCCTAGAAGACAGAGAAGCGACACACACGGACACAACAAGTTTCCAAAATCATGCAAAAGCAATCTCCAAAAGTAATTTTCTACCTATTTTTGTAGTATAAACAAAACTAGATGCATTGCTTAAAATATAAGGTTACAGTGCTATTTCCATTTTGCCTTATGATCCTCTTAAATCCTTTCATAAACACTATGTCTTGGCTGTTAGATTAACTGAGCACTAATACATGTTTCCAAAGATATCTCAACAGTCTTCTGAGCTTTTGAACTGAACACTCACAACCACCTTTTTCTACGACTACTTCTAATGATTCAATTCTGCTCAGCACCTTTTGCTTCTGATGTAAAAAATGTGTGTACACGTATGGGCAGTCAGGAGAGGGGATGGGATGGCAAGCAGGTTCCCTAAGGGTTTGCTTTTATTAGATTTTATTTTTATTGCTGGGTTTCATCTACGATCAGAGAGTTTCCCCTATTTTTTTTTTTTTAACCACATGAGGTCAAAGCAAAGATCCTGTCTCAACAGGAAGCCAAAGGGAAATAGAGACATTCCAAAAAGATATTAGCCTTGGAGTGCTGAGCCCCTGATGGGAGGCTGTGAAAAAATCAGGATACTGGTGATACCATGGCGCAAAACATTTCATTTTAGCATATCAATAGACCACCAATTCTAAAATGGAAGGAAGCAACATTTCCAAAAGAAGTGGACTGACAGTCTTCCTGAGGGTTATTTAACCCCTTTAACACATCTCAGCAGCTTACAAAATCTAACTCTACTGAGCAACTGGTAGTTAACATTTTATTACATGCTGCAGTTTACAAGTTACTTGTGTTCTGTATCCTGAAAAATTGAATTCAAATGCACAAGTTTTTTTATACGTGCTATCCAAAAACCTCAGATGGAAAACAGAAATTAGAAAAGCATAAACCGCATAAAGCATGGGGGAAGGGGAAAAATAAAGCCCTAACAACTCTTCTGAAATTTAGCCTAATCCACATAGCATTCAAACATTTTCTGTTAAGAAGAAAGATTCCTTACACTCACCAGAGCAGAATGAAAATGTAAGAAGGAAAATAACCAGGATAGATGAGCAGAAAGTATTCAGCATTAGAGAATGCTTATGAAAAGCTTTACACACAGAATAGAAAAACAAAATAAAACAGAAAAACATTTAAGAAAAAAAAATCAAGGAATTTAAAACTAAATTTTCATGAGATACAGACAATGAAAATTAAAAGTCAGCATTACAATTACAAATATTTTGAAATGATAGAGGAAGACAGGTAAGGAATTTCCTTTTCGGCTTGATTTTAGTTCTATAATTTTTTTTTTCGTCCTTCAGGGGTCTCCCGAGGCTCCCTGAGGACCTCAGCCTGTTCTGGCTCTTTCGTGCCACCTGGTGGCCAAGTCCTGCATCAGACAATCCCTTCGGCCTCACAGGCTACAGCCAAGTTTTTAAACATAAAGCCAAACATTAAACATTTTCTCAAGGATTCAGTCTCCGCCGGGAGAAGCCACGAGAAGATAATTTCTTCTGAATGATGCCCTGGACACGCATTGGGACTTGCCTAAATCAGAGTGATTATTTTGATTTTAAAAACTATAGTTTACTCTGGGTTGTTAAAAGCTTTGCTTTTTTTCTTTTTTTTTTTCCCCACCCAATACTAGCACATGAAAAGAGCCATTAAATTGGGCCCTTTCCTCCATTACAGCCTCAAAATTCATTAACTTCAAGCCAGTTCAATGAGTTCACAGAGAAGTTCACCGTAACCTATTGCCAAAAGCTACAGCTGGATCTTGTCTGGAACAGGACTCCTTTTTTTCCTGTTTTTCCCCTTGTGAAGTAAATAAAAATATATTTACCAGTTGGCCAGAAAACAGAACTTGGGGGTAAAGAGTTATTTTTCCCAAAAAGCTGTTTAGCATAATTTAAGTGACTTGAATGCTTATAGAGCTTGAAACTTATAGAGCTAAGTTCAATCGCTGATAAGTATGGAGGCAGAAATGTTAGGTATGTTACAATGTTCCAGAGGTGGTGGTGTTTTGTCTGTAGCTAAAACTATTATTTCTATTTTACCTTGAGCCTGTGACTCAGTTTTCTGTTCCACGAACTACAGTTCCCTCTCAAATTGACTCACTGACTTTCACAAGCGAATTCACTCCTTGAAATTCACGAGTAGAGCTTGTACTTAATTAAAATCTTAAAAAGGTCCTTTCAGAAGCAAACCTATACCATATCGTTTGTCACAGCAGTCTTAAATGTCTTAATCTCCTGGCTCCAACTCAACCAGACCCTGTTGCTCCTCTGTGATTAATTTGCACAGGACAAATTTGCACAGGACAACTGGGTTTGCTGCAAGGACAACACAGAGTGGACACGTGCTGAGACTTCCCAGGGCTGACTACCTGGCACACTGTCGCTGCTCTCCAAGTACCTCCTGTGGGCTGCCTCCAACACTTTGTGAAAACCTCTCCGCAGCCCCGCTGCCTCTGCTACAGCATTTAAAAACCACAACTAAGGAAACAGAGCAATGTGCCTTGAGACAGTGACAGGGAGATGCTTATTACGTATTAGTATTATATATTATGTCATTACTGTATTATTATATACAATGATAATCTTACCACAATTTTCCCTATTTGTGCAGCCACTGATAAACCATGTTCCTTCTCGAGTCCACAGCTATTTACAAAGTGAAATTGTGCATGAGAAATAAGTACCTTGCATGCCAAAGACAAAACATCCTCCACCCTGTGCTCTGGCTTGAGTGTCAGCGCCACTGCTTGGCCATCACAGAAATGAACGTACGTCTGTGTCTCCCAAGCATTCTCTTTCTGGATGCTCTCTGGCACTGAGCAGTAGACATTCAAAAAATCATCCACTTGCTGCTGGAAATAAGGGAGAAAGGTATAACACATGTTAAAAACAAAACAAAAAAGTGCGATTACATTAGCAGTTTGCAGGGGCCATGTATTTAAAAACAGTGCTGTGTATTTTCCCCATGGCAAGCCAGGGAAAGAGTTCTGTTACCTGCTCTCATTCACTATCGAAGACTTGATTTTCTAGAGCTCAGATTGAACTTGCTGTGCTTTCCCATTATGGAATTTCATTCCTTTATCTCATACTAATCTCTGATTAAAATGATTGTGGAAATATGTAGCTACCTGGTATTATATCACAGTGGAAATAGATCTTTAAGAAGAACTGACAATTACAATTTTACCTAACCAACACATGTAAAATAACTCTGCAAACAAACAAACAAACAAACAAATTGAATTAGTGTCATTTTGACAGAAAATGACAACAAAATTCCAGCAGAGAGCACTCTGGAGCAAGGCTAGCCATAACAAAATAAAGGACTAAAGAAGGAATAAAGTGCTCCTATTCTATTTACAGTTTGAGAACATCGTGTTTCATTGGCAGCAGAGGGTATTTGCCTGTTTACCATTTTCCTCCACATTCTCCCTCTTTCCAACACCATTCTGCTTGATCAAATAACATCAGTCCTAAATAAATTCCCTGTCACTTTCTCACCTTTCACTTTCACACTTTCTCCTATATTGCAATTCAGGCTGCACATTTCAGAGGAAGCCATGCAAGGAGAAAACAAACACCAAGAGTTGTTCAGAATTTGGAGTTTCACATATTATTTGGGTCAGGCTATTCGCACATCACTGAATTACCTGTATCAGGGCATTTAAGTTTATGCAGATGGGGTCCCTTGATTCCCCACAGAGTCACTGGAAAGGGACAATAACTCCATAGAGTGGCAAGCCTTCCACCCAAGGCATATCTTAAGATATCCCCAGCTGTTCTCAGGCATCCCTACCTCCTTCATGCTTTTTGTTAGTATTTTTTGCTTGTTTGTTGGGCTGGGGGGGATTTGTTGCCTACATAGGCATAGGCATGTTGATTACACAGTTCTGCCCCCTCTCCACCAGGACACAAGCCCAGCAGTGCACCACAACTAAAAGCAGCTGTAAAAGCTGCACAGGGACTCTTTCCCTTGCTGCAGGCAACAAAGTTATTGACAACAATCTGTCAGTAGCAACAGAGAAACCAATATTATTTTCTTTTTGCAAATAACAACCGTGGCTGTAAAAACGATGAAGCAAGCAACCCTATCCTGGTAATTACCAAACAATGCAGAAATTCAGGTTACAGACAACCCAGATTGTGGCACAGTAATAATGTGATGCCAGAATAACACTGGTTTGGTGGAATAATATTAATGAACTAAGTCTATTCATTAATCTTGTCTGTCTTGTTAAACCCTCCCTTTTAACTAGTTGAACATGAAATTTCAATTAACACAGGTGATGGAAATCCTACTGAAATCCATCAACTTATACATAACAGGAGTCACTTTAAGTACTGCAATTAACTTAGTGTTGAAATCTACACCAGGTGAAGTTTGACCTTGGTGGCCGTAGGTACAGCCTGCTCGTAAGGCTGCTGATGTTGAAGAAGATCACTCCTGTGGAACTGTAGTCCTCTCAGCACTAAATCAACTGCCTGAGAATGAAGCCTGACCTACCTCCACAGTGTAAATAACAGAAAGGAGAAAGGGGGCAAGGCGGGGAAGGCTGTGAGAGATTAGCACAAAGGAGTCAGGCTGAATTTCCCTGGTGGCTTCCTCCAGGGAAAACCAATGCCATGCTTGCTCAGCAAGGGAAGCTTGCAACTCCTACAATGGTTTATTGCCTTGCAACACTAGCACTTCAAATCTATGCAACTGAAATAAATCTCACTATTGCCAGAGATGAAAAAAAAACGTAACCTCATATCACAGAGGATTGAGGTGATGAGAAATAGGTTCAAGGCCACCTTTTGATATAAGCTTTTAAAACAGGACAGAAAGTTCTGCAGCCAACATGAGCTACATCCTTTCCTTGCCATGTACATTGATGCTCAAGCATACAATTTGAGATAAACTTCCCTCTGTTATTAAATATGACTGTGTTCCTTAACTGCAGTCAAGGAACCGTTGCTTCATCCACATTTTCCGTCTCAGAAAATCTGACATGAAAAGGGATTTTTTTTTTCCTGTTATGCCTGCAGTGACCAATTCCACAATAGTTCATTCATTCATTGCCACATGAAGTTATAACAACCCATCCAATTTTCCAGAAAGAGGTGCCAGGATTTGCAGACTGTCACATGTTGTGCCACAGGGCTGCTGCAGGACCAATAGGTTACTTCATAATTTCCTCCCACTATTTGCCTCTGGTTTTATCATCCTTTTCAGGGAAAATACAGCTTCCCTGGCAGACTCCATTATTTGTCATTTGCTACCCTCCCCAGGCAGCATTTCATGAAAGTTTTGACGCTGCTTTTGGGTTGTTTTTTTTTCATTTTAAATCAGCCAGTGAAACCAGGCTGATGCCAGAGTAACGGTTTTCAAAGTTATGATGAATCATTTCTGAGTTGTCGTATGATTCACCAAAATGTCAGGATTTTAAAAATGCCCACGCTGTATTTAGTACCCATTGAAAAAAGGTTCAGAAATAGGGTTGAAATAATAAGGAAAAAAAATGTTTTTCTAGCTCCAGAACTCTTCTCAGCACCTAAAATGTGTGGGTTTTTCTAGTCTTGAAAAACAACCCTGCTAAGTTTTTTAATTCTGGCCTAAAACCTGTAGCCACCTCTGATGGTTCCTCTCTACCTGGGGAACAGGGCTGTGAGCCCCTGCCTCAGTTTGGAGAAGGCTGCTTTATCTAGAGCTGAGACAAGGAGACAGACCTTGTCTCTTTGCTGACACTTCACCAAAGAGAGAGCATTTCATTTTGCCTGCTCCCTAGTGCCTTCAAAACATTTCTTTGTCTCCTCAGAAGGGTTCAGGAGGAGTAAATGCTCCTGTTAGGCCAGAGGACAGGAGAACCACACCAGACCCTCTTGTATAAGGCAGCTCCATCAACCTCCCAATGCCTTGGGGTTGGCATCCAACCAAGGGATTGGTATCACAGCCCTTCAGGAGAAACCTTCAAGAGATTTGGTCACTTCTCGTGTGACAAACCTTTCCACATTTCAGCATGTTTGAACACAAATGAATTGTGTTTGCTGTCTCTGAGATGGGACATGGATGCCATGTCACACCACACACAATGGTACATTTTGGAGGAATTTGTTAAGTGTTCTCTACAGGAGTTGATTTCAACCCCGTAATTACAATTTATTTTGAAAAGAGAGGAGTGATTTGATTTAAATACTATCCCACTCCAGGAAATAACACACAAGTGGCCAAGTAACAAAGGGAATTCAGATATTCCAATCCACTTTTTCTAAGAATAGACAAAATCTGAAGGTACTTTCAGAAGGCAAAACAAGTTTTACAGGATTAGCTGCTGTCAGTGGGAGACGTCCTTCCAGACTGGGGGACACACCACTTATGCCTCAGGGAGGCTGAAGGAATGGAGAAGGACCATGACTGAGGCCAGGCAGGGAAAAGCAGCAGATCTCCTCCTCCTAGGCATCAGAGAACATCCATCACAGCTATTCATTGGGTAATGCAGCTGAGGGATGCTCCACCCTTCTCCTTTACTTGGGCAATCTCCAGCTTTGTATTAAACCTCACTTCTCTGATGGGATGGTCCACAGACTTTACATAGATTTTATTGCCATAAACTCAAAATACAAAGGTTCTGTTGAAGCAGACAAAGGGGAAAAAATACATCTTGGGTTTCATCCCATTCCTGGAAACCATCAAGGTCAGATTGGACAGGACTCTGAGCAGCCTGATCTAGTTGAGGATTTTCGTGTTTATTGCAGGGGGTTGGACCAGACAACCTATAAAGGTCGCTCCAGCCCAAACCATGCTATGATTTGCCATGCTGTGAAGGATGCTTTCGGACAAGCTCGGCCCCAAGTCTCTCTCACAGGGTACAGACTGTATGCATGTGTGAAGAAGCTTCTAGGGGTTTAGTTCTGTTTTGTTTTTTAAACCTTACCATGAATACTCAGAAGCTTACGTTAACGTGGTTTCATTAGCAGAGTTATAATCCTGTCATCTAACAATAAATGCATTTTATGAACCTCTTCAGGGTCTCTGAACCAGCCCCACCATTACCTTAGAGAAATGCATTCAGGAATTCAAAAACATAATGAGGCAGAATGAGAGCAGGCATACCATACCTCGGAAGAGTTGGCTGAATTCTGCACGGCAGCAAATCCATGTCCTCCTGCTGAATCAAAAACCTATTGAAAATATCACAGATAAATAAGTAGGTTGAACAAATAAACACCTTTACGTCTTATCTGTTGTGGGTAAATCCATTAAAAAAACAAAAAATAAAACTAAACTAAGAAATATAGATCAACCTGTTAAGCTCCAGGGATCTTTTTGTACTTTTTATTGCTTTATTCTGACTAGAAGTAATAAAGAAATACAACTCTCTCCATATAAAGAAAATTTAAGCAGTTTTTCTCCTTTAAGCTACATGCATACTCCGATTCAAATATGTATAAAACATTTTCTTGTTTTTTCCTATCTACTATTTAGTAATAAGATTAAAGTAATTTACCTTCAAATCATACACAATACTGGAATTATAAATTTCACTCTTCAGGATACTGTTAGGGAGAGCTACAAATCCCATCATGATTTCAAGGGATGATTTCAAATCACTGTTGCTGGTTTCTAAAACCTCCTACCCTACAGTTTTTCATCTTTTCTAACCAGCATTCTTGGCACTATCGACTGAAACTTTTAGCTTAGCTTTAAAGGCATAGTTGACCCGAATGCCACACTATGAATTAATGAAAGTAGCTGACAACTACTGTGTCTGCTTTGGAAGTGATGAAGGCTGGACCTGAGATGTACACTGCCCACATGCTTTGGAAATTTAACAACTGATATCTCACAAAAGTGTTGAGCATATTATTTTTTTAAATCAAATAAATGGCTATGGATACAGATACTTCAGTTGTAAGGCTGGTGTGAACACAAGGCTACCCTACCTATACACTTTATACATTGAGTTTGCAAGTAATAACATTACCCTCCTAAACTGCAAATTTAAAAAACTTTTTTTAAACTCCTTCTGCAGTAAACAAATTAGGACAATATCAGACTTACTGCTGAGCTTTTGGGGGATTTTAGTATTTGCAAAAGCCTTTCAGACAATCCAAGACAACAACAAACTCTACATTTCATACAAAATCCAGTTTCTGCCAATGCAAATAAAGGGTACCACTTCTGAACTTCCTGGTTTCACCCACAGATGTAATCAAAGTATTTTATTTCTTATGATTTGTCAAAACAGTTCAACATTTAGACATAAGAAAGCAGATAAGCATTTAAGAAACTGAGGATAATGTGGCCTAGACATCCCCCATCTGCTACAGTACAGTTTTAACTGATTTGTAGAAGACTGAGCCACTTCATTAATGTTTACGAAAGCTTCCCAGCACAGAAACCCTGAACATTTTAATTAATGTCATAAAAATAAACAAGATAAAATTAAAAACTTCTCTGACACAATGATGTTCAAGAATATACCATCTGATTTTGAAGCTAGGGTACTGTAGATTAAAACATACCAGCTTCAGTCAAATGAACTTAAATCCAAGAAAGCAACGCTTTTTTTATCTATTGTTTGACAGAATCATCTCAACACAATAAGCAGAGAAGTAACCTCTCTGCTTAACCCCGTTGGCTGAAAGCGACAAGAAAGTTATCCTCAGGTCTGTTCTGATTTTGATATAGAATTATGTGCATATACACAAGTCTGAGCAAGGATGTCTCTCTCTTTTCAGTCATCTTCTAGGTTCATGGGTCAGTTTTCAAGCCATGCCCATAAAAATTCCTCTCCTTTATGGGCAACACTCAGCATTTACATTTCCTTGTATTGCAGGATGTTTAATTACAAAAAGAAAAAAAATATCAAGAGTCCCAGCTCATCTGTGAAAATGAAAACATTTTTGGGCCAGCTGGTTGCAAGATTTGGAATAAGAAGGGTAAATACCCATTGGGGACACCTCTGCCTGTGATAGGCCTCCCTTCTCTTTTCTCAGAATAGCACTGGGAGGGCAGCAGGAGCCTCCTCTCCTTGCCACAGATATAAGATTCCCTGTCCCTGAGCTCCACAGAATCCCCTTCATGGGCTATAAAACACAAGAGAAGATGTATTACCCAGTTAAAAACAGTGCAAGGTATCAGCTCTGCTGGGAACAGAGCTAAAGGGCGTAACATTCCTTCCCTCAAGGCTCATATTAATAAAGAAATAGAGGTTTAGGACTCCCAGACCAGAGTCTACTGCTAGGAAACATGGCAAGTAATGTGAAAAGGGTGACATAGGGAAAATTTCTCCTTTAGTTACTTCTTTTGTAAGACAGACTTGAGTTTTATTAATCAATTTCACCACATTAACACACCTCGATCAATATGCCAAAATGTGTAACAGGCAGAAGTTTAATGCCAGTGATATTTACCTATTAAAAATACATACCACTAGACCAGAAAATCCTGATATGTTATTTTGCAACATTGACTCTGTTGGATCAGCTCTGTGTCGACTGCAGGACATGTACAGATAGGCTTGTTTAAATATTCTGCAACAGATTACCAGGCATGCAAGAACAGCCTATTTTCAAGTGTTGATCAGAGATTTTGTGACTAATAAAATCAAGGGCCACAAAACAACAGGAACAAAGTTACCCAATGAACAATGCAGAAAATACTCCTTTGCAGGAGCAACAGCAGACATGGCAGAGGCTGGTGAAAACAGTAGTGTTCTGAGTGAGAGCACACCCCTGTAACATCTGCCTCTCAATCAAGAAGCATCTCTGCTCTTATTTACCTTTTTTTTCCAGGAAAAGGCAGCAAGCTTTTGTTCTGCATATAACTGAGCTTTTATTGAGAAAACACAGACTCCTGAAGTGTGGAGCTTGCACTAAATGTAAGCATGGGCCACTGGTTTTAGAGAGAGGAAAAGATGCTGTGGTTTCACCAGCAATGCAGCCCTTCAGTGGGGGCACACTTCAGCATAGTCCCTCTCCCAAGAGCCAGCCTGACCCTGCGCACCAAACCCGTGCCAAGTCTTCAGTAAACTGGTCTGGCATTATTTGTCAGCTGTCTATACTGAGAGCTGACTCCCTGCACAACTGCAGTCTTCTCCTGGTGGCGAAAATGCCTTTCCAGGAAGTGTGTGTTGCTCTAAGAGGCCATGCCAAAGATGTCTGTCTTTGCAGAGTCTCTTTTTCCTTTGAAAACTCATCTATGTCACACTATATTGAATTGCAACAGTGCTTCAGAGTCCCACAAACAAACACACACTGTATTAGGGACTGTGCACAGAGGCTATCTTGAAAGAAACCCTACTTCCAAACAGTTTGCAACGTGCCAGAAGGGAAGTTTTGTTATAAATTCCAACTTGATATTCTTATGCTGATGATAATTAAATTACTGGGTCAAAATCTGTCATTCACCAATCTTATTTATCAACCTCCCCTGCCCCCCGCCCNCGAATTAGACATATCTTTTTCTCTGGTTGAAGAGTATATGAATCCCATTGCAAGTTTGCCACACCCACTGAAACCTTGGACGCAGGTTTGATGGACAAATGTCTTCCACCCTGTGCACCAACAGCACCTTGCGGGATGAACCCCAGGAGAAACAAGCCATTCTGTGCTATCCCCAACAAATAAGATCTACCTGAGTTATGGAAGGTCTCTTTTCTTTTCCTTTTCTTGCCAATGTGTCCAGTCCTTTTAGAGAAGAAAATAAACCCTTCTTATTTCGAACTCTTTGCGACAGAGACAGGGTACGTTTCCTGAGAGCAGCTTCATCCCTGGAGCAGATCTATTTAAACACAGAGACAAACCCTCCTGTATCACTTCCATAACAGCAAAGTATTGACAGTTATTTCAACCTGAGGCATCAAATGGGGGTTACTTCAGTTCATCTCAGTGTAACATGCCAAAGTGCAAGGACAATGTTTTAAACTTTCAGCAGTGATACTTGTTTCAGTATTCCAGGAGCGTGGCAGCATAATTTTTTTTGTCATGGGGCAAAATTAGAGGCCATACGAAGGGAGAATCTGAGAAAACATTGCTCTGTAAAAGGAAAGCTAATGGAAAGGCTACCTGAAAGATAGGTATGAAATTGCTAGAGGAAAACAGATTCTCCAAACAGCCAAGTATAGGAAATAAATGCTATGGAATTGAGTTGTTAAGAAGGAATGGCACAAACCACACAGACAAAAACAGTGGCAAAGAGGAACACACTCCCTGACAGGTCTTTCAGTACTACTCTTCAGACTTCACATGCAGCAAATGTGGTCCAGCCCTCTCTGCCAAGATCAGCCTTGCCGCCCTGCCAAGGTTAAAGAGCAGAGGCAAACCTGCTACTGCTGTACTTCCCTTGAAGCTGATGGGGTGACAAAAGGTTAGGGCAGCTGAGGATCTCACCCATTCTTCTGTAGAAACACAGCCCACAGTTCTTTAAAAAAGTGACATTTAATTTTGAACTGTCACTAGCTGTAGCCTATTCCAAGAATACTTCCTTTTCAGGAGGGACTCCAAGTCTGGAGTCCTCTGCGGCAAAAAAAAAACAAACCAAAAAACCAAAAAAAAGTCATGGCCATATCCTTGAAGAAAATGTATTTGCAGTCAAGGAGCAGGCAGAGAGGGTGGGAAGGGTACAGGGCTGCCTAAGCAATGCATGTGGGTGCAGCCATGCATTATCCCAGCACAACTCCACGTCTAAGCACATGGTGATTTTGTGTAACACACCCATGGAAGTGCATTCAGACTTACCAGTGCATGGAAGGATGAGACAGAGAAAATGCCGAGCCTCCCCAGTGCCAGTTTTGAAGGACGACTGGCAGCAGCCAAAAGGCTCTTTGGGTTGGGGAGCTCCCCACCTTGCAAACTGGATAGGTAACATCGCATTCGGAAAAGGTCCATGTTAAATTTTTCCAAGTTCTGTTCCCATTGCTGGATCTGTTTGGATATAAAAAGGGACAATTAAATGGGGGGAAAATGTCTTTTGTGGGCTGCACTGAAAATTCAAGTGCTACCCCAAACCCATAGTAAATTGCTTTCATCTGGTAGTATATGAATTAGATTAGTTACTCTCTGCCAAAACACATTCAGTCATATTGTGTTACATCAACCCTAAAGATTACTTGAAATAAAACAAAGCTGGTGGTCTTAAACACATACTGACAAGATGAACATACTATGAACTTTGGGTAGTTTGATAGCCACAAAAGCAGTTACATAAAGACACAACCCTGTGGTTCACAAAGGCTTTTTTTTTTTTTTTTCTTTT
>VZDJ01007749.1:41847129-41889518 GCA_008694505.1 Cyanoderma ruficeps
TTTTTTTTTTTTTTTTTCTTTTTTCCCTCCCACCACCTCCTTTTTGGAAATTAGTCTTGTTTTTTTTAGCTTAGATTGTGTAGCTGGCTGGCTGAAAGCAAAGTAGAAAACAGCTACTCTAACACACTGTGCAAAGGAAAGTAGCTACGGTTTTAGGTTCTCTTCACTCTTTACTACCTTCCTACGGTTCCTGTAACGGTACACAGGAGACAATACTCGTGGCTCTTGCTCTGACTAATAGGGTAATACATGATTACACCCAGCAAAACTGCAAGAAACAGCTATAGAAACCCAATATAAACCACTGTACCAAAAGTAGGAATATAAATACGCAATTCTTAAAATATATCTAGCATAGGTACATGAAGATGTAACAACCCAGTTTCAATGTAAAATTAGGAAAGTGAAGACTCAAATATTTACTAGTCTGAAAGCTCTGAATCAGATTTAGATAACAGGTTTTAAGGTATTTGTGTGGATACACACTCATTTAAACAAACATATTCACACTCATTTAAAACATACACACTTATTTAAACACATAATCTTATGCACAGCACCAAAGTCAAATTTTGCTCTGCATTTTTCCAACTCACACACTGGTAGTTGCAGCAAAAATCAATTATTGGTATTAAGCAATTCAACAAAAAGCAAATATAGGTATACAATTAATATACAGCATACAGTAATACTTATAGGTAGTACAAATAAAAAAGGTAGCAAGCACACTGGTAAATGAGAAGGCAGAAAAGGCATGTCTGTTAGGTCAAGGTACACCAAGATTGTGTACTGACAACTGTTGAAATCCTCTGTCAACACTGATCTTCCAATGTCAGCTCCAATCACTGCACGCTGCCTGTTCCACAGGTGGTTTAGGGCTGTGGAGAAAGTTCGTCACGTTTTCTCTAACGAGGGTTGGTTTCATACCTTTTTCTGGCACACCTGCCTGTCCCCACATGCCCAGGATATTACCACCTCACATTGAGATTAGCCAAGGCTGGGACAAGCACCTTTGTGACTCAGGAAACAAGCTGACAAATATAAAAACCTCAGGTGGACTATGCCCTTTAGCATAGTCAAGCAAAATCAGTTCAGCTTCCTTATAATGCTGCCAAATATTTCAAGAATTAAACAAGTATTTTGACACTTTACTTTCAAGAATTAAGAAGGAAGCAAAGAAAAGGCAAAATAGGCCCTGTTAACAAAATAGAGCTAAGGTTTGTGCAACGACTGATAGAGACCCCACCCAGTCCAGCTTCCTTACACATGTGCTCACAAATTTTGGCATCTGTTACTTTTGGAAGTAAGAGGTAAATCTTATTTGGTGAGTAGGGTGAAGAAATGGAAGACAATTTATCATTTTGTACAGGTATGAATGCAGAATCGTTATTTACAGTATACTTAAAAAACCTTTCAAAGAATGACTACTAAAAGCAAAAGAGAAAATTTACGAAAGTTTATCATGAGATCGATTCTCAGAAGTCTAGTGAAAATGGACAGAGATAGACATAACTAAGATGCCTTGTCTAATCTCTCATCACAAACATTTGAAACACACATCCTCTGCACTCCAGAAAGAATAATCTTTCTTTTCCTTGGGTTTATTTGATAATTTCCCCTGGGTTTTTTTGCTTTCTTTGTGCTCTCAGATGCTTCTCAGAGCATTCCTCTGCTTGCCAGTACTCTACGCACGGGACGACTCCAACAGGAGATTGCAAGATGAGCTCTTTCGCTGTGTCAACATCCAAGTAGAATGAAAACATGGTTGTCAGCTTTTCACAAAGCCAAAAGCTACAAGCTCAGGTAATGTCTTTCCCTTCGAGATGACACCTCTGTGGGTACAGAGCCAAGTCAACTTTTAATAGCTCAGGAACAGAGCAAGCCTTGTTCTGGGCACTGCTGGAGTGGAGCATCCTGTCCTCACTGAACACATGGTGAGCACAGGCATCCTTGTGTGTCTCAGGCCTTCTTCAAAATCCCCATTGAACATTTTCATGAAGTTGTAATTTTAAAAAAAGATAATCTAAGAAGAGGGAGTGGGATACAACATGGAAGCATTCTGAAGAAATAATTAAATTACAGTGTTTATCAGTCACACAGGATACTGGCTAATCAGCTCCAAACGCATCGGTAATCACAATGTTACATTTAATGGCATTAGCAAAAGCTGTAGGCAAGGAATTTCTGGGATTGTCTTGCAGTCTTATCAAAACCAGGGATGTCTGGAACCAATTGGAGACCGTGAACCAATACCAGCTGCTATTTGTCTTAGGCTTTTAAACTATGATAATTCTTCCTAGAGATTTATATTCTTGAAGAATACACGAGAGAAGCACACAAATAAAAAAGCAACAACTTCAAAGCACAGTATGACCTGGTCCATGAAGTTAATTTACAGCCTGCAGACTTGCTGCTGCAATCCCTATTCTGCTATTGTGTGAGGCAAATCTCTGCCCCACGTGGGAGGACTACCCGAAAGAAGGCTCAAGGACTTAACTTCATCATGCACAGACAAAAACAGCCCTTTTGAAATCTGCTCGAAAGCAAACAGGAAAAAGTGGATGCAGCAGCCAGCTATGGGAGGAGGAATGGGTGACAAAGGCTAACATCAGCATGAACTGAGTCTGAAAAGAGATGAGATATGGCCCCAAGTGAGATATACCAAGACAAGTGAGCATATACGAATTGTGAAAGCATTAAAGGGTTTTTCCAGAGGAAAGGGAGGATGTCATTGTCAGTCCAGGTAAATGTTAAGCAAGGATTTCTTGGTTTAATGGCAGCATGAAAGAGCTTGGGAGAAAGGCAAGAGGGGACACCCACATAAATGTATTGAACCTAGCAGGATCCTGTAAGGTAAGGAAGGAAGCTGTGGTAGAGAGATAAAAAGCAGTAAATTGTGGGAAGCCTTGAGAATTATTTAGCCTAGATCAGGAGAACTCATGCAAGGAAGCATGGTGCAAGGACAAGACAGTAATTATGTGAGGGGTAAGCTTTTGCATCGAAGACTTAGTGCAGGATTGAGCTATTAAGAGCTAACACACAAAGGAAGATCAGCATGGTACTTTTGACAGTACTTCAGCAGTAATGATCATTTTCAGAACATAAATAGTCAATTGTCCTCCAGGTTAGTGAAAAATCTGTTCAGACACTAAGAAAAAAATGCAAATTAATTACATTTTAAATCACACAAACAGAGGAGCTAGAGGAAATTTCTTGAAAGCAGGTCTCTCTCAGGTCAATAAACCTGCTAGTTTTCTGTACCTAAACTTAAAGTGGGAGTTTGGGAAAGCAAGGGGTAAATATATACAGGCTAACATTTTACAGCATGTGATTGGGGGATCCATAGTTCCTACATGCTCTACAGTTCTCTCTGCAGGTAACATTTGCAGTGGCACCAGCATCTCAGCTGGAACAGATTTGGGATGTGCAGACTGGAAGGGAAAGCCTCAACAGTCCCAGTGAAGGCAGTGTGGCTCAGGGATGGCCCCTGTCCCCTCGTCCTTCATACACTACAGTGCAAACAGTATCCTTTGGGGGGGCTGAGCAAGAACTGTCTCATTTGCAAACACGTGTTCTGTACGAAGTAAAAAGAGCTCAGTATAATAAAACCCAAACCAATGTGTGAACAACGTAAAGCTGGGCCAGAAATGACACCACATCAACTCAATGTAGTAATACCTCAAGGACCTAGAAGAAGGATGCAAAAAACTTCCTGAACAGCTCACCTGATAACAAAACACTAGCCTTTCACTTGGCACCTATTCAAAGGAGCACAAAAGAAAAGATGCACAGGAAGGCGGGCCTTCTCTCAATACTTAAGCCTTCAAAATTGATTTTATTTAGTAGTAGTTCTTATACCATGCAGAAGCATGAGGCTCTTGCTGTCACAATTCACTATCTATAGCAATAAAAATTCTCAATTTTTCCCTACACAATATCCTATTTTCAGATGGAAAGTGTTTCTGCAGGCTGATGAAGGGAACTCTGTGGATTGAGAAAAAACTTCTGCTGCTATTCTATAAGTACAGCTTTTCAACCACATTGCAAACAACACCAAACTCTTTGCATTCCGGTCCCTGGTTCTCAGACACAATTCATATTGTATCCATCTGGAAAAATGAGTCACTTGGTTTCTGGAGACAGGGAACAGACTTTTATTGTCATTACTTCCTAAAGAGAACTCGAAGAAGAAAAAACATCACTCTTCCAGAAATTCCATTACTTCAGAAAACACTACTGAGATGCTATCATAACTTTTACTTTAAAAAAATAAAGAAAGCATTGTAATAGAGTACAAAAACACTCATGTGCAATTAGCAGCACTTTATTCTTCATCTGCATGGTGACTTAAAGAAGGTTAAGAAATCTTCCTGAAACAACAAGACAATGCAGGTTTTTTACAATAAATGTCATCTTTTTGGTTGCATTGGAGGAACACAGTTTTCATAATTTTTAACCGAAATAGACAGAGATAATCTTGTTTCCAATACCACTGATAGCACAGAAGTGGACACATGTGTACCCAATTTACATCTTGTTGAAAATCCGACGGAAATTGATGGTACCACATATATGTCTATAGCTAGGGATATGAGTAAGGAAGCCACTGTATTTTATTATCCAGCTGCCCTCCCTAAAACCCAGACCACCAGCCCTTTCTGAACAGGCTGCCCCACCAGCTCCATTGTATGAGATAATGCTATGCAACTCCACATTCATTTTTCATTACTTTATGCTAAATCACTGCAAAACAAAGAGGGAAATTCACCCATCTGTAAAACAGTAACAACAGTGCAGAGAGAATGGAGATGAACTTGCCTAACTTTGTCTGCCAATGCACTTCACTCCCAGTCTACTACTAAGAAGTACTTTGCTAATGATGTAGGGAAGTAGCATTCTTACTAAAGAGTAACACCTGCAGAGAAATTGAACCGACCTCTCAGAAAGCAGAGCTCTGCTTTAGCCAGTTCAAAGACCACACAAACTGAAGATCTGTTCTAACAAGCTTGGACAACGGGGTTTTTTCAATTTCAGAAGGTATGGAAGAATGAAAAGTTACTGTGTATTGAGATTCCAGTCTGCAGCAGTGATGGCATGTGTTAGCAAAGGTCCCTGAAAAGACTGTCTTTGAGTGTTGTTGAGAATTTGGATCTCAATGTCAGAAAATATTTCATCAGATGCTTTATAGAAAGTTAAGACATGAAATTTGAGCTTTGTGGAGGCTGAAGAATAAATTCCCAGACCTATTCCAATCATCTTTCTTCAAATGTGAGAGAAAAGAGAGTCAAGTAAATTTTAGAAACAAAGAAATAAAGTTATGCTCTTTGTAAAAAGCTGAAGACGACTACAGGGAAAGGAAGAAAGAAGAAAAGTACTAATAGATTTAATGACCACCCAAAATAAACAGACCACCATCTTACTGATCCTTTTTTTTTTTTTTTTTTTTTNTTTTAATGGCAACAGACAAACTACTTTTAGGTGGAGGACATCTATGAAAACTTACAAAAAAAGTATCTCCAAGCTTATGCCTGTTCTTCTCATTAATGCTTCACCATTTCAGTGCCTGCAAGTAAATACACATGTTCCTAACCCTCTGAAAAGTTAAGAATTATATGCAGAGAAAATATGAATGACATCAGAAACCTCTGAATAGCTTGGAAAACATGATCATACCAACATATGAAAATCTGAAGACAAAACTCCATAATGCTTTCAAGCAACTATTAATCATACTATTGTTCTAAAGTGAGACATCAGGATAGACTTATGTACCAAGTGCATAAACAATTACACACAAGACTGCAGTGCCCTGTCTTGCGAGATAGATTTTCCACCCCATTAAAACCAGTTCTGCAGGCAGAGGCAGCTCCACTTTGCCTTAATGTGCAATATTTTGTTAAAAGAGCTTTGAATAAATGCTAATAATACCTTTCACTAACAGAGCTCCGTATCCACAGCAAACACTGTGGTTTCTGTAGCAGGTTAAACATCTAGGAAAACTAAAAAATTTTTAAAGAAAGGCTTTCAAATTCATCTCAGCACCAGGAGATTTTCAAACTTGCTGCCTTTTGTCCTAAATCTCTTCACTTGAGGGGAGAATACCATCACACACAATGAACTTATTTTACATAGTATAAAAGTGTATATGGCTGTAGGTGGCATGTGCAGACTTGTGAGATTTCCAGCCACACTGCCATCTTGCAGGTGCCTCACTGATGTCTTCTAAACTGACCAGCATTACCAATAACTTTGTGAAGGGCTACAATTTTCTCTAAAACACTTACAAAGTCTATTATTATTAATATTAATATTATTATNTATCAGGCCAGTAAAGCCAGATAGAGAGAATCCCTCATATAAGCCACAAGACTGAAAACATTTCCCAACCAGTTTGATAGCATCAAGCCTATAAAACAACAATTTCTCTAGAAAAGCAACATTTTGTCTTTTGTTGTTGTTTGTTTGTTTGCACTTCTGTTTAGCACTGGCTTTATCAATTGATTGCCTTGAAATTCACAAAATTTACCAGATTGTAAATTTACCAGATCAGCTTCTCTAGTCCATTTGCTGGACACCAAAAGGAGCATGTATATCAAAATACCTGAAGCAATTTTAGAAGCGCAGGTTTCCTTAGTACAACTGCCTTTCAGCCGGTGGTAATTGTGAAACAAAAAAAGGTTTCGCTTGCTTTTAAAGCCCTGAGAATTATTAAGTCTTCAGCAGAGAAGCATTGGTTTTAAGTCAATAAAGAAGGGAAAGAAAAGAGCAAGTTGACATTTGGTGGTTGCTTTTCTGAGGAAGAGGAAGGAAAAGGAGAAAGGCCATAGAGATCAGTTTCCAAGATAATTCCCCAGTGAAAATAAGGTCTTTCTACATAAAAAATCACCACAGTCCTTCTGAAGTCAATCACACTGTTTCCGCTGGCTTCCCAAAATAAATCACCAGTGAAGATTTCCAGCACAGGATGCATGGCATGCTTAAGAAACACAGTACTGGCAATACTGTGTACCTCAGCGTGGAGGAATAATATCTGCCACATGATTGAAACACCATCACATTTACACAAAACCAAAACCAGAATTTATATTCTCTTGTTTCTCAAAATAGGCAGAAGACAACTAAACAACCACAGTTACTAAACAACTACAGCTACATATATGCAAACTATTCCCTCAGGAATAACGTTTTCCCAAAATCATTTGCTTACTAAGTATACTAAAAATACTTGGTAACTAATTACATCAAGATTTTCTTTTTTCTTTGCAAAAGCCAATCTGAGACAACAAATTAGAAGATTAGGCAACCAAGTTATCTATTGACTTTTCTCTGAAGTGAGTTTGCCGGCAAACCTTAGGCAATTGTAAAGAGAGATTTTAATGAGATCAACGGGATCAAGAATGGAGAAAATTCTTGCTATAAATTTATTCTTTGCCAACTACCGGATGTTTGCAACGATCCATTTTGTTATTTGTGCCAGTGGTCTGGCCCCATTCAATGTTCTGAGACACACACAGACAGAAGATTAACAGGAATAAATCTTCTGCAGCCCTAGAGAAGGATTTCAGATCTACAGAAAGAAGCCAACTTCTTCCAGAGCTGGAAAACAATGAGTCCTTCAAGGAGAAAGAACATGTAAATAGCAGATGTTAAGATAGATCATTAGTACTCTTCAGCTGACTCTAAATGAGCTACTCACAGGAATATCTGATGAGGAAGAGCTAAACTAAGTTAATATATATCAAGATTTTTCCTCAGTGCATCACATGTTACAAACACTAGACATCTATAGAAATCTGTATATTCTTCTAGGTCTCAAAGCTTACTGCAATAAAAAGGATGCTTAACATTTTTCCTCCTCCATTCACCTCACTTGGCTCTGGACCATGAAATAAAGTGACCTGGAAATAAATTATGAACATCTGAGCACTCAAAGGGCTTATGAACATCTGCACCACAAATCTCCACACAAACCTGCATGTTATTTGAACTCTGCTCATATAGCTTCAGACTCAAATGTGCCACAAGAGCCTGGCAGTGAAGTCAGTACTAGTCAGTCTGCCCTTCATCAAGTCCAAGCCAGTAGAGTAAGAATTTTAAATATTATAAGCGTCAAATCCATAAAACTACAAGTGTTTGGCTAACCAAAGAAAAATAATTATGCTGTATTGCTTCAAAGGAAATAAACTTCGTTTGCTACTCAAAGGGCCATAATATGCAGCATGAAGTACTGACAGAGGAATAGTTACTCTGACTGGAAAGGCAGGAAGAGATGGGCTCTCAAAGACCAGTCAACCAACTTCAAATTATCAGAAGTCTTCTGTAAATGGCCTAATAAAACTAAAGATACAGCAGCCTCAGTCTACAGACTTATTTAGGCTAAACTACTAGACAAGTTTAGCGCACAAGAGGGCAATGAGGTGGTTGGCTGAACACTAAGCATGTCTAAATAATTAAAGCATCTTTTGCCTGTCACTACCTGCAAAACTGGGGGGCATGGGCAAGACATCAACACTGCGAGATATACTTCTATAAGGTATCCCTGGAGTGATTCCTGGTTCGCATGCTAAAACTGAGAGCAGAGAAAGGCTTCATGTTTGTTCACCACCACACACACAACCACGTGATCATTACTCATGGCTAAATTTCAACTGAAGCACATGGTTTTGTCTGCCACTACACAAATAAAGTTGGACGAAGGACTAAGCATTCTTCATGTTTGGTCCTAAGGTGCAGAACAATACTGCCAAGTACCTACTCTTCAATCTTTTCTGCAATACAATAATAAATTATTCACAGAACATACTATATATTCTGTGGTATGCAATGTAACAGCTAGATATTATTAACACGGAACAGGTAAAATTAATTACATTTTCACAGAAGAAACAAGAAATAACTTTGTGCTCATAAAACAGAACAGTCTGATGCGCAGCTTTGAGAAGCTTGCCTCCTTCACTGCTCTGGATTGCTATAGAAACCTGGCAATAATTACAACCACTGTGCCAGCTATGCCCAAGACAATTACTCTCAGGCCTAGAAAGCACAAATAGAGACCAAAGTAAGAAGTAATGATAAATAAGCTCTCATAAAAAAAATTGTTTCCAGTACCTGATTTTCTATGGCCTTTCTGTTTTTTGGATCGCTAACAATTGAGAGCTGCAACTCTGCCATCTTTTTCATTTTGCCATCCATGTCAATCTTCTGGAAGAGACTCTTAGTCTGATTTTTCAGCAGCCTGACAGTGTCCTCTTTCCCAAGCTTCTTTGCAAAGAGGGAAGCACAGGCTGAATGTATGGCAGTAACCCAGTTTTCCAGATCTGTCTGACTCGTTGCCTGTGAAACCAATCAATGGTAAAACGTTATGAGCAAGTAAGAGGAAAAAAAATAAAATCAACAGCTTAGGCATTCTTTCTTAACCAAGTGAAATAAAGTTTTCTTTAGAACTGAGTAAATAGAGGAAATGTGAGATTTTCTGCACTCCATCATGACTCGTCTCCAACCTTCATCTTCTGCTTCTCAGACCTGCAAGGTCTAAAAGCCTCAGGAGCACAAGAGGCACATAAGCTGTGGGAAAGATGTGACTTGCATCTTTCATCCCTCGAGATAATTAAGGTAAACCCTAACAGATATCAAAAACAAACTTTCACTGCTGCAACAGCAGAGAAGATTTTATATGTGAGATTCTGAAGAGAGGTATTTGCTTACTTAAAAACTGCCAAGTTAGTGGAGAGGCAACATCGAGGTAAAGAGAATGCAATCTGCACAAAGTATCTCTGGAGATATGTACAAGTGTGCCTATGAATCAGCATGTTTCTATGTAGGCAGTTCCACATAATACTGTTCTTTATTAACATTTCCAGTGGTGGAGTTGAGCAGCCAAATTATTTTGATTATTTTTAGCTCTCTTTCTTGAGTATCTTGCTCAAAAAAACTCTCTGTGGTCAGCAGATTCAGGGTTGAGCACATCATTCTGTAAGGGTGGAATGCTAATAGGTATGAAAAAAAATTTATAAAAGGTTGATTTTTTTAGAAGCTTGTGATCAACCAGGTACTCGGAACTTCCTGAAGATTTATGATCCTTGTTCTTTTTGTTTCTGAACCATAACTGAGTGAGCCAACTGGTGTAATACTGAAGTCATATATTTAATATTATAACAGTGTAATGCAACAGTGCAGTCGGGCTATGGTTTTAAGTCAAAGGCACAAACATGATGTGTGTGTGCGTGTGTACATACAATCATAGACATGTATGTGTAGACTCACAAACACATCCTAAAATGGAAACAACCACCAAGTTATGCATGCATCCTGTTACCTGAAATAGATAGACATCTCCAAAAGAATTGCTGAGACAGAACACATTTTCTTTCTTGGGATGTTCTGGAACAGACTGAACTATACTGTCTTCTGCAAACAGCGCATATCGAGGCAAACTGCTTTGCTCCATTGAGTTCCTTCCATACGTCTCATAAAACAGTAGAGTACAACCTTTTGCAGTCCAGAGGAACAAAAAAAAAAAAAATGAGGAGAAAGTAAGTTATGGATCTCCCAACATTACATAATGTTTTTGTGAATTAAGACACCCTTCAGAGATAGGGAACATCAATTCCACTCCTCTTCGGAAACAGATAAAAAAGAAGTATCTTCTACACAGAAAAACAGGCAAAGTTAATGATGAATTTGCCAACGAAAAGTTGAAACAGACATCTAATAGGGACACAACAAATATCTGTGGACTTAATAAATAAACCAGGACATGTCAATATGGAAGCATCCAAGGTAGGACGGGGTTTGAGGAATCTGCTGTAGGGAAAGATGTTCCTGCCAATGGCAGGGGAGTTGGCCTAAAGGTTCCTTCTGACCCACAATATTTATCAATATACTCAGCCTATTTAAATATTAAGGTATGTAGAAGAGATTACTCCTGCTTAGTTAAATCAGCTTTTGTGTCTCTTTATTAAATTGAACCAATAAGCTGTCTCTCATAACAGCCACTTAAGAAATTTTTGTATTTATTGAAAAGATTTGCAGAATCTTTTGTCTTCATACAACATGCTTAGTGAATAAACTTCTCAAATTTAAACCAGATTTCCTTGAATCTAGCTGAAAATTGGAGACTCGGACAATTCTGAGTAATTTAAAACAGTTTAAAGGGGCTGAGTCTGAGCATGTTCAGTCTTGTAAATAGTGTAATATCTAAGGTATGAAGCTTGCATCCAGAAAACAAACCTCATCCTTGATGATGACAATCCCAAGTATAACAAGTGGAATTCTGGAGGAGAGTGGAGGAGATTTGATCTCAGCAGAGGACACTTGATCCTAGTTCACAGCAGTGTGACTACAGTACCCTGTTGCCTTTGGCAGTGAAGCTGGCTCAAGAAGGGCCTGTCCCCTCCATCCCTGACAGCCTTTTCTTCTTGCCTCATGTTACAACCCACTGTCCTCCAAGACACACCAATCTGCCTGTTCAAGGGGGTCATGGACTGAACTGCACTTCTAAAATGTCATTACAAAGGGAAACCCGTATCAGAGATTTCTGATCAAATCATCTGTTGACTGAAAAGTTTTTAGAGTAAGGAATCTAATACACAGAAATACCTCTATACTACATAAATGCACCTTTTCCTGTTCATGTCCAAACTGACTGGCAGAATATTTTGGATAAGAACAAATCCTATAGAGTTGGGCCTATCTTTTCTCTTGGGCAGCCCTCTTTTTATCTTCTTTATGCCACTGAAACACTTGGAGATCTCTGCAGTTGGAAGAAAAAGGACATAGTTTGTAACACTCTGCATATCAGAAATGTCATTTGAACACAAAAAGGGCAAACTAAACCAACAAAACCAAATCTTCTCTCGTATTCAGCAGCAGCAGCAGCAACATACAACCATTTCCACATCTGCATTTTAGGAAAGTGCAGAAGTTTTAAGTTTTTAAGATTTATTTAAAAATATTTCCATATTCCCGTATTTCCCCTATTTGCTCTAACTGAAGATAAGTCATATTTTATCCTGAGAGTTTATATATACATAAACAAAAAATTTTGAAGGGCATGCATGTATGCTTGGGTTTGTGGCACCCCAGGTATTTCTTTGGGTCAAGTCCAGTGATCCCTTGAAGCAGCTAGTTTCACAAGCTCTGTCAGACCCACTGGGACAGATTATTGTCTAAGTATTTTAATTAAAACTTGAGCTGAAGGGGGAGAGCAATGGGAAAGCAATTTCCCTCGTTAAAGGAAACTAATTGGGCAGGACAGATGGAAAAGGAGTTCCTCCTGGTACACAGTTACTATTCAGGCTCAGGTCTTGGTGTCCCTGAAAGTGAGGCAGAGGCTTCCGGACATGTATACTTTTAAGTCTGGCAGGTAACCAGATGGTTATAAGCCTTCTAGATATTTAAAATTAAACACACCTCAACAGAGTGCAAATAAACATGCTGTTCTCGATTTACATATGTGGCTATTTTAAGTCATGCTTTAAAATATCTTGGCTATTTAAACTTCAAGAACAAATTAAACACAGATTTATTCAAAAACCTGTATAAAGAGAACCAAAGCAAGAGCCTTGATCTTGATATATATTATGAAAACAGAAATAGGCCTTGATATCCAGACAGGCAAGTTTATTTTGGAATCAGAAGTCCCCACAGGACAACAAAGGTAAGAGATCAAGGAAATGAGGAATGTATATTTAAAACAGCTAGCAAAGTGGAAGAGACTCTGTACCATGAATGCAGCCATATCAACCACTGAAGTAAAAAGCATTGTATCTAACTAGAAGCTAATAAAGCTTTTTACAAAGGATTTTGCTGTTCATTGCTTTGTAGCTGCAGAAATTCAGGAAGTAACAAGGGATGCAATTTGTTCAAGGTCACCAGTAAGCCAATTTTATAGCCAGAAAAATTAACATGAAGAACCTAAAATGCTTTCCAGAGCTTCATTATTCCAGAAATGCATTGACTACTAGAATATAACATATTTCAGTTTAGAGTCTTGATAGTGTTGTTTAGAAACTGAATTTTAGAAGAAGCAGATCAAACTATATTCATACTTCATAACACAAACACACACAATAAGAGGGTGGAATTCAGGTACTGTTCTTTGTATACACTGCTTGTAAGCATGAATCATGCTATCTGATGATCAGGGCAAGTGGTTTAAACTGTTAAGCTTGCCTACATTCTGATCCCTTGATAACAAGTCTCTGAATTATTAGGCAGAATTGCCTCATTCTAGCAAGTTTGCTTCTTTTCAATCAGCACTATCAAGCACAACATTACCAGCACTTGCTGTTTGCTGTTCATTTTTCTTCAGGTCTACACCCATGCACAATTTTAAAAAGGGCAACCTATTGGAAAGTTGTTATTTTCTCTCTTCTAGTCCCAGATATGATAGGAAATTATCAAGCTTGATCATTTCCTTACTCATTAACTTGGTATTATATTCACTGAAAGCAAATCCTTTGGACTCAATTCAAAATTAAAAAAAGCCTATTGACTCACCCATTAAATTTCCCTTCCTCCGCACAATAGATATTATTTTCCTTCTCACACTTCCTGACACCTGTACACTTCTTGTAGCACCATCTGAGCCATAAATGGAGGACAAGAATCACACCTGCAGCAGCCGCCTTGAGTGGATTCCCCTCCCATGGGGCTGTTTTCACAACAGAGGCAGCTGCAGGAGATGGGAAGCCAGGCATGCCAAAAGCCAGAAGGGCTTGGTATTGCTGGGAGCAGAGAAGGTGAAAGACCACCCAGGGAAAGGAGGGAGACCTTCAAGTCCTGGGAATGGTTGCCTTGGGCACCACAGGGCTTTCACTGCTGTTGCCTCTGCTTCCTCTGCTCTGAACCACACACATTTGTCTGTGTAAATGCTCTGGCACTGGGAGTTCACCTCTTCATTGTACTGCTGTCTAAAGTGCTAGAAATGAACTAAACATTTTTACAGTAAACTACCCCATCTTTCAGTAAATTTAATAGCAGAGCCTAAGGAGCAGTGTGTTTATAACAAGGAATGGGCACCAGCGACTTCTCCCGACCCTGAAATTTTGGTTCAATTTGGTCTTCGACCTCCAAGCATCCAAAAGTACCTTCTAATCCCCCAATCTGATGTGAACACATAAACTAGGAATTCAGACAAAACAATTCCCACTATGGTATGAAACACAAGGCTGCCCACACAATCCCAAAGACATTGAGCAGCACCTCAGCACAGTTCAGTGGGCTGCTTAGGCACATGCTCCACTTTAGATGGCGGGTAGACCTTGTAAATTTAGGTGTGATTTTCAGCTCCCCCTAAAGAGAAGCCAGCATGCATGAAATGCTGCTGAGCCACAACAAAAAGAAGTGCTGCTGCCAAGGTGAAGGATCAATGCGGTGGTTTTACCTTTGAGTGTGACCCAGTACTGCTTCCACTTCCGTCGTGTGACCAGCTCCAGCTTCTTCTCCTTCTGCAGGGTCACCAAGGGTTTGAAGAACAGCCACCCTGCCTTGCGCACCACTCCTTGCTCCTTCTCATACAACAAATCCAGCTGCTCCAAGGAACTAAGGGACTCGCCACTGGAGTCCTCTGTTTCCGACGAGGTCTCCGTGTTTTCCAGGTTCATCCTGCTCATCTCCAGCTCTCGCATGAAGTTCTCATAAATGTTCTGCCTCAAGGCATCACTGCTGACAGCATTGGTGGACTCGCTTCTCTGGGACAGGGCATGGCTGGAGCCAGGAGACCACAGCAAAGTGGAGAGCTGTGAGGGTGCCAGTGTGTCTGTAGTGAAGTTGTCCATTCTGTTGTCAAAGTATTCACTCCCATCTTTATACTTTGGCTCCTGTGCGTAAAAGGAATTTATCTGCAATCAGTCAACAGAGTTACGACCAAAAGACACACCTCATTTGTCAATTAAATTTGTTTCATGTTTAGCCACTCACTTCCAGTTCCTTCATCTTTTCACCATTACATCATAGCCTTTGCCTCAGCCACTGACACCACCACTGCTTCCATTCAATTATTTCAGCAGAAGCCCATTAAACGCTATGCACTAATCCAAGTGCTTTGATAATTCCGGCACCTTTGAGTAATCTTAAATTTCACTGGAATCTACTGTCTTAAATCTGAGGTACTCCAGGAGACAGCTACATCATCTGAAATGCAGGCACCATGGCTTGCATCTATCTGAACACAAGCAGGAACAGTGTCACAACAGGTTTTTTTATTATTATAGGGTTTTCAATACTTTGGTGCTATCACATTGGTGCAAGGCGGCTAGGTTCAGCTTCAGCACAACAAGGCTGATTTTAACCTCCATTTTCTATTTGTCATACAAACAGTGCTGAGACAACAAAAAAAAGACCAAAAGTTGAGAGTATTTTAAGCTTGTTAGAATTGATCAATTGACTAAAATCTAATCTAAAACAATAAGTGATTTTAAAAAAAGAAAGACACACTTGCTGACTGGCTTAAATCCAGTCTCCACACTGCAGAGTTGTGTATTTCCTGAGTTGCTGGGAACATTCTGAGAGTTTGATCATCCCATCAAGCACTGACAGGCCTTTTTCCTAATTGCACTGTGCAACTTCAATCCTTGGATTGAAAGGGTTGGCCAACTTTATTTGAAATAATCAGGCCTGATGGTATGACTTCAACTTTGCCTTTGATATGGATGCTAGAGTAGACCCATTTCTTGCCACTGCTTGTCAGCGTGGGACTTTGTTGGCAGATTGGACCTTTTCTCTCTTAAGCCTTTCCAAGTAATATGCTGTCTGGTTCCAACTCTCCCAGGGTCCAGGGATGGACAGGGGTTTTCCTACTACCCAAAACAGAGCTCCTTGGACTAACTTCTCTGTTGAGGAACCACACCATCCATCCTAAGAAGCCATGTATTTTCTTCTGAACTCAAGCATTGCCAATGCTATTTAAAAGCAACCAATATTTATGAACATAAAACACAAAAGACATGTTGCTTTTGCAGTAAAAGTGTGAGGGAAAGAAAAAGAAGAGATTGCAATAAACGATTTGAGAAGTGAAGCTATTACCCTTGGTAATAATAAAGCCATTATACTTTCAAGTTTAGACTGCCTCTCTAAAAGCATTTATTTTCTCACAGACTACTGTACTAAGAACAAAGTAAATAAACATTGGTCTCCTGTGAACTGTTCTCCCCAGCAGCTTTGAAAACAACTACTTTTTTGTTTCTTTGCTTCTTACTTGACACTCTTCAAAACTGCAGCGGAAAAGCTGTGCAGCCTTTTGATAGCATCAGGACCTTCGGTGTGCGGCCAAGTCTGGGATTGTACACCCTTCCAGGCAATGCCAGGCAAACCACTTTTCCAGCAGCAGGACACTGCTGCCCGTGGCCTCACAAAAGCCAGTTTGAACTGAAACCCCTGTTTCCTTACAGCACACTGAACTTCAAGTCTGGCTTTTCAGATCACTGTCTGGTGATCCAATTCTCCTGGTAAAGGAGCACCTTCCTCAAATCTCGTGGCAGAGTGTTAATCAGTGTTGTCCAAGATGTTTACTCCCTAAACATCAACAGTTTAGCTGGTTTTTATATGGTAAAGGGAGGAAGATCAGCACATGGGGTAGAAAAACAGGATATAATCCTCGTCGTAACGCCTTTATGCCACAAAGGGACTGCAGAACACGGATCGTACAACTGCGCTGGTGATCTGCATTTCAGGGGGAAACCGAAAGCTTTCTCCACCCTTGTTTTAATCACTGGCACTCTACTTGTGTGCCAAAATCCAGCATTTTAATTGTTTGACTATTCTCCAGGAACTGCTAGTGTCCCCTGGAAAACATTAGTATACAGCTTATTAAGAATATGTATTTCTTTCAGTCTCAAAGCACTAGTAAGAGACACAACACAAGGCAAATACACAGAAGGGGTCTGTTGTGAAAACCCACCACTGGAACAACAAACTTTAAGGAAAAGGGTGGGATGCAACCTGTCAATGACCAGCCACTAACCAAAGCCTATGTTTTCTCCTCACACACAGAAAGGGCAGGAATGAGGAAGTACCAGAGTAGAGAAAATGGATAAAGAATCCAATGTGAATATATACACTTCACTGGGATACCATCACTTGTATTTTTCTTTTCTTAAGAACTGAATTGGCAGAGTCTGGCAGTCTGTTGGTCCTTGAGGAAGCTGTCACTGTAGCAATATCTGCCACTAGTGAAAAGGTTTGACCTAAGCTGCTGGTCCAGGTGGTTTCCTTGCCAGGTGACTCTCTGCTGGTTTTTGCTCTGTTGAATCTAGTGATGATAGAAAACTACCACTGTTTCTGCTCAGCAGCATTCAAGGAGACCTCTCAATGTTTGAGGTAGACAATGTTTGAGGAATAGTTAAAAATAAGGTGAAAGATAAAGTGGCTAAGATACCAATTAGAAAAAGTGACGCACTTAATAATTAGCTGTAAAGAACAGCACAGGAAAAAACAGCCTGCTACATTCATTAGGACCCATGCTAAAAGGAGAATCTAATATCAGTTTTCAAGTCAAATAAAGAGGTTGACTCAAAGTACTTTCCTTTTAAATTCTCTTTACATCAGGACTCTGGCTTATAAAGTCATAAAATTTCAGATGTGATTCCTGGAGTGGGGCTATTTTACTTAATTCAAGAACCTTTCTCTAGTAGCTGTTTCCAGTGGATGGATTTTCATTTTACATGGAATTTGCTAATGTTCTCCATGTTAAAGAGCTGCACAGAGTTTACACCACATCTTTAGCCATATCTGGCTGTGCAGCAAGTCTGTCTAAATTCTGTTCACGGGTCTCACATATATCACACACACCTTTCAGCTCACACACATTGAATTGTGACACAGCATCACCCCAATGCCATTTCAGCACAGATTAAGCTAAATGAAGATGTGTGCTGCCGCAGAGTACCAGTGATGCATTGAGGGAACACTTTAGGACACCCTCATGCAAGGAAAACTAGATCTTGGAAAAGATGATTGCAAGTCTTGATGCAAGATCATTATTAGAAAGGCAAACTCAGTTCCAGGATACATCTGATCAAGTCAGACATAAGGAAACATCAAGTAACTGGACTGGGCATAACCAGGACTCCTCTGGAACATCCCATATGCAAATCTGTTTGTGGATGATTTAAAACAGATGAGGACGAAGGGTGCCAGAATGAAAAGGAAATAGATTTCCAGTCTTGACACAGGAGACCAAGGAGAGTCTGTATAGCCGCACAAATGCAGGCCAAGAAAAGATACCACTTCTCCCTTAAAACAAATTATAACAGATTAAAAAATAGGAAAGAATAACTAATGTAGCAGGCAATACTGACATCCGAACAAACTGTCTGGGACTACATTTACTCTGCCTATTAGCAAGCATTGAATAAGACGGTCTGGAAAGAGCCTTCAAGATGGAGGAAGCTGCAATTTGCTCACAAAGGGGATTAAACTCCACTGCCTTTCTAGTGTCAAGGGCCTGGCCTCTACATCCCAAGCCTGTGCCTCCTAGGCCTGTGCTCCCATGAAGCAGGGGGCCTGGCTGGTCTGTTCCCACTGGGGCACCTGGAGGCACTACCCAGCCACCACCAGCACTTGGGCCCACTTATAGGGAAATATTCCAGCTTTCACCTACGTTCAGCCCAAGTGACTCACAGCCACTTATTACGAACGTACGGAGGAAGGGACGCGCTGTTCAGAGCAAAGCACAGATGCTGCCATCGATGAGATGAAGTCACACAAACACGGACCAGCCACGTGACAGATCAGAACCATGCACTACACTTCTGCCTTTTTAAGCTAAAGGACCTGTTAAGAGCAGAAGCATATACCAAACTACAACTCAGCAACCTCCAGAAGAGATGGCAGGTTACTCAAAGTGTGAAAGATGGAAAAGAACCAATAAAGCCACACAAAGAATTGCAAAACTACAAAGCATTCACTACCTCCCTCTTACCCTTCCTGTTGCTGGATACTGGTCTGATTAAAATCAGTGACTAACCATTTCCTATGCCTTTTTCTAAGAAACCACCATTTTTGGAGCTAGGGCTGTTTTCCTTCTACCAGAATCTGATTCAAGCTTGATGCAATCTTGCCAGCCAAATTTCCTTGCTGTGTCTGAAGTCAGTTCACTGCGCAATGAATTCAAAACAGCTATGAATCGCGCACCACAAATGCCATTCTGAAAATGTCATAACTAAGTAATACATACTAAAGGTCTGGGATGCAGAAATCATATGTAAAGCCTGGCAGTAAAATCCAGAACAGCTACAGATGTTGAAATCAGTGAAGAACCCTGGAACACAGCGCTGAGGCTCTTCAGTGATTCCAGGGTTTTTTGCCCTCTCTTTCACAGCTGAATAAGAAGGTGAAAAGACAGCATCTGATAAAGTACATAAACACCAGCTCACAAAAGAAGTGATCCAAATAAACAGCTTTCATTTTCATTTCCCAGTTCTGTAGCCCCCAACTAGGACACACACCAGCAAACCTTATGCCGAGCTCATTTCTGAGCCTAAGGGTCTGTCAGAGTTTTACATTGCAATGACAAATGCACATGGTTAAGCACAAGACCTGTCTGAATTTCCAGCACAGGAGACAGCGTTTGCTCTATGTGCCACATAAAGCATGTGTTACGGTCTTCTGCTTAGCTGCTGCCTAAATTGCAGAAGTGGGTGTGTGCCCTTCGCTCTCTGTTAACTTCTGAAGTGGCCAGCGCATCAATGTTGCTGAAAGGGAACATCCTTCATTTAGGGAAGCACCGTGACTGTTCCTGTATGAGAAACACCAGGAAAGATCCGGGCAGGGGGGTGGGGTGGGTGGAAGGAAGGAAAAAAACCTAAAATCCAAACCAAATCCAAAAACAGTCTCATCCCAGCTTGCAAAGTCACACACAGAGACCAGGCACAGTCTGGTATTTAAAGAGCCAATTCTGGGGCCTGCAGCTAGAGACGAGAATTTCATTTCTGACCACAGGCATCCTAATTTTGTATTAATGGGATTAGTCTTAAATTCTTCTAAAAAACATCCTTTCCCTCCCTCTTGCTCTCCCCTCCCATCTCCCTCTTCACACTACCATCTCCCAGTGAGCCAGATGGCAACTCAAGTTTTTCCATCTGGTGAACTAAGCTGAAACATAGGAAGGAGAAGGTTGCTCCATGTGATGCCTTCAGAGGAGGTGGAGGCAGAACCAGCACCTCTGGTCAATGCAGCTGCTTGCCCGGCTACAAATGGACCGACAAGCAAAAAGTGAGTGGTGAAGCCAGTAAAACAGACAGGGAACATCTGCAAAGACAGTTACAATGTCCTCCTTCTACTGCCCCTTCCACACTCTTCAGATCATGTATGATAATTCATAGCATATATATAGAGAGAGGTTGTATTTTCATATTTGAAATAAAAAGAAGGTTTAAAACCCACATCACTTTTTAAGTAATGCAACAATTTCAAAGGCAAATTCACAGGGCTATTAGACTGCAAAGATTGGAGTTAACTTAGAAGGTGACAAAATAGGAAAATAGGAAGGGCAAATTTGCACAAAATAATGTGTATCTTTTTTTGCTGCTGACATTTCAGACAGCATCAGGGATGCAAAACCTCTCAAAATTCCACAAATTACTAAATGAGATAAGCAAGTAATTAACTTGCAAAAAAGACAAATATCATGCAATCACTATGCTTATAAGAGGAATGTAAAAACCAACTTTCACACACTTAGGCTGGTTTATGCATACCTGCAGCTTCCTTTTCTTCCTTGAAAGACTTCCTGTCCAGTCACTGATGCGTCGCATTCGGTTCTTTAATGTATCCTTCTTGGATGCATCCTCACCAAGGGGCTTAGACTTTCTGCACGGGAGGGTGTAGGAGGTGTAATGTGCAGGACTTCCCTGCTCTACCCTGGAGGGAACATCAATGTCTGAGGCAAATGAGACACGGTTGCTTAGGCTACTAGGAGTGTCAATATACTCATCAGACAGCCTGATCCCAGGTGGAGGAGTGCTTTCCAAATTTGTATCCTTATAGAGATCTCGGAGTGAGGAAAGAGATGAACTTTGGTTGAATGACTTCTTGTTGTCACCTGCTGGGAAACTGGCATGAATGCTTGTATCTGGAGTGCTCCTGGTCAAATAGGAGCCATCCAGCTCATTGATATCCCCAGCATTTCCCCAGAGAGAGTCATACCATGAAGACTCAGAGCTGAGGGAGCTTCCTTTACTAGACCGAAGCCTTGAATCGGTAGGTGACAGACGATGGCTTGAAGAACCGTCTGCACTGGAGTTCCTCCTAACATCAAGCAGGTTATTTGGCTTAGATTCCAAGGCAGGCGAATACCTCAGCAACTGCACTGGCCCGCTGGACTCCTCGGCTGGTACCTTGCTGTTGTTGCTGTTGTGGAACTCGACCCTCAAGCAACCATCCAGCTTCCCCAGAGTTTTAATCAGAACTTTTGGACTCCTCCTGTCCTCTGTTGGGGAGGCCGATGCAAGACTCTCATTCTTTCCATAGCAATTTAAGATGTGGCCATTGCATTCTCGAGAGGCAGCATGATTACCTCCAGCTTGGAGGCCAATATAGTGGAACCCATTCTCTGGCAAAAACATGGCGTTATTCCCTTGGCAGTAGTCCCCTGAGGCATTTGTCCTGTGTTTGGCATGGACACTGCTTTTGGAGACCTTCATCACAGTGTCACCAAGTCTAGAGGAATAAGGCTGACTACTCTTGAAGTGTGAAAGGCAGCTTCTGGCAAGGGACCTTGATTTGTAGTTTGAGCCACTGCTGGTATGTCCCCATCCATGCATAGAGCAAGACTTTTCATCTTTAGCATGAATGCTGCGAATTTTCAGAGAGCAAGGCTTCTGCTTGGTACCAGCTGTAGTAGCAGCATGATTTTTTGATCCCTGAAGACTGTATTGGCTTTCTGAATTCCCCATTTTCCACTAAATTAAGAAGAGTTTCATTAGAAACAATGGCTAAAAGACAGAGCAAAAAGTAACAGACCATTTTTACCCTCCACACAGGAAAACGCCTATTTAAAAAATGATATGAAACAATTGTTTCCAAAAAAGCCATTAAATAGGCATGTACAACATTAAATTCATAACTGAACTTATTTTAGGGGCAAGCTAGGAAAGGCTATTTTCTCTATGGTTCATTACCCCTCTGTTATAAAGCTGGAATCTAACTCCATTGAAATCATGTCAACACCATCCTCCACCCACACCCTTGGCAACGTCCTTTTCTTATAACTTACAAAATCTCTGGCTCCCAAGAACAATGGCATAATGAAAGGGAGACAGCAAGATAATCATAACTTAGATGTAAAGTGAACTGTACTTTCAGAGAAATCCCTTCTGCCAGCAGACAAGCCCACTGCAGTTTCAGCTTGACTGATTTCTGTGCAACCAAGTGTTGCCTCAATAAAATGTTCAGTAAACCCCAGCTATGTGGTTAAATGGAGCTAATCTAGGAGAAAGGAAAAAAAAAAACCCATGCCAAAAATCAGACAAAAAAAATAACTTGGTTAGCAAACAGCCTCATCTTCCACTACAGCACAGAACTGCATTATGTTCTTTCAGCACAGCAATAGTTCAATAGCTCGCTTGGTAAAATGCTCTTCAGTTTTTCACAGTGTTTGCAGTGAATAGCACACACTGGAGCAGTTAAATTGCCCCACTGAGGTGACTGAAGATTTCAAACCTACATAAACTGTACCCCAAAGAAAAAAAAGACAGTTATGTTCTTTTTGTTACTCAGAATGAATCTCCAGTGTTTGTAATGTACAGAAACAACACCAAAATGCTTTTTCCATCAGTGCTACACTTCTTTACACATTGGATCTCAGACTATCACCCGGAGGAGGATACACTGCTGCCTCATTAAAAATTTGTCAAAATAAGCCACTGCGAAACCACAATCTTATCTTCTAGAGTTTCTATATTTTAACATCCCTACTTCAAGCCCTTATCACTTTTAGATTAAAAGTATAGTATAAAAGAAAGAGCAAACCTGTAGGAACACTCTCAAACACGGGCACGGTTAGCAGTCAGCATGCTCTGCACTGCCTTCGTGGCCAGCCACTATGCTTGCCAAAACCAGAATGGAGTTGCACGCAGCCTTCCTAGAAAATACCAAAAAGACAAAAAAAGGGCTTTCAGTCAAATACAACTTGCATTTTACTCCAACCGTATGTAAAATGAAGAAAAAAAGAAAAAAAATCAAAAGTTACAAATTAAGAGAAGTTTGATGAAAGGGATTCCTGGACTTTAGACAAACATTTTTATAAGCATAAAACAATTGACATTGAATTAGTAGAAATAAGTCATTGAGTAAATGTTTCATTTTCTCTCCTCTCACTGACAAGTTAGGACAAACTTCCATCTCTCTCCAGTTTTCCTTTTGGAGGACCAATAACAGTTCGCAGTATCATGCAGTGGTCCATTACAATGTGGACCAGACTGATCAGAGCAATGTCCCACAGCATCTTTTTATCTTTCCCCATGCCTAGATTCCAACCATGACCTTTGCAGTGAAAGGCCACCATGAAATTGACTCCAGCAGCCACCCAGAAACCTCCCTCTTTAGGTTCATTCTGATTTTAAGTTAATCTGCTAGTAAAACAAGAAAAAAGGGTGCACCAAGCATTGTTCAGACCCAGAGGTAACAAGACCCAAGCTCTTCCTAACCCTCTGAAAGTACTGGATCTTCACTTAGCACACAAAGACCGCAACTCAAAGCAAAAGGACCAAATCGAGATCTCATAGAACACACCAGCAGTTTAGGGACTGAAACACTCCACAGAAAAGAAGCAGCACAAGATGTTAGACTAAGTTTTGGAACACACAATTAAGTTAGAAACCCTTCTTAACACACCACCACCAAAATTTTTCCTTTCTGCCTAAATTCCATAGCTACTGTTCATAATTTTCAATTGAATAGCTACTTTATTTAAACATGCTGGGTTTTGCTCTCGTTGACTTTTTTGTGGCTATTCACTGCATAAGAACCTTGAAAGAGTTTGAATTAATATACTGGTATGTAGCTAACCTGACCAAAAACAAAGTTTAAGGTTGCCAACTAGAACTAACAACAGTCTCAACAGCAAGCCTAGAAAAATGTTTGCAAATAAATCACTTAGAAGAGCCAGATCATGACAGAGATGCTACAGACCTATAAACATGAATTAATGCCTGTTATCACAAAGATATCTGATAAAACAGATAACCCACAGAAATTTCATCTTACACTCAAAGAAGAAAAAAAAATCTGTAATTTTCTCACTCTCTCTAACAATTTGGAAGTTTGCTATTTATGATACCCTTGCCTGTGCAGGTTTTGCCTATGCTGCTAAGTGCACTCCTCAATGTGAACAGTTTTTAAAGTGCCATATGCAACTTGGATTGAACAAAAAGACCATTGATTCAAGGTTAGCAGAAGACAACACACAAACTTCCTAAGCTCCAAGCTCCTGAACAAATTGCCAACACCCAGTAGTATTCTCTTCCTATATCCAAGAAGCACAGACCACAAACAAGCAATGAGTACATTCAGAATTCCTCATGTGGGAGCAGAAAGTACATTCAACAGGAGAGCTTTGGGGGGCTTATATCTATTCAGAATGAAACACTGAACTCAATTTGTCTAAAGAAACAGGCAAAAAGACCATCTGGTCTCCATAGCGATTGTGCAACGCTTAGGTAATCCTTTTAACAGAGTATGTAGTGAGCAAGCTGCTGTCATGAACCTCAAAAGACAGACATTCAATTCATCAAGGCTTGAGCCGTGGCTACCAGGGTCCATTGTACATGTCTCCAATACACAGACCACACAATGGGTGAGGGAATAAATTTATCTCAGGGTACAGTGTCTACAAAACAGTGTCTCAGTCTGTACAGGAATCAGTCTGCACTACAGCAGAACAGTCAATAAATTCCATAGAAATAGCCCCAAGGGATTTTTCTCAGCATTGCAGCCATTCAGAAAGCTACGACAGGCTCAACATCTGCACTACTACTGTGATAACCCATTGGGGTATCTCTGAGGCAGCACAAAGACCACCACCCTGAAAATCAGCTGTCATGCCTTTCTCTTGCCTCACACTCGTGTGAAGGAATTTCATTTCTGTTACTACCAATTAGTGAAGGAAGAGCAGAGCAAGTCAGCTTATATCCAAAGGCTGCATGATACTGGGTGGTGGCCATAGACAAACTCTGCCTGTGCTCACTCCAAACAGTCAAGTTTTACACTATTTGATCTGTGGAAGCCCTGGAAATTAAAGTGCAGGGGACAGAGTTCAGCTTCAGCTGTATTTCTCACAGCTATCCACTGCTGCAGAAGACGTGTTTCTTTCATTTCCTATGCAGAGAGATGAATAGTTCTTGTGAGCAAAACCAGTTTCTATGAATATTTTCAGCAATTATAATCAGAGTAATTAGAAAGCAGCTCACCGTGCCTGAAGATGACTATTAAGAGTTTATTTACTTTCAATTATAACCACATTCCCTAAAAAAGAAGTTTTCAATATTCACCCTGGTTCCCCTTGACACATTCAAAAAAACCCAGCTATGCAAACATACTAATCCGGGAACCCCACCATCCCCACCACACCCAAACATTAGCACCAGTCATAACCCTAGAGCTAAAAATGCATTTCCCCACCTTGGGGCTTCTCCACATAAACTTCTCCAGGACCTTTCTCACTTCACAACACAAACACACAAGCTCAGGATCTGTTTTGGAGAAGCTCCTGCCACCTCTATTCCCTTATTTTACAGCCACAGCTGGACTGCTTTATGAATGCTAGAGGAGAAAATTATTTTCTTTAAGGTGAACACAAGTACAAGTAGTGCTCAGCAATTGCAGGGCTGCTTTCCTCTCCAGTTTTAATCTCTCAAAGGTTTCCAAAATTGACTCAGTAACCATATTTCAAGCAAAACTGAATCATAATAACAATATCCCAGTACTAGGTTTGCTTATGAGATGTAACAAGGAATTATTGTGTTATGAATCGGTGGGAGATGTGAGTCAAAGGAGACAGGCTCTCATCTGGTATAGCAGGAGCACACACCAAACATGATTTTGCTACTGTCAGCCATCTGCTTCCCATACAGTCACTCTAACTGGGCTGAGACTCTCTAAAGCGACAGGTCAGAAAATGGCAAGCTTCCAGATGGGAAGCCATCAGTAGGCTCAATGCTCCACAACCACAGTCAGCATCAGACAGTGACCATAAAATGCAAGAGGCTGTGGTAGCATCTTCCTAGGGAGGTTCAGCAAATTTGCTTGACTGGAACTGCCTCCGTCCCACCACCCAGGACGTTGAAAGACCTCAACTAAAGTCAACCCTAGCAATGTTAAACTTTATTCTGTATCACAAAGTTAACCCTCACGAGACAAACACATGTATCAAAGCTAAATCTCTGATGTATATTGATGCCCCTATTCCTCTGGGTGGCTGGTAAAAACAAATCTTCAATGGCAGATAAAAAATAAGTGGTTTCCAAACCACTTACCTCTGCTGAAGCTTCCCCAAAAAACTAGCTGTTTTGTTCCTATTAAAAAAGATCTTACGAAGAATCACAGAATCCTTAAGGTTGGAAACTGTCTCTAAGATCATCTTAACCCAGCACTGCCAAGTGCACCACTTATCCATAGTGCCACATCCACATGCCTTTTGAACCCTTCCAGGGATGGAGATTTCACAATTTCCCTGGGCAGCGTATTCCAATGCCTGACCACCCTTTCAAGTGAAGATTTACTATTTTTTCTAATATCTAATATGAAGCTCCCCCGGCACAACTTGAGGCCATTTCCCTTAGTCCTGTCACTTGTTACCTGGCAGACGAGAGCAGCCTCCACCTTGTCAGTTCTTCACAATAACATAGCAGGATGCAGTTTTAACTTTTAAAGAAAATCTTTCCTTGAGGAAAGAAAGAAATAAACTAACCAAGTATTTTATTTTTACTTATAGCTTAAGCACCAAGAACATATCACAAACTCTGACCAGACTTTCTTCACTAACAGGAGGATTGTTACCTGCACCACTGCAGTTCCTTTCAAGACAAGATAGGACCAATCCTGGGATACCTGCCACTGGGAAGTCCCTCACAGCCACCTACCCAAGTATAAGCATTTGCCAAAGAAAGGCAGAGCTTCAACTCACTCTGCAGTGATAAAAAGTCTTATACAAAGTGCCTTTGAGGGCAGGGTTAGTTCTCACTAACGATGAAGCAAGAGGAGTTACATCCTTTCTGATGTGTTCAAAACACATTTCTACAAGGGCAGGTGAGGGCTCCCAGCCATGGAGTGGGGCCGGTGTGGTCACCTCAGGATGTGCACACAGAGCAGGGAGGCACAGAAAAGAGAAAAGGCAGCATCAGGGTCCTTAGACAGGCAGCTGCCCTCAGTGCACAGCTCCTAAGTGCACCCCAGGAGACTGCCGTTAGAACTAGAGCAGCTGGGATAATGGAGAATCTGAAACTATTTCAGAACAATAAAAAATGAAACAGAAAATCCCCTGATTTATAAGAAATTATGAATTTGTTTTCTTTTCTTTTAGTGGACCAAGTTAGAAATGTTGTAGGGTTTGATGTACAACAATTACACTGGTAGTTTTTTTACATCAGGAAAAGCTTTTTGTGTTAATTTTTGTTTGTTTGAATTGCCTGAGCAAATCCTGTATTTTCTTTCAAACAGCTTTTGCAACCAGTTTCACCTAAAGGTTAAAACACTGTCCATTTTAAATGGCTTATATAATCTTTGAGATTGTATATAACTAACTTCCAGATATTAATGTGTTAATAAGTTTTCCAAAGAATCACTGTGCTTTGTGAATTTTTACATGGATACAGAATTACAGGTTTGAAGGTTTAATTAACTTTTAATCTACTTTGATTTTTAATATGGAAGTAATACAGAATGCTAGAATGTGAACCTGCCCTCCCCTTCCTGCATGGCAGTGTATGGGCAGATATGTGAAATTAATGAGGGGGGCAGGTTAGCACAACACTATAGCTGGATTAAATGTGGAGTTTCTTACTGGAAACAATTTACTGTATTTTTTCAAACTACGCACTTTGGTCACATGCTTCCACAAATCAGAAGCAGATTTCTTATTCCTGCAATCTCAATCACATTCCTATTATAAAAATATACCATAATAATTATCCCATGGTATTCTTGGCAGGATACTTTGCATTATATACCGCTGTATTCAAAGAATGAATAACCAAAACACCACAAGTATGCCTGTATTAAAAAAAAAGAAATAGGACTATTTTGCCTTAAAAATTTAATTTGAAGCCAGAATTCCTCACTCACTCATTAGTCTCTGTAGAGTTCTAGTCTCCTGTATTAGGAATTGCTTGGTAGCTTACACATCAAATTAAAGTCAACTGTTTTTCTCATTAAATGTAAGTAGCCTTTATGACCCCAGACACTTCTTTTCATGTTGTGAATCATACCTCCATTGCAGATGGACTTCTAATTTTACAGTTTAAGCAAGAAAAGGATACTCTCCTTTTCTGGTTTCTTTTCTTAAAGTAACATAAATTTCAATAGATCTACAGTGCTTCACATCTATGTCACATCAGAATTAAACATCCCATACCGGGGACATGGTCCCTTCTTTTGCTCAACCCATCACTCCAGGTCCAAGACACTGGTGGCTCTATTGAATTAGGCTTTATAGCTTTCAAGTTAGTGCAGTAGGGAAGGTTGAATCAAGCCTGAAGATCCTTATCATATTACACCAGTGCTGATACAGTCTGAATCTCTAGGGACTTATTTTTCTTTGGCAGGAAAAGCAAATTTCATCATTTGTAAATGTTATTGAATTTATACATAATGGCTAAAGTGCACATCCATTTAAATAAAAGCCATTAAGCTTGTTAAAAAAAAAACAAACCCCACCAGGAAAGCCAGCTAATATCTTGGTTTAATGTGGTAGCTGCAGTAGTTTAAGAGTTGATATGTCTAAGGGTTTATTTCCTGCCCTTGGAGAGGAAATTAACTCAGTGATCTCAAAGACTTCCTCACCTACTGGGGTTGTAAGCACACTGTCAGGTCCTGCTGCAGAATTACAAGGTGCTTTCAGGGGATTTCAGAGCCTGAGGCTGAGTGGGGAGGATGGTGCACCTGAAAGGAGCCGAGACACTCCAAGCAGGGGAGCCTGGGCTCCAGCATCACTGCCCAGCACTTTGGACACCAAGCACAAGTTTGCAGGCTTTCCTAAGACAAACTCCTGAAGAGGTCTCTGCCTCAGCCCTCTTATGGTAACACCAGAAGGGGAGACTTGGGCTTTCTGGTCAAACTGGGATTCCCAATTCTCCACCAGGAACATTTGCCCTTTTCCTTTCTTGTCTGTTTCAGTAGCAACCAGTTCATGCTATCAAATACAACCACAGTCAGCAGAAAGCTATGGGGATATTCTCTCACACTTATCCCTGCAAAACTGTAGGTGCCAAAACATCAGCTTTGGAGAAGATAGGATAAAGTTTATTTTTGGACTAGGACACAGTTCACAACACCATGAGCAGCCACATAGACCCTACCAAAGAAGAGAAGCAAAGGGCAGAAAGGAAGAACTATCCAGGACAGGAACATTAACACATTCTGCCCACAAAGACTCTTTCTGGCATAACACATTCCAAGTCTATTGGAACAAGTCTTAACCCATGGCATCAGAGAAAAGTCTCCTTTAGGAATTGGCAGAACAGCATGTTTCAGGCTGAGGGACAGGGGCTGGGGTGGCTGCAAAACTCCTTGCTTGTCACCTATTACACAGCCTGCTCCACAAGCAGGAGGGAGAAACCAGGCCACAACTGGCATAGTCTTTTCTACTTCTCAGTTTACAAATTCATAAATACCTGGGGGTGTCAATTCCAAAGTAAATGCTTTCCTACCTTCAGCCCTGGGACTTCCTGAAGAGGACAGAGGATCTGGGAGTTAGACACCAAAAGTAAACTTGAGACACAGTCCCTTGGAAAATTGAAAGCAGACCTTGATTTTTGCACGCCAAGAGCTCTACAGCAGTAACACAGCTTAAGGCTTCCTTTCCTCTACCCCTGTAGTACCAGCATGTAACTCACACATTAAAGGAACAAAAAGAGTACACTGAGCATTAGGTTTCCTCGCTAAAAAAATTGCTTTGTAACTTCACAGCTACAGACTGCCCTATTCAGAGTCCATCATCCCATGATACATGGATACCCCTTTGCCACTGAAGGTGATCAGATAAAAAAATTCCAGCTCTTGCCTCTAAATTGTAACTTACTATACATTGTAAAACATTGTCAAATCATCCACCCTAAAGAGAAAGAGATGCATGATTTCCAGAATGAAGTCACCAGCGTACAAAATTAACTCAGTGACCACATCAGCAACAAGCACAAACAAAGTTGCAAACTCTGATTGCTTTGCAAAGCAATTAATCACCACTCTGGAAAAAAAAAAAAAAAAAAAANAAAAAAAAAAAAAGGAAACCAAAGGGGCAAAGGCACTTCTCCATTTTTGGGGCATTTTCCTCATTTCTGTTTTGTCTGCCATGGAACATAGTATTTTCACTATTCGTGTACAATTATGTACTAAAAACTTATGTAGAAAGATCAAAACCTGTGCTGGAACTACCTCTGGCAGATGCAGAAACATTGGTTTTCCATATCATTCCAGCTCAGCAGAGGTAGTAGTGTTGACTGAAACTTTTTCCTCTAACACTACACAAACATTACACCCTTGCTTGGGTACACTATTTATTGTAAGTCACTCTAACTATTACTGAGAATAGATGGAATAATTAAAGAAAAAAAATCAGCGGGATTATTCAATTCACTGCATTGGAAGAGTCACTTTAACATAACAGAAACCACAGCACCGTTAATCACACTTTCTTATGCTTTGACTAAAAGAAAGAATCCAGCCCCATCACAGCACAGATGTAAAATGATCCCAGCAGTGGTTTATTTAGCAATTCAGGCAATAGAGTTTAAGAGATGACCACCAAGAACTGTTTTCTGGAGGAAAACCATTCACCTTGGGAGCAGCCACCCATGGCAGAGGCGGCAGAGGGGCTGTAAGTCCTGACACCACAGCAGCCCACTCTGCCCGCTTTCAGAGGCTTCCCAAGTCCTTTCCCACTTTTCTTTCAGTGCTCCAGCTCTGTCCGGCAGCCGGAGAGCAGGGAACTGGCTGCTCTACCCCAGCATCTCCCTCCCGGTCCCCAGTCCCGCTTACCTTCCCCAGGACGCTGCCCGCAGCCTCCCGGCCGCCCCGAGACTGCCGCGGGAACAGGGACACGCAGACAGAGCCTCTCCCTGCCCTGGGCATGCCAGGAAACTGTGCCTAACCCTTCAGAACGCACAGCCGTCGGGAACTAAAAACAGATCCTGCGCGAAGCTGGATGTATTTTTGTCTGCAGGCTACACACCCTCCTCCCGTTCAATTTTTTTCCATTGGTGGAACAGCAGGATGCAGGCTTAACCAGAGGGTGGTTTTCCACGGGCCGCCTGGAACGATTATGCGGGCCGGCTCGCCGCGATGCCGGGCAGCCGCCGGGGAATACACCGTGACTGAGCTCTTGTCTGACCCCACATTCCTGAGCCTCCAGGCTGCTTCCACAGGAAAGCTGCTTGGAAATCTGCTGAATTGCAAGGCGTTTGCCTGCCTGAAGGTAGCTCCAGGGTCTCCTCCTCTTTTCTTTTTTCTTTCTTCTTTTTTTTTCCTTCTTTCTTTCTTTCTATTTTTTTTTTGGTCTTTTGTGGGTTTTTTTCCCCTGGCTTTTTTTCTTTTCTCCCCTAAGCTTGTTAGCTGGGAGTAGGTAACCCTAACATCCTTGAGAGAGACACCCTGGCAAAAATGTAATTCCGCAAACCACGGCAGGAATGCTGTAGTCATGAAAACACACTCTTAGGAGCAGCTCTCAGTTGTGTTTAACAACTCTGCACAACAGCATCACGGATACAACAACAAACTCTGGCGCTCTCTTCCTTGCCACTTTCTTTTCTGAGATATTTACACTCTCCCATGGAAAGAGTTACCTTCCCCAGTACATTTTTAATAACTGGGTTTTAATAACTGACCTTAGATAAAATGTGTCCCTTCACATGCAAATGGCATCACCCAAGTTTCAACATACAGAGCTAGGCTATTAATCTGTAGCTAGGTGCATGAACAATTGCTTTATTACCAGAAAAGCTCAAAACTCCACTGATTGCAGCAACAGTTGGTGAACAAACTTGGCCAAAAAACAATGCCTTTATTCAAATATTCTAATAAAATCGCAGAGTTACATTCAAGTGCTAAGTGTGAAAATACAGCCAAGTTACACTGCAGATGACGTGTTCATTTGAAAAGAAATTCATGAACACTATAATAAAAAGCGTTAGCAACCCACAACAGCCCCAAATGTAGGTCCACAAAAATGAAATAATGATTTGCACAGTAACAGAGGAATTGCCACCTAAAAGTGCACCCCTGTTTCACTGCGTCCATTACTGAGAGTCATCATAGAGGAAACTCCAGAACCCAGCAGCTTTGAAGTAATTTGGAACAAAATCCTATTTAATCTCCAAAGCCCAGTTATAACTAACTTATCCACTGGAAAACAACTTGGATCTCTTCTCAGACTTCACAGGTTAACAATATTATCACTGAATACACACTTCTCAACATGGCAAAGGTCAAATTCTTCCTTAAATTCTACTGACCTCCATTAAGTTTTCCATATGTGAGTTTCATAGGCCAGTTTTTGTAAAACCCAATAGAGCAGTACATGACTTATGCCCATACTCCTAAATTCTACAACTGAAAATAGGTCTGCGGGCTTCACATCTGCTTATTCTGGTAAAAAACTTCTTGTGCAAAGCAGACTATTATCTTCTTCATGTTCCTGGTACAATTACGTTCTGTTCACTTAGCATTGCTGTGGTCCAATTATTTCACTAACAGGCCAGATCCAAGTCCCAGGACTAACATGGGAGGAAGGACAGCTCACGAGTCAAAGTACCAGGCCTCTCTCAGGGGAAACAGCTGGCCCCTGGTCCTCTCCCCCTTCTCACACAGAGTACAGCATTTCCCCCTTGAGTCCATCTCTTGGGTCACTAACGAAACCATGTTCCAATGATTCCTTAGATAAAAATACTACCCAACCAGTCCAGAAGCCTTTCATCACCAGCTCTTCTGTTGAATTCACCTATCTTAAAAGATGAATGTTCAGAAGGCTAAATGCTATTCCCAAAGACGTCTCTCCAGCACCATTTTCAAAAAACTGACTCTTCCTTAACACAATGTAATATACCTAGACCAACACAAGCTAGGACCCAGCTGAACCACATTAATGCCTCACAGTCTTTCAGTAACAGGTAATAAGGCTGTCCTTTCCCTTCCACTTGCATTTGCAGAGGGTTATGTCAATGCATATTCCTGCTATTAGTGCAAAACACTCAATCCTGTACTTTCTTCTTCTTGAAGTTCACTGCATGTGATCATTGCAATCCTAGGGGTCATTCAGCTACTTACTACATTATTTCTAATCTACCTGTGTATTCACCATGCCTTCCACTTTTCATCAGCCTGTTCCATCAATGCATTTCCTTTCTTTATGACAAGGCAATCAACATTCATTAAATGTGGTCTTAAGACTCCATTTGATACCCCAAGTTCATTTTCAAGTAAGTTTTATTTTCAAAATTTCACCTCCAGTATACCTAACTGATTACTTTTAGCGCAGACATTGCATGTTAAAGGCATACTTTTCTGACCTCTATTGACCTATGTGGTACAGTCTAGCTTATGGGTTACAACATGAGGGTCCTTACTTATTACACTCCCAAAATTGACTCTCCCCATCCACCTTGTCTCTCTTTTCTCACCTGCTGCCTTGCCATAATCAACGTGGGACAACCTGATAATGAAATATTCTCTGGAGATCAACAAGGAGTAGGCAAGCTCCATGGTGAAAACAATAGCTGAACCTCTTACTACTATGAGAAGTATTTATGCACCTCACAATCCTCCACAAATGTATTATCATCACAACATTGCTGGGAAAGGGAAGGGTGTCATTATCCTTATTTTCTAAAGAGCTGCTAGGTCACACAGGAAATTAAGGAGTATTTCTGTACAGCAAGAGGAACCCCCTAGCTTGTGTTAATGTATGTTTCTGGAAGTTTAATGGCTCTTAATGTCTCTGTTTTGCAATAAAAACAAACTGCAGTTTGTGCAGAGAAGTCCATAATGAAACTAAAAACAAAGTTGTATGTATTAATTTTGAGAATTCATTTCTCTCCATCTATAAAGATATTTTAAAGCCACTTAATTTTATAGATGAGGAGAAATGAATCCTCAAAATTAAAGACGGGTATTTAAACCTGCTGTATAATTTTTACATTCCAAAACCTTAGCTTTTACTTCAAAAATGCTAAGCCATCTCACTGTCACCACAATTTTGTTTCCTAAGCAATGGAAATCCATGAAGAAAAAGATAGAAAAGGCACCTATCCCCAGCATTCATGCTGAGACAATGACATGCCTCCTTCCCTTAAGTCAGCCTACTTTCATATACATATGCCACGCCTATAAAATATCTTTTCCTAGACACAGTCCAGTCTGTTTCTGAAATGCCAGTTCTCCATTTTGCCTCTTGACCTCTCCTGCCTGTCTCACCTGACACTGATGCAGCCGAGCTGTGTGAAAATCCCTGATCATAAGGTCCCCCTACTAATACTCAACAGATGGGTGCTGGATGGGCACATGTGGAAAGATATCAATGTCTTGCCAATCATGGCTTAACCACAGATTGTTACAGTACACAGATGTGTACAGTGCCTTCCCATGAAATCCTAAACAGGTTCCCATGCTCTCTGAAACAGAATCTGTGTAGCAATTAAAGAATTTTGAAGTAGGAAATTTGGGTTCTCAAATCAGAAACCTCTAGTGGAGCTGTCAAGAAATCTGGGAAGCTATGCTATACCAAGCGTAACTAATGCTAAAAAATAATTGCATGTTTTTGTCAACAGGATAATAACCAGAGATGAGTTTCAAAGCCTTGCTGATCTCATGACTGAAACATCTGAATCACGCAACATCTGCTAAAGAAATATTCTCATTAAACCGTACTTAAGATCCATTCCTGGTATCTTTGGCCTTGAAGCGGAACCACACAAGAAACACGGTGGTCTCCCATTCAACCAGCGGTGAAGGCAAACCTTACACCACATTAAATTCTTCCATAAAGACATCAGTTCATTTTATGAGAACTCAACCTTCTGCAAGCCAGTGCTCACACACTTAGCTTTCTGGTCTCATCTCAAAATGTTTATCAGATGCAAAACAACAAAAAACTACTGAAGCCATTCATTACTTAATTCTGATTCAGAGGAGTTTGGGAAAAGAGTAAACAGGAGCCTGTGTGTTAGCCCATTCCTGCTCACCAGAAAGCCTGCCATTCCACTTACTGAATGAGATCATCAACACAAGTCTAACAGCTCTGGCTATAGGTCAAAACAGATGTTAAGAAATGAAAACATGATGTACATGAGCACAGTTTTATACCCTTACTTATCACAGAGACTTACAATGCCCTAAATGCCTACTACTTTTCTGTCAGTCTCCTGTTGTCTCTGTGAAATGCAGTGATGAAAGAGATCAAAGGGATTGTCCCCATCCCCACCTCCCGTGGAGTCAATGTTCCCTTGCCCAGCTCAGCAGAGGGGCTTGCTGTACACTCTCCACACACACACCTTGTGTCCAAAACAGTGAGAATCCACTGCCATTTTAGGGATGCAATAAAACACACTTGATCTTTAGAGCAAGCTGCAATTTTTCCTTTCTTTTTATGCTGCATGGTTCTTTAGCACTGCTGTAGACAAGGGTTTACTAATTGTGGTTATGATCTATTTTCAAGTCTCACACAGAATAGTTAGGGAATAGAAGTGCTCCTAGTTACTGTCTTATTCCTTTCAGTATAATTAAATTAAGAAAGACAAAGCATGATCACATGCATGATCACATCATAGGCAAGGCACATGGCAAGAACATTACTGAAAAATGCCAAGATAGGAGAAAAAAAAAAAGATGAACTATGCAGCCTCAAATTCAACAACTAAGCATGCTGGATTCAAGAAGCCTGGCATGCAATGATCCACCAGTAATCCTGCCCTTGGGACTGGCTGGCATAGAGCTAATTTTCTTCATAGTAGCCCCTATGGTGCTCTGTTTTGGATTTGTGGCCAAAACAGTGTGATATCACGTGACTGTTTACACTATTGCTGAACAGTGCCCACACAGCATCAAGGATTTCTCCATTTCTTAGTCCGTCATGCAAGGGAGCAGGATGGGGTGGGCAAGAGGACACACCTGGGACAGCTGATCCCAACAGACCACATAATCCCACACCATATAATGTCATGCTCAGTAATAAAAATGAGGGGTTGTTTTGACAGGGTTCACATTGCAACATCTGAGACCAACAAGGCCCTCCTCACAAGGGTTAACCCCCTGAGACAAAGGTTTCCCTCAGAAGCAGTGGTACCCACATCTGACAGAGAGGCTTGCCCTGCACAACCTCAAAGGCTCACACTTTTTAATAGTCTTCTTTTCTTTAGATCTAACAGTAAAAGCTGAATCTTTGAAAAAAACTTGAGAAACACTGATATACAAGACCAAGATCAGAACTTGTCCTTAACAGTACCTTTTACATCCAATATCACTAGAACAGAACTGATGCATCTTTTTTTGACAAGCACTCTACTTAAACAATACACTTTTTCAATATCCAATGAACACTAAAAAGTTTGAGTTAGCTAAATAATTTTAATTAAATAGATATTTATATCTTCCAAGCTGTAATTAAAAAGCTCTTTTACTACAATAGATACATGTAAAAAGGTTCTCAATTTAGGACAGTTAATTTGCTGGAACAAAAATCTAAACCTTGGACAAATCTCATAAAAATATGAGTGCAAAGGTTTTTGGAATACATTTTGTTACAAAATGAGAACCGAAGCCTTCACACATTCCATTTTAAAAAAAACTTATCTATAAACATGTAAGAATATTTGAAGGTGGAGTCATTTGTCACAAGAATATACTAGGAGGTCTTACAACATAAATATTTACAAAGCACACAAGCTATTTCCCATTGCATTACTACCATTGCTTGTTCCATTAACTGATCCAACAGACCAGCTAATTGCTTGTGCAAAATTGACTATTTGCTGTCATCCATTCAAGACAGAGGCACAAACAGTTGCCGGGGGTTAGGAAGCTTTAAGGGGTTGTTTTCTAACCATACCTATTAAATAATTGTTATATAATTTGCCTTTAGAATACTGATCATGGGTTCATCAATTTAGAAGAATGTGCAGATATAAATAAATGTTACAGAAGGATAAGTACAGCAAAGTTTCTATGAAAATTCTGTCAAAACACTGTTTACTTCAATTGCATGAACTGAAAGGCATATAAAATAGATTGCTGCATCATGAATTTCAACTAAAGTAGTCCTGAGCATGCGTATGATTTTATAGGATGTTTCAAGACATGAACATTTCCCCAGAAGTTTCAGATTCTAGGGTTAGATGAGTATACAGCAAATTCTGCTTAACAATTCCTCTAATCATTCTCTTTGTAGAGAAGTGCTTCAAAATGCAAAATAAGAAATTAACATAACAGAAGCAATATTAAAGAAGTCAAATTTGGCATGAGGACGTTGTTTACCTTCTCTTTTTTTGAGTCTTGATTGTGCTTTCTCATTATAGCTAGCTGGCAAACATACTAAAAGTGGTAAATGGCAATATTAGCAGCTTATTATAATATCATTAAATTAACTGAAAGAAATACTGGGGTATAAAAGCTAGATGAAGTCTAGCTAACATGTGTTGCTTACACCCACATGCACTGCCTCAACAGAGCAACGCACAAATCCTCCAAAGCTATTTGCCTGAAGCAGAGTGAACAATGAGAACAAGTTCAACATCTGCCAGGGTGTCCAACTGCTCACAACCATTTTTCTGGTCAGAGGGGGCATTGTTTAAGTTGACAGGTTCCTAATGGCCTGAATTATTTAGCAATTCTCAAAAGACTCTTTCTACTCATTAGAGAGGAAAATGCGAACCATGCCAGCCTGCGTTCCCTTGCTCTGCGGGAGCCGATCATGCTAATTGAGGAGAACATCACAATGTGTCCCATTTTAATCACACGAGTTAAGCAGGCAAGAGGCTTCTATCATCCCCACCCCACAATGAAAGGTGGAGGGCGCCAGCTCCCACAACAATATGCACCTCAGTTTATCATCATCTCGATGTTTTTTAAAGCCTTCGGCCTGAACAAAGAGGGTATGTGTTGCTGCTAAGCACTACACCCACCGAAGTACAGAAGCATAATACATTAAAGAGAAAATTGAACCACACAGTTTGCAGCCCGAATGCTAAGTGAGCAGCAGTAAGCATCTCAACATATGGGAAGTTAGGGAGAGGCAAAATAGCTCTTTGTTGATTTTTTTCTTCTCGTCTGCCATATGATTAGTTGACAGGTATCAACAAAACAGAGTAGCAGCACAGAGGTTACAGACAAGTGATACTCAGAGCGAAAATGCCAGATCTTTCAAACATATTCCCACCTCTAATATGCATAGAAATGAAGGGGAACGCTACTACTAACAGCAGCTTTACCTATGATGGATTATTTCTCAGTCAATTAGGAGCAATCAAACATGCTCTGCAGCAGCAATTCTCTCACCTAATCCTAGCCTTTCTCAACACAGGAAAAAATGCAAGTCTCACAATCAACAGGACTGTCTTATTTTCTTCACAGCCTCCAAAATTTGGAATCGCTTCAAAGCCTAAAATCTGAACAGAGTTCCTCACATAAACTTTGTAAGGAACGTTAGTGAAGTAATTAGGAATGCCTGCATTAGACCTCTTTTACCAAAACACAGACCATGTGTGAGAAGAAAGAGATTTACAAATGCATTCAAAAGCTCTAAGGGAAGACATGTAAATATTTGGTAGATTACCATTTGGAACACAACAGCTACAGAGAACTGCCAATTTGATGGAAGGACAAATGGAAGGAGAACACTTCCAAATTAATATTATTACTTCTGTTTTTAAGCAACCACAAAATGAATAAGAAACAGCAAAAATTAATTACCTTTACGCATATAATAGAAGTTCAGAGAATTTCTGTCTTATTCTTTAAAGAGATGCTACCAAGATAAGCCTTTCAATTAACGTGATCAAAAAGTAAGTCACCAGTTTACTTACAAAATCTTTATTTTATCATCTGCATATAAACATTTCCAGAAGCAGAAGATTAAGTCAGCAAGCTAAATGGAAAAACATTAAATCTTCTGCTGGCATGACATTGTGATTAAATAACTAACTAAAAGCCCAAAAAAGCAGAGAGACAACATGATGCTGGCCTATTCAGCCATAAAATTCATTTCCAATAACCACATTTCAGCATGTAGCTTAGATCATATGTAGCATTTTCCTATTTGAGAGCGTGCAAGATTGATTGTTACAGGCTCAATTGTCCCATACGCAGGCAAACAACATGTAAGGAATGATTAAATCAGCAAGATTCCCCCACTGAGCCTCCTACACAAGCTTACACTCAGGCAAAGGAGAGGTGGGGTCTCTCCCAAGAAACAAAAGCAGAGGATTATGCGAGAAGACCAAGACCATCTGCACAAAGTCATGTGGCCAGGGATTTCCTCTTCCCCTTGCTGTGTGCTGGGCATCCTTTCCCACTTCCAGTCTGAGCTGCAGGGTGGGCAGCAGAGCTGGACTTAATTCCCAGCTCAGGGACAAAAGAGAATCAGGGACCAGGGGTTTCTGAGGCCCTCTTTGCCCATACTTACTGCCTTCCAAGCTAAGCCACTTAGGGATGTAATCCTTAATACCCCAATGTGCAGAAGTTCATAATGTCTGGGTCATTGTAAAGTTCTGCATACCCTCGTCCCAGCCCAGCCCCTCTTGCATTCCCGAGAGTGGAGTCAGCCAGGCACAGCCACCCTTACTCCCAGCAAGCACACAGCAGGGCGCTTTTCCATGCAACCGCATGCAGAAAGACACAAGCCTTTCCCCATGTGTATCCCAGTTTCATGTGAATTAACAAGCCCAGCATCAGCATTTTGTGGTTTTTATTTGCTTTAACTAATTTAAGTTCCGTTCTCCTTGCCTGAGGTAGAAAGATCAGGGAAGAAAAAAAAAAATTGTTCTTGACCTCAACAGGATATCTTGTTAGGTTATGGCAGCCTCAAGGACTCTTTCCTGGCATCTGAGAAGGGGGTTAAAACTAACATTCCCGTTGTTTCACTTTTTCCATGAGGCCCAGAAGGTAATTCTATAGCATTTTTCCAAACATAATGAAACATTAACTCTGTTTGCAATAAAGGCAGCTCACAAAGCAATGTTTGGATGCTCTTTGACTTTAGTATCCCTAAGCAATGTGCTGCAGCAGATCTGTTTTTCCAAAGTGCTCAACACTCTCTAAGCAACACTCGTGCTGCGTGAACAGCCTACTGTGTGGCAGCAGTTTCTGAGTTCTGACAGGTCTCTCCCTCCTTATCAAGCTGCCTTTTCAGCTTCCTGAAATATTATTGCTGACATAATGGTATTGTTAAGATAGAGCCCAATCCAAGCCAAGCACAGATAATAGAAAGACTTTTCTGGGCTTTGGATCAGGGCAAAAGCAGTGAAAGTACCCAGAGGAAGAAGTCACTGCTTTTCATTTCAGAATAGTCCTTAAAACATGCCTTATTCCAGGTATTTTATTCTTGACCTTATGACAGGGTGCTAAGGTACACTGAGGCAATATATTGAAACATATCCCTCATCTTAAATTCAGACTATTGTATCTTTACTATCTCAAATTTGCAGAAAAATTTAATAAATAAATTTAAAAAAAATGAAGAAAGATTACATAAAGCAAATTGTCACCTTGTTTAACTGGGCTAAATACAGAAAAAGAACACTTTTCACCGAACACACTCACTACATACTGAGTTTATCAATGCTGGCATTAGTTTTGCAATACACATGGGGCAGTCTGCAACCTTGTCTTGCAGGATGCATTTGTGAAATGCAAGATGACCTCAGGACCATCCCCAGGAAATCCTTAACTCCTCTCTATTCATCAAAAATATTAAGCAGTCATTACCTTCTAGGTCCAATCAAATCTCGTTAAATACTCCCCAAAGATATATATAAATTGGTCAATCTTCCAGTGCAAGATTCACGTCTGGACCTAGATTTTGAACAATATTCAAAAACAAGGAATGTCTGGATCTCAAGTTTTTACTTCACTGTGTCTGGAATAAATCAAATCCACGGTCTAGATTGCACTTCAGCTCTGCATTTCCAAAGTGCTTCCAGCAGAGTATTTTAATCTGGTCAAATCACTATTTTTAGTAAGTGGAGATAGTAAAAAGTTTTAAAAAATCATGTGTTTCATAAAATAATTTTCTTGAAATGTGAAATTGGTGGAGAGGGGGAAGTCCATATAAAATCCTGCAACATGTTTTGGTAATTTACCATTTTTCATTTTTCCACAACAAACTTCTACAGCTGACAACTCTGATAAATGAACACATACTGCTAAATGAACACGTACACAGAGAAAAAAATGCAGAGACCCTCATTTTCCATGTGGTGGTCTGTATTTGCAATGTGAAGATGTACTGTCATAGTTCAATGCCCCTGACAGACAGCAAGCCCTCTGTAGTGGGGACACTTGTTTGGCCCAACAGCATCCAAAGAACTGAGCAATACTACAATAGTGTGACAACTGTACAGTGCTTTAATAAGCCTTGTCAATCCCAGTTACAAAGTTCGTAGCTGCTACAGCAAGCTAACACCTCAACATGAACAAAAAGGAAAACTCAGCAGTGACCCTTGCAGAGACTGCAAATATTTTTGAGTTTGTTCCTTGATACTTTGTCAAGGTACACACAAATAAACAATTTTAACTATGAGCAATTCCATTATTAGGAAATGAGAATGGCCAATTAACCAATGGTCATGCCTCACTGTAAAAAGTGTTTTCTGATCTTCAGAGAGAACCTCCGGTGGCTTCTGGTTGTGCCCATTACCTCTGGTTCTGATACCAGGCACCACTGAATAAAGCCTGGCTGCATCTTCTTTGTAGCTTCCCCTCAGGTATTTCTACATGTTGGCAAGATCCCCCTGAGCCTTCTCTTCTCCAGACTGAACAATCCCAGTTCTCAGCCCTTCCTCATCCAAGAGGTGTTGCAGTCCATCATCCTTATAGCCCTTCATCAGACTCTTCCCAGCACCTTTATTTCTCCTTTGTACTAGGGGCCCAAATGTGAACACAGTATCTCAGATGTGGCCTCGCCAGAGTTTAGAGACAGAAAAGCAGGAGAACTGCTGGTCTGGTGTTTTGGGGCGGGGGGGGGGGGGGGGGGG
>VZDJ01007749.1:41889616-41972648 GCA_008694505.1 Cyanoderma ruficeps
GCAAGAGAAGGAGGAGAACCAGAAATTCATCTCCACACTTTCTGGCAGGAGAGGCTGAGAAGCCCCTTAAGCCAAATGCCTACCACCATTTGCTAGCCACAGGCTGATGGGAAAATGGAGATTCCGGCCAGTCCCACAGCAGGAGTCTGATTAGAGATTTCTGGCCAAAAGCTGAGCTGACAAGCTCCCCAGAGCCCCTCTACTTTGGCATGAAGAGAAGCCCAGCACCACTAAAAACCACAGCTAGTAAATGCAGCTCGTTGGCTCACCCATTGAGTGCCCTTTAACATGCCTACTTCCTACAGGTTTCTGTGATGGCCATTTTAGATGGTGAAAGAAAGCAGCTGCTTTATTTACATCCTTTGGCAGGAACAGGCAAAATGTCTTTCTCACCTTGGCTCTGAGATACAAGGAATTACAAACAAACACAAATGGATGCATGTGTATTTCCTAGGGATAGAATTACAAGTCAAACTTTGTTCCTGTGAAGGAGATCCATCTCTCTTTTAAGCAATTTCCACAGAAAACTCTTGTTCTGCAAGTACAGGCTGAGCATCAAATTTGACCTATTACAGCATGTAGCACTTTTCCCCTGCTTTGTACCAACACAAACGAATTAAGACAGAAGGATCTTGAAAGATGTTCCCTGCTTCTATCACTTTTTGTTCAAGAATGGAGTGCAAACAGCAGATCTGGTCATGCCTCTGTCATTCATGCTTATTGGTAGAAGAAATAGGAAACAATTACAATAAAGCTTGTCTCAAGTACAATCGGCAGGGAGAGCAGTCTTTCTAAAATACTGGAAGTTGTTTTAATTAAACACCTGAGTTCAGAGCACTGACTCAGAGGATGGCATTTCTGGCAAGTGTACAACATGGACTAAGTGTTGTTACTCTGGGAAACAGAGTTTCTTATGACTCCAGAAGGACCATTTACTACCCAGGAAATGCAATTTCCATGGAGAAAAGCACCGTGTGGCTCTTTGGCTGTGCACTGATTCATATTTAGAACTATCAATCTTCCCTTTCTCTCTGTATTATTGCATTTCTCATACTACATCAAGCTTCATGCAGGTACTCTTAGGAAGCCCATAAACAGCAATTTTCTTTCTGTACTTGGCTTGTACTGCTCAGCCATTGTACTGCTTTTTCCTCTCCCCTCCCCAGGGACTAGAATCTCCAGGTTCTTCCACTTTCTCTTATAATCCAAGTCTCGCTCAATATTGTTTGTTGTGGTTTATATTGCTATTTTGTACTCTATGAGGTGACATAGCCATTCAGGATCCAAATGAGGTGGCAGATGAAACAGTAACTTTATCCTGCAAGCTCCAGGTCCGCAGCAGAACTCAGGGTGTCTTAAGACAGTGAAAAGATGAACCCCTTCTCAGAAAACCTAATTGCAAAACCTTACAAATTCATATTTGGCTGACTCTAAACCATGAGGTCATATGTAAGATTTTCCTTTTGAATTAATATTAGGGTTGTGTTTTTTTAAGGAAAAGCAAACAAACAAACAACACCTAACTTCTGGACTATTTTAAAACAAATTGGCTGGTAATACCTACAAGTCCAGCTGCAAGACAAAGAAAACCACAACAATGCCAAACTGTCATCCTCACATCAGGAGTAACTTCAATGAAATCAATGCAATTGTTCTGAAAAAAAGAAGGGAACATTGAAAAAAAAAAGGATAACCAAGCCTGTTTCGCTGAGTTTAATTCACCTATTTCACACAGTTTCATCTGTTTCTCTGCTTTCTCTGCATACTAGATGAAGACTGAACTTGTGACCACCCTAGAACACAGGGTAACTGAGAAACCTGCACTTCAAGAATACATTGAAGATCTTCATGACTTATGTAACTTAGTTACATTATTCACCATTGCCACTGTTCCCTACTTCCTTCCAAAAAATGGTCACACCAGATTTTTCTGAAGACAATGAAGGCTATGTGAAGTGATGGACTATAAGATCTCCTTTTTTCTTTGCTAGAGCATTCAATTTTCAAGCTGTCTCTGTCCCTTTAGAAAACACAGTATAAGGCTGACAAGTGGGAAAACAAAAACAAAACGTTTCACTTACAGAGGATTAATCCAGCTGGAACTTCATGAACTGAACAAATTGAAACTGTGGCAACCCCCCACTCATCCCAAAGAGAACCCCACAACAAATGACAAAAGTATTGAAATTGTCTCATTTTCTCACTAAGATTGCCTGAAACCAGATGGGGTTTCCCAAAGACATATGGTCCTACTTATATTAAAGTAAAATTCAGATCTGATCATTTTAATCCCCCATAGCTAATCCTATTTACCTAACCAAGAGTTAAAATAACTAGCACAACTCTTCTTCCTCTGCTGGTTCACTAGGAAGCATCTACTCTGCTTTTCCTTGCTTTAAGCATTCAAGATAAGCAGTTCTTAAGGGCCACAAGACATTACCCTACATATCGTATAACTCTTCTTCCTCCTCCAGCTTTTGGGAGAAAAGTTCTCCATTTTACTTTTCCTTGTGAAGTACTCCCTTAAGAGAATGCATCCCTGGATTTGGGCCTTGCCTTTTGGTGGGGTTTTTTGTGTTTTTTTGTTTGGTTGGCTGGTTTTTGGGTTTTTGGTTTTATTTTTTTGCAAAAGCTATACCTGTTTTACTTACAACACCAACAGACAGAAGAGAAAACCTGCAACTACAGCAACATAGGTCATTAATCAGTCCATAAAATTGTTGTCAAGACTTGGACAAAATTCACAGACTGTTCTGTGTTCACAAAGTTTTCACCAAACATCTGTAGCAGTGTGGGGCGAGGGAAGTCTAGAGCACTTAAGACAATTGATTTTGCCAAGATTATGTTATGAAAACCCCAAAAGTCAAAGATGCATGTTGCTAAGACCATGTATCTCAGTGTGCCTTTTTTCAATTTACTTTTAAAGAAAAAAAAAAACAATCCACCAGGCAAAATTTAACTTTTTTTATTCATCTCTGTCCCCAAATACTCTTCACTGTCCTACTTGCCCATTTTCTCCCATAATAAATTCCTTTTTTGACCAACATCACATAGCTTCCAGGTATCATTAGCTGTCTCCATACTTATCACTGGAGGCTAGGACATCTTCAGTATCTACAGTTAGTGGTCCTGGAGCACTAGGGCACAGCACCTGACTGGGTGGCATAGAAAGGGCTGGGAAGGACAGCAGCCAAGTCACACTTCCATAAGGCTTCTGAATTAATTTCTGTTAGTTCCATTAAATAACTGCATACTTTGATAAAATTCCTCCATTCTCACTTGTTGTCACCACATTTAAGATATTTTGGACAACAAAATAGAGTAAAAACATTGTTTATCCATTTTATATATAACTCAAATCTCAAAAAAACCAAAACTCAACACTTAAATTAGAGAGCGATGAAAATGCCACGTGTAAATACACACAAAAAAGTGCCAAATGAAGAATTTGCTAAAATTAGGTACAATTGTACAAATGTTAAAATAGGAATGGTTCCTTATAACATGACTTACTGATGAGCAAAAAGTATACGTATGGCAGCTTCTCAGTTGCAAAAGAAAATTTAGCATGGTAAATAACCCTGGAGAGCCAACCCAGCTCTGGGAAGAGAACTTGTGCCCAGTACAAAATGAGTTTAACACACTCACTACTACTATACATAGGTGACTCTAAGGATGGCAACACAAGTCACTCTAAACTCTCCCATTCTGAGGAAGCCCAGTTTCCACAAACATACAGGATTTGAACAGGGCAAAAGCCTGCAGCCAGACACACCAGATGCTGGTCTGTTTTTCTCCTACCCCAAATCAGTTCACATTAAAAACTCTGGCTTACCACCAGGGAGGGAAGTGGGTTGGTCTGTTCTGCCCTCCCTTCCCACTTCCCTTCCAGGCCACACATGAAGGTAATGAGAATGTATAATAAGAATCAGACAAAATTCATCGTTGTACAATAGCTGCACTCAGATGAGGACCTCCTTGCACAGGCATAGCATGAGGAGGAAACCCCAAACTCCTCTTTTTCCAAGGCTGTTCCTCACAGGAGCAGTTATATGCAATGCCACTTAACTCTGAGGTACCTTATACCCACCTCAAAAATAGACTAATTTTTATTGTTGTCATTTTTCCAGAACAGAATAACCACAATTTTGAAAAGAGAAGGGAAGATTGCACACAACCCCCAAGGGCAGGGTACAGTCTCTTTATGTCCATTCATACAGCAAGGGAAGCAATGAATTTGTGGCACTACTACTTGCAAATTAACTTTCTACTTGAAAACAAACATTTTCAAATGCAGCTAACTACTCAAATACAGATGCGATACTACAGCAGCAGAGAAAAGAACATTCAAGGGCTCCATCTTGATACCCTAGGAACCAATTTCACTTACAGCAAAGCACATACACCAGCTTTTACACGACAGCGAACCTGCCAAAACTAAGGAAATAAAAATATTCTTGAAAATTACTGAACATAATTGCCCTCCATCCATGTACAGCTCTTGGAGCAAAGCATTTGAACTGCCAGGACTGCAAACAGAGGACTGTTTAGCAAAGCCAGTCAGTGGCTGGGCTCTGCTTTTGCTGGGAAGATGAGCCCATCAAGCCCAAAACAGCAGATGGAGGAGTCTGAAGAAATTCAAGGTCATTGAGGGAAATGCTTTTATCCTGGCCTTGAGATAAATCAAGACAGCACTGTCTCAGTAAAGTCATAGCTGAAAAGTGGACTGAGATGTTAAGGAAAAGTAGAAGATCAATCCTACTGCCTCCTGCTGCTGGCTTCCAGCTGCTTGCTGAAGGGAGGACTTTATATATTCACCATAAAGGAACAATTCTTCTTAAAAGAAATACTTAATTCTAAAGGTCACTCTACTTCCTAATGTAAATAACCCAAATAGCAGACCAGCACTAAAAGGCACGCCACTATTTAACACAGGAAATGTTACTGAGATCAACTGCTGACTTTCATTTAAAAAACCCTGACAGCTTAAGGACTGATATCTATTTGTTGGTCTGACCTCTTGGGTCCTTGAATCCACTCGATTATGTCCAAAGAAAAGTCTTTTAAGGACACTTGAAAATATAGTGGCACATACTTCATGATGGAAAGTTATTCTTTCGCTCTTCATTCCTCTGACAGACAATCCCAGGAAGCTGCAACTCTTGAGATCTCTTGATCGGCTTCTCCTGTAAGTATAGTCAGGCAGCAAGGTCAAAAAGGAAACTACCTAAAAAACAGTTTTTAACCCTTCTTTTTATCTATTTATTATTTTTTGTTTTTAAGAGTTACATTATACAGAAGACAAAAGAAAATGTGTACAGTTTCTTGCAAAAGGGAAGCATTTATCCACTTCCATGTTCTTCCTTTTTTGCTTTAATGCTTTCTAACTTCCACTGAGCAAGGAGAGAAGGTAAAAACATAAACAGAAATAAGTGATGTATCGTTATCCCAGACAGCTTCCTGTCCTGGTTTGCATCAACAGTGTCATGAAATGAAGAACGACACAGTATGCAATGGTTCTCCCAGCTTTGAGAAACATATGTTAGGGTGGTGCGTACACTGCAGGATACTGCAGTCAGAGTACACAACTGGAGCACTCAAGTTTCTACATGCAAAAAATATTAGAAAGGCATTTTAAGCACAAGCTTAACTTTTAACACATCTTTATCCCACTGAGGTCCTGTACCTTGAACTACTGCTTAAGGCTTAACTGACACTTACTCCCTTCAAAAAGTACTTTTTAAAAAAAAAATTCTTTCACATTCCTGAAGGTGAAATCCCAACTAGACCAAAGTTGGCATGAGATCACTTCCTATAGAGCCAGGATTTCACTTCTAGCTATGAACTTTCTTCAGATTAGCCTGGGACAAACTGTGTTCCTACGCTTTGAGGTTATTAGGTAACTAGTACAAAACCTGTGCATTCTCTGCTTACCTCTGCCTGCAGCCCCTGTGGAAGGGTTGAACTACACAGGGAGGGCAAAAGCATCAAGAAGTCCAAAGGATGGTAGCTAAAGCACATTAACTGCACAAATGAATGACAAGCAGGGTTTTGTCATCTCTGTTGGTAAGGTTCTGGCCCCCCTGCCTTTTTTTTACTCATTAACAAAGATCATGTAGGAAGTTTTTCAAGAGAAGAGTGCAGAAACTCTTAGGATGAACTGGTCCCTCTTCCTCATGCTCTCGAGGCAATGTGCCGAGAACTGGGGACCCAAACATGGCAAAAATCAGCATAAATCAACAAATTTCACTTTTGAAAAACTTTTCATGCTTTAAAATTCTTTTTAAATATTCCAACTAAATGGTGCTGCAGCTTCTCCTTTTTATCAAGAGAAATCTTGATGTATTTTTCCTTACTGATGTTTGAGGAGGATTAAGGAGACAGCAAAGGTAGTCAGACTATCACTTAACAACCCTAACCTGCAGAATCCCTTATTTTGATAAGGATACATTTATCTTCCACATTATTTCCTGCATTTTGCATCCATTAACTTAGAGGAGCTGCAAACGGGGAAGGAAGCAGGGAGCATGGAGATAAGAGTGTTCCAGATGATGATTTTTGCAAGGCTGCAAAAGTATCATGAAACTCAGTGCATGTGCCCTTTGTGAGGAGGGGCTGACAGAGTGGAGGCAATAGCTTTAAGTCCCTTCCATCCTGCCCAATAAATCTGTGTCTGGCAGATCCCCACAGGCCTATATATCATTTTCTTTTTCTTTAATTAGGAGACCAGCTGCAACTCCTTGGCCAGAGCCCAGCCAAGCTTCCCATGCTCCTTCTATAAGTTTCTCCAACAAACAATGCTAGGAAGCAAAGAAACTGAATACAAAATTTAGCATGTGACAAACTCTTCCATGTGTGACCTCTGTACCAGGCAACCTGAAAATCTACCTCAGACTGACTTATGATGCATAAGGGCATGACAAGACAAAAAACAAATGGATCTGGACAGTCTATGAACTTTATTTCCCACCCAGTCTTTCCCCTTTTCCCGTATCTCCACAGGTTATGTACCATTTCTGCACAATCTGAATGAACAAGAAGCACAGATTCCACGATAAGTACATGCCATCTACAGAGGGGTAGTTCCTTGTTCAATTCTGATGAAGATGCAGTCAAATATTTACTGGAGGGAAGCTTACTGCCCCAGAGAATATTTTTGAGAACTTAATCCCAGAAGTAGGCAAGGCCAGTGCCACAATTTACTTCTGTTCAATACATCCAAGATAATGAAATACAGCTTCCCACAATGCTTTCCCTTCCTCTGTCCTCCAAGAGAAAAGTAACTCTTTCAGCTGTCTTTGCTGGCTGTCTTGGCACTTGCCACTAGAAGCAGCAATTGCCTGCAAGAGGCTGAAAATCCAGACCAAATCCAAATGGTGCATGCCAGTCTGCTACCAGTGAGCTGAGGAACAGAGAAGCTTTAACTGCTGTGTCTGGTATATTATCCGTCCACTGCTGCTCCTCTTTCCCCCAGAAACAAAATTTTGAAAAATAAATAATCAGGAAACAAAATCATTCCACAGCAGGCACTACATTTCTGTGGCACCTGAGGTGCAGATCTGATTAAAGCTTGTGAGCTCAGGTTACCCTGGAAGCTTGGCACCCTTTGAATTTTCTTCTTTCAGAGAAAGGTAAGGAATAAGGGGCTGCTGACCCTGCCTGGAAACCTCCCCAGCCTGGCTGCTACCACTTCCAGTGCTGCTCTGCTCTAGTGGCACAGGAAGCAAGATGTACCCATCCAAGTCTATCCTCTTTGGAAAGCAACAGTAGGGATACTCCTTAATCCATTTCAAAGTTTATTTCACAGTAAGTCTGTATAGCTTCCTGGAGAGGCCACATATTATACCATCAGCTTAACTCTGAAAATACCAGACAGTTCTGGAGTAGCTTTTTAGCAGGACAGTGAGCTGGCAGTGCAAACAGGAACAGCTGAAATCATCACTCTCTCCTGCTCTCATCCTGAGTTCCACATCCCATTTCCTCATTCTATCTTCAATCACATCCCCAATGTGTTCATCAGGGAAAGCACTCAATATTAAATGCAGAGCCTCTTCAAATGCAATCAGATGGATAGTAATGGGTGGCATTATAAATTAGTCAAGAGAAAGACATCCTGAAGAAAAAAAATGTGTGCAGTAAACAATCTTTGATTCACCTTAGCCTTTCAAGATAGTGATCAGACTGGATGCTAGTTTTTACAGGACACAGTGGGAGGAGATCATGCTCGACACTCCTACAGACTGGTTTGATGTTCTGCTGCTACAATGATAGCCTCAGTAGCCAGAATAAGTCAAAGAAAAAAGTAAAAGAAAGGACTGCTGGGAATGACAAGTCTCTCAAGATGGTAGGGATCACATTAGGCTGTTATCAAGTAAAGTGTACTTAAAACCAGTCCATGCTATGATGCTCCTATAACAACATATGGCAGGTCACAGGTTTGCTGGAGACAGGAAACACTGGTAAAGGCTCATTCTAGGTTTTTTGACAGAAGCTTTAATGTCTCACAGAGCAGTACAGCAGGATGGGGAAGTAAGTGCTGCTGTGTTCCCCTGGCAGGTGCATGCTCTGTGCTGGGGCACAGGAGTAGCCAAAGGCATGGGCAGGTTGGACCAGACTCTTGAGCTCTGGACCCCTCGGGCGCGTGGATAGGGAACGTCTTTGCGGCAAAGCCAGTGCCTGCTGGAACTGTCACGACTGACCTGACATGCCAAGAAGGAAGGGCACCACGACCAACCATCAGCAGGACTGCCTGCCTGGCAGGACCACACTCACATGGGAGCAGGGGAGTGAAGAAGCAGCCAGAGGGTGACAAAGGGCTGGGTGTGCCACAGGAATGTCACCACCACCCCATGTGCACCAGGCATCCATGAGCAAAGCTGCGAGCTCCTGGTCTTTCCTGTAAACCCTTAATTCCTCCCCAGCTGCACACAGGCAGGGCAGATAACAGGGCAGCACACATTAACAACAGCAGCTCCCTGGGGTGAGATTAGGCTCCACCTAAGCCTTAGGGCATATCGGTCCCATCCAAAATTGCCCTGAGGTAGTTAGCTGAGGACTTAGATAATCAATTTGGTTTGCTTCTCAGACTGTCCTTTGCTCTCCGTTATTCATCACTGCTCTGTTTAATTCACCATAAAGGAATTCCTGAGGAACTGCCCTGCCTTCAGGAAGGCCCTGTTTATTCAAAGGAAAGACCAAAAGTGCCAATAATTGAATAATTTCACTTGGCACCAACGTCTTAATTTAAGCGGATTTCTTTAGCAGAGAAACAGCTTGTGGGGGGAGGGGGGTGGGAAGAAAAATAAGAAAAAAAAGGAAGGGAAAAATTAGGATCAAGAACAATGAAGTTTTTTTAAATTAGCCACCAGAAAACAGCCTCCAAAGCTACAAGCTTTGCTGTGGACAGACCCGTTGGTGTCCCTGCAGAAAACATATGCTGCAGCAAGAGCAACCTCCATGAAGTCAATACTGCTGCTCCCCTTTGGCTTTACAGTTTATCCCGTTTTCCTGGAGAGCTAGGTGCCAGTGGAGAAACTGGCACCTGTCCATATCTTTTGATTAAACTTCTGCTACTTTCCCTTACTTTCAATTTTTATCCTGGGGCCCTTCCTGTCACAAAATGTCTGAAATATATTGGCTGATACTGGCAGAGTACAAATTACTATAAAAACAACACACGCATTGACAATTATATTGTCTTTTTAATGTATTAAAAGAATATAATGATATTTCCTTTCCCAGCATTTTCTATCCCACTCTAAGCAACACTCTACACTTCAAAAATACCAAATGCTATAAGACAAATAAACTGTTGATGCTTGCAAATGCTATTAGAATTCAATGTTTGCAGAGCTGAGATGTAACATGTCAAGTAGAATTTTCACTTCTCTATTTGGGTGAAATTCAGAAATTCAGAAAAGGAGAGTGATGGACCAAACTCATAGCAGAGTTGCAGAAAGAAAGGTGTACATTTAAAGTATTTCAACTCTAAACCAGTGATTAAAGTACAAACCTAGCATTTTATTTCTCAAAATGTAACACAGGACAATATGAAACTGAAACTAAATAAGAGGACATTTGATCCAGCTGGAAGCCCACAAGTTTTGTAGCATAATGATCTCACTGATATCTTTGTTTTTCTTGCAAAGTCACATTAAAACATAGGTACATAGACACAAATAGATAGTCCTCTACCACAGACATTTGGCTTTTTTATATCACTGAGTTTAGCATTTGTCACTAGCAAAAAAAAAGCACCACTGTAAGAATCCTTTTCAAGAAACCCTTCTTCAACATGTTGTTCCTGGCCTATATCATGTACTTAATGTCAGACATACAAAATAATCTTTTCCAAATTATTTGCATGAAAGCTTCACACTCTATCAATTAAAGCAGGAAATGGAATGTTTAAAAGAAAGCCCACATTCTGATTTTCCATAAAACCTCTGCTATTAATACACCCAGATTCACTCCATGCTATGTTTATGATTAGAATCCTTGGCGGAAACATTGGCTGGTTAATAATCATCTACATCTGCCACAATATCCCATTTATGCTTCAGCCTACATCCTTCCATTGTTTTATTAGCTACCTTTGACAAAGCATTGTCAGAATTGTTTCCTCTTTGTTTGCAGAAATAATCTGAGGATGAAAGAGCAGAAAATAAAAACAGAGAGGTGACACTGACTTGCAGTACAACTGGGATGGCAAATAAAGATTTTTAAAGGTCTTGCGCATTGTTCAACCACTAAAGCAGAGTGTTTATTAACCAGAATTTACAGCCTAGACCACCCTCTGAGTTTTTAATGGTTTGACCTGACCAACCCCAGGTGGTTTGCCCTTTCTCAGGGTTCATCCCAGGAGCAAAGCCCTGAGACCCCAGTGGCAGAGGGCACGGCTGTGTCACCCCGAGACCAAGCAGCAGTGCTGGCTGCATCCCCAGGGACTGGCAGGGACCTGAGGCAGCAGGTCTCTGCAGGGCCCTACCCAAACCTACTTCCATAGAACCCATGACAACACAGCCACCGAGCCTGCAACAGGCACGGGGACCAGAAACCTCTGCAGAAGTTTGCAGGTAAATGCACAGCTTGGTTCATCATCAGTGTCACAAAAACACTGTTCCGCTGAATTCTTAAGTGAAAAAGAAAAGCTAGAGATCTCTGGTTTTGCACAGATCAAAATAAATTGGTGGGATAAAAATGCAGTCTCTTACTTTGACGTAAAAAAGGGGCAAGAAATGGGCAAGGTACGTTTTACAGGCAACAGAGACCTAGGATCATATTTATAGCCAGGATGGTTTCCAAACTGATTTGCCCCACTGCAATTCTTGTTTTGATATTTTAAAAAACAAACACACTACCAATTTCTTACCAGACGTAACATCCTCCCCTGATCACCCTGGGCCTGGGGGCTGCCCTGGTGGGCTGAGGAAAGCCCAGAAAGACTGAAGGGGGGGGATGTAGGCACAAGGCTAGACGGCCTTCAGCTGAAGACCTGCCACAATCTTTGCAGGGAGAAAATCCCCTCATGCCTCCCTTGCAGGGACCCCTGCTCCCCACCTTGGGGAGGGGCTGGTTCTTGTCTTGTTTATGTGCAGGGGAGGGAAGAAGCTGGGGTGCTCTGTTCTAAGGCAGACTGAGCTGACAGGTGATGTTACCCACCACAAAATATTAGAAGAGAACAACTAGTGCTATTGAGAGTTAATGAGTAGCAACAACAACAGAGGAAACATTGCCAGTTTGATGCCCTCCTTTAAGCAGCCAGATTGCAGAGTTAACCAGAGGCAAAATACATTCCCAGCTGCCAGGTGAGAAGCAGAGGAAAAATGTTTGTTGAATACATACAACAGGCATCTAAAGGCGATAAACAGTCTTCTGGAAACTTGTTGCTGAAATCACTCAACTGATCTGGTTAACTTTTGATAGTGCCTGCTGTATATCAAGGCATTTGATGCATTCAAAAGTACTAAAAGGAAAGAAAACCGTAACAAAATGCCAAGTATTAATCTGACCCTTCACTTGTGAGCAAGACAAACACTGGCTCCACTCATGATTTGTTTTGCCATTGGAAAAGGCAAGCTCTACTTCAGTTAATTTTGCCTGAGTGCTTTAACTAATCAAGTCTTACACATAAACATTTGACTAAGTCAGAAGAAAGTATGACAATAAAACAGCATGGTGCAGACCAGAAGAAATATCTGTGAAGTACAAATAATATATGAAAGGAAACAGCATATTCTGTGCTGGGGTGGAATTGCCATTTTCCCCAGTTGCTGTGGGGATGCAGCCCACCAGTCAGGGCTTGCATTGAGCAGTGACAGTGGTGGTATTGCCTAATCAAAAGGTACTAAGAACAGATTGAGGTTTTTCCCCCTAAGCAGGGCTAGAGGAACACACTGCCTGAAACTGATTTTTGAGTCGGTCCACAGAAAGGGCAACAGCATCTTGCCCTTGCCTGCAAAATGAAAGCAATCACTAAAACAAACTCCTGTGCCCACAAACTTGTGAAAGAGAGGAAGAACCGATGAGGAGACAGAGAAGACAAAGTAAGAGAAAAGAGCCTGTGGGTGTCACCTGGGGCCCAGCAGGGAAGGACACACACAGTCAGCTGAACCTCAGGCCTTGGTGGCACCAAGCCCTGTGACAGGCACAGCGCTCACCTGCTGCTCCCATGGGACCACACAGCTGTGCTCCTGCTGTATGTTCACTTTGGCAACAGGAGCCCATGTTCACCTCTGGCAGCATCACAAGCTATGTCACTAAGAATAAAAGGGTACATTTTGTTCATCCCTTAATTGTATGCACAACAACGTTGAAGTCCAATGTCCATTGCAACTTACATGTCTCTAAACAAAGATGTTTCATGCTGTTCCCCACCTGTCCTCCTCCCTGTTCCTCTGCAGTCTGGCTGAGCAGCCCCACAGCAGGAGGACCATGGTTCCCAGTGGTCAGGAGCCAGGCCAATTTGAAGAACAGGTAGTAACCTGCAAGCCAAGGATGGTCACCAGCTGAACATCATGTACAGCCACAGCCACAGCACAAATACCTGAACCAAAGAGCTGGCTTTTGGAAAGGAAAGCAGAAGCTGTTGGCACAGGGCAGACTGCCTCAGGCTGGGCCTAGCAGCAACATGTAGCAGATGTCCAACTCCAGACTGCAGCAAAATGCAAGGGAGAAGCTTGTCACCACCACTCTGAGGCCAGGATTGCTCCTCTACACCTCGTTACCTCTCCAGCACTTCTTGCACCATGGGGGTGGCCCAGCAGCCCACCCAGGCTTCTGTCCAAGCTGCACAAAAACATCCTGGGAACTACACTATAAACCAGACAGTCTGTGAAAAACAGGAGCTGAGGAGTCACTACTCCGCCAACCAAATACTGTGCCTCTGAGCATCATAACAACATCATTTAATCCTGCTCTAGGATCTTCTGAGGTAAGGAAAAAGACAGACACATCCTGCAACAGTTAAAGCTATCACTTTGATCAGTATTTCACAGAAGTAAACTACAAAGCCACGTCATCCATTCAGACTCATGATGTCCTTGCCAGTTTCCAAACAATCCAGAAGCAACATCCAGTTCCCGCATGCCTGCTCTAATATGCAGCCACAGCAGGCAGCAGGGGCTGCCCTGCACACAGCCACTTCTGGGCAGGCAAAGGAGAAAGTATCAGTGTCCTACAACAACCACTTACATTCTGGACTTACACTAATTTCACTTTAAAGGACTTAGACTTGAGAAGCCATAGTTAGAAAAGTGGAAAACACAAATGAAATAATAATGACTTGCTAAAAATCCTGCCTAAGAGAGAAGTGGCTCCTGCCTTCAAATACCAGATTCAATACCACTGTTTTGCATCTTTGATTACATGAACCTTCTACAACATCAAAATGAAAATAATCTTACTTAATCTGTCTGGGAGGGGTTGATAAAACAGTTCGATTAACAAGGAGGTCTGGCAAGTCCAGCCAGAAAACTGGACAAGACCATATCTTGTAAATACAGCAGGTAAGCCCTTCTCTGTGATAGCATTAGTTCAATAGATACGACATACTCTGCAAATCAAATGTAACTCATAATTCACACTGTGTTCACATTCATACTATAATTCATCTTAAATATCTCTAACCACAATAGTTCATGCAGTCTATCAAGAGGCATCTCAGCAGAAGTGTGATTCACAACTTCACAGGAATGCTGGGGGAAGGTTTTTGCTATCACTTTGGTGATAATTGTATCGCTACTGAGAATAACTTGCAGAAAGGCAGAGCATAGTAATATTGGATGAGTTTTCTGCAATTAAAAAAGGGAGGTATTTCCTCTTCTGAGTCCACCACAAATGTATGAACCTTCTGGTTCTGTTCTAGTCATCAGGTTCTTGACACTTTTTGCAGACTTACGTTTGCTGCTAACACACCAACAAGCCGCTATGGTCTGTAAAAACAACCCATTTGAAGATGTGGTGACACCTTGGTCATTTTCAAACTTCTTAAAGAAAAAAAGATAAATCTCTGTTAACCAAAAGCTTTGATTAAACTCTACTGGTTAAGCCCTGTAACAAGTACAGAGTGACAGATGACAAAGCAAAAACATCATAAGAAAATTAAAGCTTAAAAAAAACCCCGAAAAACTTTGCACCATTTCTGTGCTGTCCCTGCATTAGAGAAATGCTTTTCAGCCCTTCACACACCAGAACAATGGCTCCTGAAGTGACAGAAATGGCATTATCCAAGAATTTCAGCAACATTAGTAGTGCATCGTTTCCTGAAACCGCTACAAGCCATAAACAACCATGGAGAAGTCAGCCTGAGATGCCATTTTGACTCCATCTGCACAGCAACTAAATAGTGCATGAGAGCCAGTATTCACTCCTACTCAGAGACAGCAGCTCTGCCACACAATCCAAGCCTTGCAAAAGCACTGCCTGGACACCCACTGGATGGCTCTTGTGTGCTGGGCACCTACAGCGACAGGCAAGAACACGGTGGGATTCACATTCTCTGATCAGAGCTATCCCAAGTTCCTGGTGCAGTTAGTGGAATGACCCAGGCATTTCAGAGAGCAATTCACCCCCTTTTCAATAAGTGTCTGAGATAGCAGGGTGCTCATATTAACTGTTCTCTTCTTGCAGTCAGAACATACACATGCATCCTCTCTTGCCATGAAAATAGGGCACACAATCTATTTATTGTGGTTGTTTCAGGTTTGGTTTTTTAAATCCAAATAACTCATTGACATTTTCAACTGCTACTTTTTTCTGAAAATAAGCCTTTCCTCTCTAGTGACAAGCTGTACATCTTGCAGTAATTGAAAAAAGGACAGCCCCAGATAAGTGCATCCTGTCTGACCTGAAATAAGTTTGCCACTTCCTTTTCCAAGAAGATAAGAAACATCTGCATACAGGCATTACTACACAAAAGCTACCTTTCTGTAAGGAAAAGCCTAATTGAAAATTCAAATAATTTCTCTACCTTATGGACATAACCTCGTGTAGCCTATTCAGGTAGGTATGTTACAACCCAAGCAATGAGGGGGTGCCATCAAGCTGTCCAAATTACATACAAGAGCTGTCTCTCATTCAGAGAGACAAATCTCAGTTACCTTTTTCTCACCACGTAATTATAAAACATAAACTACACCATATATTTCTTTCCTTACCTGTGCTAGCCATATTCTTTTTCCAGCTATTCTTTTCCATCACTTCTCCTCTTCCTATCTTCCATTATTCTCACATCAACATCACAAATTTTATTTGCTACACAACTACTAATACACACCCCTGTTCCTGCTCTGACTGCAGCTCAATAATGAGTCCCCAAAACCCTTCCAATTATCCATGTGAGGCAGATGAGGTCATGCCTCACTTGGTTCACCTGGTGTGGCTTTTTACTACAGCGACTGTTTTGAAGCTGGATGCTCAGGAACATGAGCTGCAAGTGGGGTTAGATCCTGTCAAAGTGGAGCTGCTCTGTCACACATGCCCAGCCATCACACCTGCCTAGCTCTCCCTTATCTCACTGCATCATTCTCACAGTTTGTGTGATCTGGCCCTTAGGAGACGGACAATGTTGTCTGCTACAGCTGCCTGCTACCAGTTTCCCAGACAAGGAGAGCTGAGGATGTCTTGGGTCCATGCCTGCAAGACAGACAGATGGCCATGCTGCCATCCTGCATGATTATCCTGCTTTCTCCTACTCACATCCTTGGACTTCCAAGTTCCTCTGCCTAACCCAACTGGTGGAATATCGACTTCTGTTCCGTTTCTTTATTCCACCTGTGCCGTGCCATCAAAACTAGCTCGGAGCAGTCTTTGAACAGCTAGGTTTTCTTCCACTGTAATAGTTTATTAAAGAAAACAAAATGCAGCATGAATATAAACTAGTTATTATGGAGGTAGCACTGATGCTCTGAAATCAGACAGTCAGTCAATATCTGTTTTCCCCTACAACGAAGTCATTTGTAGCTAGCTGCCTCCCCAGTTCAGAAAGTCTCCTAGGCTAAATGTACCCATGTCACCCAAGTTGGTGGGTGTTTGTCACCCTGAAAATAGAGAGGACAAGTACAAACATGTCTTAACCACGAGCTGAGAGGAGCAGTCATGTTGTACAAGAGAACAGAGCAAGGTGCTGCCTGTCTGCTCTGCCTGCACCCCTTGCACCAGACCATTTTACAACCATTTCAAAGATTTGAACTCGGGAGAAGGCCACAGCCTTTTCTAAGGACATTAAGAGTAGTGAACTCAAAAGACAACTTTTCATGTATTTGGGCACCCCACTTTCCAAAGAGGGTTATCTTCCCACCAGCCCAGCCCCTCCAACAGGCGCTCCAGCAGATGCCAGCACCAGAGGGGCAAAGCTGGGAGGGAACCCCATTCCTGCAGATGCTCCAGTGGCTCCTGGCTGCTATCTGGTGACCCAGGCATACCCTGGCACTGGCTGCAGCTCAAACAGGAACCCCACCCGGGACCACTGCTGCTCCCTGACACACCCAGTACTGCACAGCCTGGTTCCAAACGCTCCATTATCTTAACCAAAAACGTCTGAATGCATTTTCACATGGAAACTCTACAGCAGCATCATGTCCAAAATCCACGCTCTCCTCCTCAAAAGCACAAGGCGGGAGATTTGATTTGGAGAAGGCTAGTACAGAAATGTAAGCCCCACCATCCAATTAAACAGATAACATATTGCAACTTTTTCTAACTTCATTTCTTTGCCATCTTCCTTTCTTTAGCCAGCAATATCCCCACTGTGTATTTACACATTAAGTTGCTGATTTTAGGTGATAAGGTCCTCTGAACATGCGGCACATTCTTGATCTTTACCAGAAAAACAACAGATCCATCCTGTATTTTTCACATTGGTGCAACTGTGAAGCAAAACAAAGTCCACATTTTTCTACATTTGGCTGAAAAGCATGCCTTACAAATAAGTCACAGAATAAAACACAACAATGACAGCAGGTATGGAAAAGAAATGAGTTTTGAGAGTGGCTCAAACAGTTTCCCTAAATAAGCAGCAATTAATTTACATTTCTCCTCCTTGTGCAAATCATCGGTTTCATGTTGTTAGGTTTTTTTCCTTTTAGTATATTTTTATTTTGAGGTACACATGAGGAAAGTAGGAATGACACTAAAACTAAAGATATACAGCCACTAAACAGTATAAGTCCGCAATTTTTAAACAAAAATAAAATATTCTTTCATTTGTTAAAATGTTCAAATACAATAATTCTTTCATCAATATTGTTAGAACTTTTGCAGAATTACTTTGTCCAGTTAGTTAAAAAGAAGACATGGACACTTTGAAGAAATAAAAAAAGAAGGACAAACCTCTTTAGAAAAAGAACAAAAATGGAATGCAGAGTATTCTTTCAGTATATAAAAGGCTTGCATAAAGAGATTTTGGATCAGCTGTTGGCCAGCCACATCAAGAATACATGGGAAATAAATCAGCTTGATTTTCAGTGAGGAAACTTTTGTATAGATGTCACGGAAAGCTTTCTAAGCATAGGGAGAGGTAAGGCCAAGCTACTTTAGGAAAGTTACATATACAGACAAATTAGCAAAAAATAGCAATGTGGGCAGAAAATGACCTTATTATTCCTTACAATGGTGCTAAAAGCCTCCAGTAACTGACTGTGCCAAATTGAAACAAAAAATGATTGTTGCAAGTGTCAGCAGGTTGGATTAATTTTTACATGAAATACGCAAAAGCAATATTTTCCATATAAATAATGCACAGTTTAAAACGAATGGCTTTGAAACTTTTTAATATTGTATTTGCTTTAAAACAGCCTTCTCAGATTTAGACTACATGTTGGGAAAATCCACAGCATAAATTTTCCATACCCTCCTCGTAGAAGTGTTTGGAGTGAACATCCGCTAGCTGACAGTACAGCTGTGCATTTATATATGAACTGATCTTCATGACAAAGACAGTTTTCTTAGGACATTTTGTTACTTCTTGCCAAAAACTAAGCCACCACTTCACAGTGTAACACTCACTCTTTTCTTTCCACAGTCTAGACAGAAGCAGTGACTCTGTAACTAAGGTTTCCAGATCCTTGCAGTTATAAAACCTCGGTATTAAAAATTTCACAACGTTTTAACTAATGAAATGGTTCTGACCAGGACTGTTAATAACCCAAACTGTTTGTTGCAGGAGGCAACATTCAGCAATACAATCAGATTGTCATCTCTGTCCCAGGAGGGTAAATCTTTCTCAAATTTGCCAAGGTCAGAGGGAGAAAATAAAAAAAAAGAAAAAGCAGTGGATGAGTGCTGACCCAAATCCCTTTGATGGTGGTAAAATCCCCACAGTGTTCAGTGATGCCAAGACTTTGTCTAGGGAAATTATTACAGTTTTCTGCTATGGTAACTAGTCAAAAAATCAGGCTGTTTACTGCAGAATGCCACCTGCTACTGCCTGGCAAAGTACATCCAAACAGTCGCACAGGGCATTTTATCATAACAAACCCAGAAGTGCTGTGCTGGAGTCGTATCCTTGTCCCCAGTCAAAGGCAGGGGAAAGACAAGGAGAAGAGAGATGAGTGCATGGACAAGAGAGCTTCCCCAGGCAGAATGATGGCCAAGGGGGGGACAGGGCTCAGCTCCCCTAAGCACTATTGCTGCATCTTCTCTTATAGGCTGCATCATCAGTTCAGCGGGAAAGGATTTCATGGGATGCATTGTCTATCAAAACACATACAAACAAGCAGAAGCTGGTTAAGTACCATATATTGCTTATTTCATCACATTCTGCTCGTGAATTTGGAAGGGGACACAGTGGGCCAGGCTCACTGATCCAGTTTGAAGAGCCAGCCTTCAGCTCTGACCAGCAGCAGCAGAAACAAGTTTTGGGGGGAATTGCAGAAATACAGCAGTCATGAAGCTGTCAAGGACTGAAGTCTTTTTTTAAAAAAAAAATATGGGGACTAAGGTTTCTTCAGAAAGAAAAAAAATTGGCCACACAATTTGTGTTATTCAGGAACTCAAACTAGATGAGTTCCTGATCACAGTGATCACTTCTGGCCTCGCAATATATTAATTTTTAAAATATTGTCGTTCTCTCTGTTTTCCCCATGAAGTCCCATGAAGGAACTTAGGAAACCCACCCCTCATGTCCTGGATTTTACTATACATCTTTGTTTACTGATTCTACAAAAGTCTTGGAAATCAAATACCTTTTTATTTCCAACTTCTGGGAATAATCAAAACTTTTTTCAACACTATGGCTTTTATTCCAACACACATAAATAGCTTCTTGACTTGCACAAAACCTGAAACCACTTTAATCAATTAGCTATATATAGTCTGGATAAATATTGAGTCTGAGATACTGAGTATACAGTCAATCCTGTGTTATTTGCTGAGATACTTTGATCTAATTTCACATTATATTAAGAAGAAATGAAAAATATTCTAGTGAGGACAAAGGCAACAGTAAAGAAATGACAGCCTGTAAAAGCTAAAGAAAGTGTACATTAGGTAAAAATTGAACTTGTTCCAAAAGCATTGCAAAAGACAAGAAATACATATAGAGTTATCACAAAATAAGACTCAAATGTCCATAAATTTGTTATTTTGTTACTCCCACAGGAATTCACTCTTGATTTTCCAGAAATCTACCACTATATAAAGTATATTTAATAGCATTAGTAGACAGCACTACAGCCTCACTGCATGTGTAACACACTGCTCCATTTTCTAGGGAATCATTACAGCACAGGTGATTTATGTCTGTGCAACAGAAAGGGCTATTCTGTAGAAATATCACAGGAAATGACACACAGGAAATTAACCAACACAGACATCTTACAATCGTTTCCTAAGCTCTAGCACAGCAATCTGCTGAGCTCCTGAAACAACCCAGATGCTGCTGATGCAAGGAATGAACAAGCACCAGAAAGGCTTCCCTCTTCCCAGGCTTCTGGGTCCCAAGAGGAGAAAAGGATGAACGAGGCAACAAGGTATGGAATAGTTGGTTATTTGCAACCTGGAAATATGCTTTATTGGGTACTAGCTGCTCAGTCCTGTCATGGTTCATCTACGGTGGGTATGGACAGATGGGGGAGGCCTGCAACGGCTGTGAAAACAAGAAAACTGAAGATTAATACGTGGTGAAGGCTCAAGTAATGGCTGGGGAAAAGAAGAGTCATATGGAGACAAAGTTGCAGTGAGCCTCATGCCAAAGTTTTCTTCCTTCCTCATGATAGGAGGCTTATAAGAAAAATGAAAACAGACTTTAGCAGGTCCTGCACTGACAAGACAAGAGCTATTAGTCTTAACCTATAGGACAGATTCAGATTATAAATAAGGAAGAAATTTCCTGTGATGAGGATAGTGAAACGCTGGATTGCCCAGAGAGGTGGTAGATGCCCCACCCTGGCAACATTCAAGGCCAGGCTTGGACAAAGCACTGAGCAATTTGATCTAGTTGAGATCCTGCTCATTGCAAAGGGGCAGACTTTTAAGGGTGATCTCTAAAAATCTGTTTCAACCCAAAGATTTCCATCAATCTGTGAGTCTATGAACTAACCCTAGCACAATTCACATAACATCCTGCTAGCATGTGTTATTCTGCTAAGGCTCAAAAGCATCTGTCCCCTTCCCACAAGCTCCAACTGTGTCAGGTAATGGATAGAGTACAAATTCAGTTCCTGTCCTCAACAGCACTCATTAATTCAGGTTACAGCAAGATATCAACAGATGCAAAGAAATAATTGTGTTTCAGTCAGGTTTGCCAATGTGCAACAGAAGACCACATCCTGGAAACCAGATGAACTCAATAACATTTTAACATGAATTTTATTAAGGAATGCTAGGACATACCTCATGAGGGTTTAACTGAATGCACAGTATAGAAAACTGCTTTCCATCCAAGTAAATTTTACCAGTTAAAAATAGCCAGAAAATGAAGAAATACCTCAGCATACTATTTCATTATTATTCAATATTCTACTATTCCCACCCACCCTTAATGATGCAGCCTTTTAATGGAAAATAATATATACGAAAGTCACATATGCAGATCTCTATACAGTATATTAAAAACATATCTGACATTGGTGTCAAAGGCTAAGAATCTGTGAGGCATCCCTAGACTATTATTTTCTATGGAAAATAGAGCAGAACTATTCTATACTAATTTCAATACACAGGGGTCTGCGCAAGCAGATTACACTGACTTTAAATGTAATTATTTCTTGCAATTCTTTTTCTTATCCACTTAAGGAATTAGCAGAGCTGTTTCGAGACTGCAAACATCCATGTCATTCCATAACACTTTTCTTTTTTCAGATACATGTTTTCCTCAAAAGTTTTCATTGTTCATAAATAATACCTGTTTTATGACTGTATAACTTAAGTCAAGATACTCTTAATTTTTCTCTTAAGTTAGTTAGCCTGCCAGTAAAAATGTCCTTTCCTGTACACAAAAAAAATTAAAATTAAAAAACCATTATTTTCTTAAGGTAACCGAAGAAAGATACATAATACTTACACTATTGCCTACAAATCAAGGAATTGCAAAATAAACAGATGCTGTATTAACGCTCAAACTACCTTAAAACATTGAAAGCTGATGCCAATCTCCTGCTAACATCAACACCAACAGAACTTCATCCATTGTGCCAACTCAGAAAGCAGAAAAGGCTTTGAGGTAGAAAACTAAAACAATAAATAGATTGCTTTAATCACTACTTCTGATGTCTTCGACCATGCAATTTCTGCCCCTCCCCCTGCTATGCCAACAAGCTGAAGGTTCAGTGCCAGGGTAGTTGATTTATCACTCCCTGTGACAAAGCTTTGGACATTGCCCTTCCCACTCTTTCATGCCCAGCAAAACACAACACAGCAGCTCTTGCACCAGTTGTATCTTAAAGCTGCAGGAAAAGATTTGCAGCATTAAAACTCAGGTTTGCAGCCAAGAGCACTACACTTCCTAAAGCTGGGGTGGGTTTGGTGTTTTATTTGTTGGGTTGGTTGTGTTTTTTTAAGGTTTGAGGTAAGTTCCTCAGTGATCACTGTGCAAGGGAACTTGCAGAAGAGTGAGTAGCACCACTTGGCTGTGGTCCCAAGTCAAAGGGTGTTTTGCAACTATACTGTCACCTCTTCAGATCACTGCAGAGACTTCGAAGGAACGGCACTCCTGGAAATCACATGGCTCAGTAAGTCCAATGGGAGAAACATACCTGAAGGCCAAATATGTTCCATGAGATACTGGACTCCAGCGACAACTGTTATTTATACACAAACTACCCACTCTGGGCACCCCAAACAGCAGCTGTACCCCTGTATGAAGAGCAGAGCTTTCACACCAGGCCTCAATGAATAATTTAAGGTAACATTTTCTGGCCTAGCCACGTAAAAACCAACTTCTGCAACACTATAGGAATATCTACCAGATTAGCATCACTACAGGGAATTGCAGTGAACACCACTACTTGGGAATTATTATGAATTATATTTTCCTTTCTGAAAAATAAAAAGTATTTTAAACTAGGTTTATAAAAACTTCAGATTTGGCACACCTGTTCTATTCAATTCAATCAATAATTATTTTTTTCATGCCAACAACAGGGAGACAGAACAGTAATTAAAATTTCAGTTCACACAAATGTATGCAATGTTTGCACTGGCCTCAGCACCAAGCTTGCTTGCAATAGCAAATACAAAGAGGCAAAGTTTTCTTAAATTATCCTTTAGATAAGGATATCTAAGGATATCTTAAGTTATCCTTTAGAGCAATGAAATCCCCTGCAAATTTATTTTCAATACTGTCCACAGTACTCTTATCAGACATCTAAGCTTTGCAAGGCACAATCATGCTAAGAAGAAATACTGACTCAGTTTTGAAGTGAAGAGTCTCAATATCCACTACCCATGATTTTCTCTTCTGGATCTCCAATTTCCAAGATCATTTTGCTATCCTATTTAATGTTATCCTGCATTACACAGTCAATGATTTTAAAATTTCATTCTCCAATACGAAAATACAACATGGTTTTCAAGAGACTACTCTATATGCAAATTCAGCTCATGATTGTAGGGAATATTTGATGTTCATAATTTTAAGAAAAAAAAAGAGACCGCTCTGATATAACAGGTTAGAAGACAATACACTGGTAGATCAGACTGTGAGATTTCACAGGGCTCCACGATTTCACAGGAATGGTGGAGCCAAAAGGGAGTGCCCATCCTCAGTCAGGGCTGTACATGTCTGAGCAGATGATGAGCAAGGAAGTCCACAGACTGTTGATGGCAGTGCAAAGGCTCAGGTGGGAGAAGAAGCATCTATCCAGACTAACAGTGACGTCAGTAAAATGCCTCCCAGAGAAATATAAACACAAATACTCCTGCTCTCGTGCTCACACACAGAGCACCACTGAAGGCCTGGCCATACAGACCAGGAGAAACCTGGGCTAACCTCTCTGTACATCAACTGCATTACCAACACACACCTTATCCCTGTCACCTCATGTTACAGCAGGGGAGGATGGGCTCTCCAGAAAGATGGATGACCTACATCCCACTGGCTGCAGCGTGAGAGCAGACACACTGCTAATTATCCCAGTAGGGTCACAGGTCAGCATCCTGTGTGACCCCCAGGGAAGCAGTGTTCCCCATCCCATGGTACCAGGGTCCATGGACCACAGTCCAAACAGCTCCACAGGAAAAAGGTGACACTTTGATCCTTTCATCCCAGCACTCTGTCAGCAGTGCCAGCTCACAGAGGTGTCAAACTGCATACATGGAACAGGAAGAGCTGTCCTGTGGATGGAGGTTAGCATCCTTAAACTTCATTAGGCATGCCTAACTTCTTAGTGTCATTTAATGTGAGGCTGGTGATCCTTGATGATGGTGTAGACCAGCTGTGGATGTGCATAGGCATGTGCAGACCATGGTGCATGAGGTGATGATGGAGAACATCAAGGAAACAGGGAAAGCAATGTAGAACTAGGAAATAAGGGTAGACAGTAACTACAGATAGCTAGCTTTGGAGACAGTAATATTATCTTACCTTGAAGCCTTTGGGGCCTTACATATTTCTTATGGGATAATACTGCGAAAAATGCATATGCCAGATTGATTTTCTTAGGAAATTAGTTTTTTAGGAAATTACTGAGTTTATCCACTGTTGTCTGTCAATAAGAAATTGTTTCCTGGATACAGAGCTTAACAGCAGGCCACAAGTCTTCCATCAGTACACCAATGTTTTCTTCTGCTTCCTCAGACTGTTTTGAACATTCCCTCTGGTATACTACACATGAACAGGCACAGGGGCTTGCCCAAATACCACAAAGTTTCTTTCTGCAATGTCCCTACTTCATTTTTGTATGAAGCCTGAATGCACACTGTTGGTACTAACACTATATATTACTGAAAGAGTTTTTAAGGTTACTCTATTCCATATCTTTCATCAAGATACTGGTAGGTCTTCTTCACACATTTGATTTGCTTCCTGATGGTTCCAACACAAACTTGTTGGGGATTTTTTCCTCCTCAGTCTACAAACTTTTTCTGTTTGGCATTTTCTCCTGCAATCAACCACAGGAGTAACACTTTCACTTCCAATGGAGGTAAATAAGCGGGCCTTGTTTTTAATTATATTAACCTGGGAGCAATTTGTTGCAAAAGACTACAGATGGAGTGCTGCCCCTTTCAAGATATTCTCTAGGCGGTAAATCTCAAGCCCTTTGCAGGGTATCAATGCCCTCCTCATGAGATTAAGTTTTAATCCAGCACTATATCCCAAACATACTTTGCTGGAATACTACAAGAAGTCCAAGCAGTTACTAACACTAACAGAGCTTGCACAACTCTGCCTGTATGGATGGCTGCTGTCACAAAATTCAACTACAAAAATGCAGGAACAAACAATCAAACTTGTTACTGCAGTTCATAGAGTAATTTCAGGCTGAAAAGCTGAACAGATGGCATTTGTGAGCTTTATTCAATATCTTGGACTTTTTAATTAGATTCCTGTTCGTGTCAGTCTGCTGGTTTACAGCAGGAGACCCCATATTTCAAAGTAACCTTAGGAATCCCATTGCTCTGTCTGATAGAAACCACTATGCCAGGAAACTGCTGCAGGCACAGCTCCTGCTGCTTCCAACACAGGAACTCATCAGCAGGTAATTAAAAGACCAAATTAAAGGGATAGTCCAAAAATGCAGCTACGCCTTAGCCAAAATGCAAATTAGAGCTTTAATGCACCACACTGCTTTATAATTTTAGGATGCTTTTGGTGTGTTTATCATTAGGAATCTGTATGCCGTAATTTTCTCCTTCGTGCCTTCACGTGGTTCACCAATTCACCTTCTGTCCCTGACAAGCTCACCCTGGGTTTTCACTGCGTTTTGGAGAGCTGCATGTGGGCACAATGAAACAAAATGAAACAAAACATACTGACTGCTAAAAAGCTTAAGAACTTGCAGGGGAATAAACAGTGCATCCCTCCCAAAGCACTGAAACATGGCAAAAATGCACCAGCAGACTCCGATGGTTGTGGGATAAAATGCCCCAACAGACAGTAGTGTCATTAAATTTTAGACTCAAGTTCAATACTTCCTCTTATTACAGGTCTAACAAAACGAATCAAACAAAACAAAACAAAAAACAAACACCCAAAAAAACCACAGGCCCCCAACAGATTGATTAATACAGCAAATTAGGACGTTAATGACTGCTGCAGTGCATAAAATCTCAGTGATACCTTTAACCGATGGTAATAAAGAATGGCACAACACACTGGAATAGTAAGACTAATTGTATCAATCAATGACACAGTTTCACAGCTGTCCTTTTTTATTAAAATCAGTTAGAAACTGACTAATTTTGAGTTGATTCTTTGTATTACTTTACCTTTTTGAGGAGGGAAACTCCAGAATTCAGAAGTCCTTCTAGACCAGTTGTAATCATGCTCAGCAGAACACCAACCACACCTTCAAATCCATTTTCATTTTATAATATATTCTGAATGTATAAGCTAGTATTAAAAATAGCCAGTTTTAGAGAAGAATGGGCCAAATACTCTGCTAGCCAAACAACAGCATATGCAGAGTTTGTGCATATTTACTTCTGAGGCATCAGTACCCTAAATCCCCTGCATGTGGCAAAACTCTAAGTTGTTATAAAATGTAGCAACGCTCCATTATGTGCTGATTTTAAAAGATATGAGTGGGTTACAAAGTAAACTGAGAACACAGGAATTAATTTTTAAGTGTTTGAATACTATATAACCATCAGGTCTAATAATCACCTGCCTGGTATGTGTTCATCAGGGGATAAAAACCCTGTAACTCTGCAACAGATTCCCTTTGTTTATCCAGCACAATTTTGCTCCAGTTTTGTCAGGAAAGAAAAACAATTCTGTCCTAGCATGGAATGAGACTGAATCCCTCTGAAACTGCATCCCTTGCCAATGGATGTGATCGCATCGGACAAACTCCTGGGGAATGAGAATGAACAGGATGTGTTGAGGTCTAACCATTTTCCTTCCCTGTGATGTGCAAACTGCCCATAGGTCTAAACTTGCTAAAAGGTGGCTTTGTCAGGGCTGTGCAGTGGATTACTGCTACAAAGTCCAAGCAAGCCTGGAGTTTGTGATTACTAGTAGCATACATGGTGTAGTAGATAGCAAGGTACTGAAAACATCATGAAGTTTCTTCTGTTAGTAACAGCAAACAATGATGAAGCAATTAAAAATAATGAAAAGTTAAAGGCTCTCATGACCTGTTTACAAAACATCATGATTAAGTCTTTTAAAATCTCTAAAACTACTCCTTTATTTCAGATGACAAAAAGTAAACAGGATGGAGGAAACTTGCCCTGTCATAAGCTCATTTGCACCAGGTCTTTCAAACCCTCAACCAAAGCACCTCTCCCCCTCTCTCTCTCTTGTGCCATTCACAGCATTTCTAACTACAGCAGAGAGACATCTGATGATGTCTGGAATTGAACCGCAATGCCACGCTGTCCTTTAGGTGAGACATCAGGAGTACGGGTCTCTTTGCTGATAATTTTCTGTCTAATTCTGGAACAATGCACTCTACACCAAAAACTGCTCATCCATTCACTCTCCTTTGATAAATTTACCACATCATAACGCTCTTATGAGCTAAGCAGAAAAAAGCCTAAACCCCTCCCTTTCCCTGCTAAGTATAGAAAACTGCATCTCTGCTGTTTACAGATTTGGAGGCTTGTCTGGACTGAAGTTTTGTAAATACAACCTATTTTGAAGTCAGGGGCATTAAAATTTGGATTAATGCCATGAAAGAAATAGTTCACATAGCCTACATTTCCCCCTGTGCTGATGGTCTCCATTGGTTGATTCTAAAGCCTCAAGAACACTCAACCAATATGAAACATTCAGACCCAGGGACTAAAACAAATTTTAAGCTGGTTCTATCTGGCTCTTGGCCTATAATGTTTCATAATGCAATATACCCACTCAGAAATAAACAGACCAACAAAATAAAAACAAACGAACCTTCCATAATTTATATACTCTCCAAATGTCTTCTTTCCCTCTGCATCATGAGTGAAAGCACAGAAAGTGGTGAGGTGTCCTTGTGGCTTCACGAGCTGAAGAACTTCTTGCTGGAAGTCCCTGTTTTCGTAGTGCTGGCAATCTGAAAAACAAAAATTGTTTTGTTAACACTTGTATCCCTGGATACAGAAAATAGAAATAAGGTTTGTTCTGAACCACTGCCAACTACATCATTAACCTCTCCTATGAGCAAGCCAACAGCTCTCAAGCAAAAAAACCAGCTAGAAACATCTCCACTTAATTCATACCTCACTTACTCATTCTGCACTGACTGCTCACAGCTAAAAACTTCTTCCTATGTATAAATGGAAAATAGAAACCAGCAAAACAGCACATTACAAAAATGTGCTTCAAGAAGAGCTATTGTTAAGTTGTCCAGGTTTCCATCTAGGAAACATTCAACCAGGAAAGGTGGCTTGAAACAGGCCAGCACCATCACAGTCTCTTTTCTACAGTAGTGTCCCTAACCACAAACCATGCCTGTACCACAGTAGGATTGCCTGTTTCCACGTGTTCATATTTAAAGCTTCTATCAAATTCCAGCCCAGACCTCTGCAAAATATCTGCACATCAGGTACAAAGATCTCCCACGGAAGTTCTGTTGCACCAACCAAACCAGGCTCTGAAAAGCCAGCCACTACTTTTGAGGAGACTGATGTGGAGCAACCAGCTGTTCTTCTGCCCACGTCATCTAAAAATGCTAAGACAGAACACTAGTCAGCCTCAGTGTATGTGCACTGAACAAGTAGAGTGACTGAGCTCCCAAAAGCTGGCAAGGAGAACTTCATGCTCTACAAAGTCTGTCATTTTCATTCTGCATAGTGTCAGACTGTATTATAATATTTTCTCTGATGTTCAAATTGGCACAGCTGATTTTAAACAGCTTCTTCACAGCACAAAGCACCTTGTCATAAAAATATCCTGATATTTACAATTGTTAAGATGACATATAACATAATTAAAACTAACACAAGAATTTTATCATACTCATGCTTCCAAAGGCAGTGGAGGTTAGAGCAAAGTCCTAAACTGACTTCACTGAAAATAGAGGCTGTTCCATTAAAATAAAATGCAAACAAAATAGCAAATAATACAAGGTGGAAAACCACCATACAAAATGGATGAATTAACAGCGGGTCAGCAAAGTAAAAAGCAGTATCAGGCTGCAAGTTATACCCAAGAGGAAATGTGAGTAATAAAATGTAACTAATAATTCTTAGTCATTACACAAAAAAAAACTACTTGTTAAGTTCCAAATACAATATACAGACCTGCTTTGCTGGTGGGGAAAGGTGTATTTATCTACACAGAACATTTAGAGCTCAGACCACCAAAGCCCTCCTAATCATGGCTATAAGAGACGGAGCCAAGAGCTGCAGGACAAGGCTGCAAGTGCCATGATTAAGGCATTCAGATAAAACTGCCACGATCCATGTGTCAGATATCATCTTTGCCAAAGTTCATAGCACTGCTGCCATGCCAGACCTTTATTTTTTGTTGTACTTCCTTTTCCTATACAATGGCACAGCATGGCTCCACTCCTCAGAGCCACACAGGGCTTCCTTCCCCATGGGGTTCAGTTCCTGAGCACCAGCAACTAAGGCTCAAAACCTGGGGCAACAGCTTGCTCTCATCTGCAAAATCCCTGAAGCGAAAAGTGCCCTTTTTCTTCCCATGTTCCAGCTCACTGAAGAGTGCTGCTCAAGCACCTTCCTTTCCGGCTGGAACCACATTTTCAGCTCTTCACAGACATGGCTTTTTACTAATGGTTTGATAGACATGGGGTGACACCTAATACAGAGCTAAATGTCAGATCTGTGTCAGGACAGACGTGTAATTTCAACAACGCAGAGTTAAACTCTGCCCTCACAGGCAAACCTGACCCTCCTGGATTTCTGCTGGCCCATAACTATAGGAGAATGCAGGTAGCCGTCAGCTAATACAGCCAGGGTGATCTCACAGTCCTCAGTCGTCACAGACTTGTAAATGTACAGCTAAATCATTTCTAGCTGCATTGGAACAGGCAGAAACAAGAACATAACATTTACAGCAGTCAAATAATATACTACTTTTGATACAAAAGAATGAATTTATGGCAAAGTATCACAGGAGTCCCTCCCTGCCAGTCAGGTCTTACTTGAACACTTATTAAGGATGGTGCCCTGCTCTGTTTGAAGAAAACTTCCTGGCCAGGGTAGAGGGCCAAGTTTTTTGAAGCGCCTCCAGCACTCCCAGTAAGCTACCACTTAGAGAGGTCACAATGCTCCCCCACAAGCAGTCCATCAAATATTGAAGGAAGTTTGCCATGGTGAATACAAACTTCCCAGCAATGCTCTGCCAGATCTGCAATAGCCATCTCCCTGGATCTGCACAATCTTGAACAATAAGGCTTAACATAAGAAAACTCTATAGGGTAGAATATTGCTCCATACATACAGACCTTTACACATTCAAGTATCTTTTTCCAGCAGACTAGGAGGAAATGGACATTTTATACCAGTGATCTTACAACACTCCTCTCCTTTTCCTTTCCCCAAAATTTCTGTAGTACCAACAATTCCCATTAAACTCCTACCAAGGGCAAAGCATTTCTGAAGGAGTCAATCTAAAAAAAAAAAAATCTTTCATGTGTCACAAAAAAAGATAAAGTAGTACTCAAAAAAGAAAAACTGCTGTACTAAAATAATAGTCACATAAACCTCACACATCCAGACTGAGATTTCTGCCTCCTGCCAACTAACAAGGACAAAAATCCCATACACTAAGCATGGCATATACAACACCGTAGGCTCTGTCACTTAGTTAAGGACAGACAGGTAGACATAGCTGTGAAAGTCTCAACTGCATAGATTAGGCAGTATGTGCTATGGTAACAACCTTGATTTGTCATTCATCTTCCACTCACATTTTCATTTTCCTGCTGAACAGAGGGGTACACAAAAATAAACACCAGCAAATGGCCAGCAGGCATGGCACTGAAGCAAAGTCCTCAGTACAAAGCTACCATGGGCCCTTCCAGCTCTACTGTAAACAAAGAGTGAATTACATTATACACACAATAGCAACACTTAAGTCACAGATGTAGTTCCTCAACTGTGATCTGGAAAGGGCTGTACAAACTCAGAGCAAGTGCTGTCTGCACCAGCAGGGAGCAAACACCAGCTAATGGGCTTTTTGGGGTTTTTTGCTGTGTTGCCAGGCATCATCATTATAACTATAGCCCCTGGTTAAAGCCAGTGTACAATGATGAGGTGCTGAGCAATTCAGAAGACAACTCTACAGACACCTCCATTCCCTAGATCTGCAGTACACCTGTGTCAAAAGGGAGGTATGAGCTGCTACCAAACCTCAACAGGTCTGGCAAGAAGGGAGCAGAGAAGCGACGCTTATTATTCATGTGGTTCCCCCCAGGGTTAGCTACTGGTAGATAAACCAAGTACAGCACAGCACCCTCCTATAGAATGCACTGCCAACAGCTTTACAGGATATACATCCAGACTTTGCCTTGTCAATCACCAGAGAGAGAGAGAGAGAGAGATTTTAACTTCATCTGTGACATCCATGTTAAATCAACCACTGGTGAATAGCTTGTAGCAGCTGTTGCAGCTTTCTGCAGCAGTCCATCAGTTTGCTCCACATGGTTTTCTTGGGTTGCCATCCCTCCCCTTTCCCCTAGAGAAATTTGGGGACAGTCTGCAGATCCTGCTGGAAAGCTGCTCCTGCTTACAGAAAACAAACAAACAAATAAACAAAAATCCTGCAAGTTTTCAGCTCCATTGAACAATTCTAAATGCGCCACGTATCATACTGGACACAACAGAGTCTATTCACATATTCAGCATATAATCAACTCCTGGGAGCCCAGGCTGCCCAGTGACACACTGAGCTTCAGCTCTACTTGGGAGCAGCAAATCCTCCAGTTCTTGGGAAGGGACCATGGGCTGAGCACATCCATTCAGCCTGCCCCCAAAGGCAGGGCAGTGCCACCGCATGCAGCTCTGCCTAGAAGGTGGAAGCTGCCTGCACACGGAAAGCTGAACTTCACTTCCCTGTGCCTGGGTGTTTGTTTCAGGAAATCTCCCATTCCCAAGCCAAGTTTTAGGATCTACCCTAACTGCTCTGTCAGATGCAGAATAGAGCCAAGCAGATATGTATGTCTGGGATAATCCAAAGCATTTATTTCCCCACCTTTTTTGCTATTTTTAAAATGTATATTTCTGAAAGCACCTGATTTTTTTTTCTTATTTTTATTGATAATTTGCATTTCAGAGGCAACACACAAACAAAAATTCTGACCTTTCCTGACCTTTGACTGATCATATGAGAAAAAAGAACATCTTGTTAACACTACTTTCCCTTAATACACTGATTCTACACAAAACTAATGATCATCCTCTAAGCCCTCTCTCCTCAGCAGTTTAATTAGAAAGATGATCATTGATTATTGCACTTGAGTTACCTGAAGAAGGTGTGACTGAACAGAGATCACTCAACCCCAGAGAAATGAACATTAATTAGTTCTGCATTAAACTGCTTTCCTCTTTATTCAACTTCAAAAGAAGAAGAAAAACCCCACAACACAGCAACAAAACACCAAGCTTTCAGTCTTAAACTTCTGAGATAATTTTATTCGACTTTATTCTTTAGGAAGTCTCACATTTTCTTGCCTTGAATTTCATAGTCATCTACTTTTTTCTTCTTTTTTTTTTAATTATTACAAAATAAACACACCAAGCCCGGAGGTTCAATATGCACTTGCAAAGCTCTGCCAAAGACCTGCAGTCTTGAATTAGTTGGCTCAGGCAAGGAAGTAGGAATGACACTGATACTCAACGGGAATGCAGACAGAATTAAGTGCATACCACAACTGAAACCAGGTATACTCCCAGCCAGCCACTGGTTTCAGTGTCCCCACCTAGGAAGACAGTCAAAGTGAAAACTTTATTTAAAGGTTTCCTCACTCTTAAGATCTCACTAAAATTCCTCCAGCCACAGGCTGGTCTACAGCCTGACCATGAGACTTTTAGCCCTGAAAAGCAGGTAAGCCTTCCTTGACTGTAGCTCTGCACCATAACTCATGCTGTCCTTAGTCTGGAAAAGCTCATGCTTCATCTGCCTTTAGTGCCACAATTCTGTCTGCAGGCATTCTGAACAGCCTCAAGGACTGGCTAACTTTTCTCTTTCTGTGAAAATCCACTCCTGATCTCTACACACGAATAAAAATCATTCCCATATCATGAACCTCTCCTTGCCCTGTGACCAAGGTAGACACCACTTCCTATCCACAGACTGAGTGACAAAAGACCTAGGTGATTTCAAGCAAATAATCTCCTGCTGCTCTGTCTCCCTTTGTCCAGGAAGGTCTCCCGAAAAGTGGCAGGTAGAGTTGGTGATTCAGCTTCAGGAGCAGCCTAATCCCTCACCTGGTCACCAGAAAGTGACACTAGGAAGGCAGACCAGAAAACCAGGCTAGACAGAGATGGAAGAGCAGAGTTTTCCTTTCCACGTCCTAAATCACATGCTTCATACCATCTCTTCTCCTGTGCATGCTTCTTCCCATGCTTGGCATTATTTATTCACTTTCAAAGCACAAGCTACCACACAGGATACAACTCAGCCCCACAAACTCCCGTACAGGGCTAGAAAGGATTTTTCCATCGGCCTCTGCCAACTTAATACACAATCAATACATGGCTCCAGCAAAAGTCAAGCAAGAAAGCTGATGCTGCATTTTAAGACCTACATTTAAAATAAACATTTTTCAGAAAGTTGATGCATGCCATTTTAAGAGCATCCAGAAGCAATCCACTGCAAATCCCTCCCCTTCTGCCATTATCCCTGGTGGGAGAAAGGTTTTTTCTCAAATTGTTTATTTCAAAGTTATTTTATCATCAGCTATGGAGAAAAGAAAATAAGCCTGTGTTATTGCAAAGGACTAGGAGCAGTAACTAAATCTTACTGAGGCTTCTGATGGTTTTGTCAACACCCATAGATCACTTCAATGATACAGTTTTGAAAAACAGGATGACCAATAGGGAAAGGACAGAGAAATTGAAAACTGAGCCTGATCTATGTGAGATCCATCAAAACCACAGCTTTCTAGTGCTAAAGGGATTAGAGCTGCATAGAGCACAAGCGATAGATGCATAAACCCCATCACAAGCTTGGGACTCTCAATTTCAAAACATTTTTTGCAGTGAGGCAACTTAAGAAAAATAAACATTCCTAGCCAGGCAGAGATCAGTCATAAACCTTTTCTGAAAGGGAGATGAACTCTCTTATTGTTATTTAAAGCAACATTATAAATCAGGACAGATCTATATAAAGCAACACTATGGGCTTAAAGCAACAGTGGCATTATTCTGTCAGAGCTTAGGCTGAACATCCCAGGAAAGACACACAATATCTGGTAATGTTCAGAGCCAAAAAACAAAGAAGTCCAAAAAAACCCAACTAATGCAAAGTAAAAGATAACAAAACCTACAAACAAACAAAACCCCACCACCTTGCCCCCCATCAAAAGAAACCCTTCAAAAGAACTGAAAATTGAATAAAAAGCTGGGGATTTCTGTGAAATTCTCCATGAAGCTAACAAAAAATAGCAAAAAGCTGCATATATAGAAAGGCAAGCCTCATATTTTCTGTAAATACCAACATTATCGACAGCTCATTACTCACATTTGGTGATAGATACCATATTTAATAATTAGGTATCTACACTTTACAGATCACATGCAGGAAGATATGCTTCAGAAAATACTCTCTTTACATTTTCCAAAGTATTTTTTTTCCCTCTTCCAGAACAGTCATTTGGTATAGATTTTTTGACCTTACATCATGCACAAGAAAATAGCCTAGTGTTTTAATTCTGCATTTACATCAGAACATTCATAATTGATTAAAAGCAACAGAAATGGTGGGGGAAAATAGCTTCAAAGTATTAACCTGAAATATAGACCCCAATTCAGTCTCTTTTGTTTAAATGCTTTGAAAAAAATCAACACATCAAGACAAACAATTCAAACATCAAACAAAGCAAACCAGTGGAGTTCCTCCTTCTCACCTCAGCACCAAACTCCCTGGGTCGCCAACCATTAATTCCACCTGACAGGCAGACAAACCTATAATTTGTCACACTGATTAACCCTTATCTAAGATTTTACAACACAAGGTCCTGAACTGCTAAATTGTTTTAGTTAACTCTAACAACCCTTATGTTTTTCTGCAAAATAAAGAGACTGAAGTTGATGCAGATGACAACGTTTTTCCACTCACACAAGTTTTAATTAGCGGCATTTTTGTTGGGAGCATGCTTTGAGATAGGCAATCATTGTGTTAAGGGACAATCTTCACACACTATCCTAATAAGCTGAAGAGGCTGAAAATGCTGAATAGTGTACCATGAATACTGCAAGGACATCCAAGGCAGCATGCACCTTTGGGCGTGAAATGTGAATGCATGTTTGAAGGGTGGTAAAATATTGTTCTTTATCAGGGTTAGCACAACAAATTAGTAGAAACATCGTAAGAACAACCTAGTCATTTATACTCTGCAAACAATTACCTATTTGCTGCAATTCTGATCTTCTTTGCCTGCTAACTTGGCCAACACTAGAGGCTGGCAAGTGCTTCCCTCTTCCTATCCATCTTACTTCCACAAATATAAATTTTCCCTTTCAGAAAAGCTCTTAGTGCCTCTCAGGGATCATGACTGAGAACACAAAGATCTAAAGCACTTCTCACTAGGAGAAGTATTTTGTGTTTTCTGAGCAAGATGAATATTTCAAAAGGGCTTGAGATAGGGAGAAGCAAGAGTTCTCAATGTCCTTATAAATGTGAAAGAACAAGAAAATGGGAGGAGGTAACCCGAACTCTATGAAGCCTTTAGACTCTGACTGGAGCAATGCTGATATATCAGCAACAACTTCATTCCTACCTTGCAGAAAAACTAAGACATGACCTTAGTCTTGCCATCAGCCTCGAGTCACCAACCTGTGTTATCCTGATTTCTTAAACAGCCTCAAGATGTCATGCATTAGATTCTTGCTTTTGTTGGTTTATTGCAACCTTTATAAAGTTCCCCAGTAGTATTTTTTATGCTTAGCTGCTTTTAAACAAAGCAGAGAGACCCATCCCCGCTATGGAAGTCATGATTCCAGCACTAGCCCCTTTAAAGTAAAAAAGAATTATCAGTACAATCCTTTAGAGTCTGCTGCAACCTGGGAGAAAAAAAAGTGGAAGAAAAAAGTTCTTTCCTGAACCTTGTTTCCAAACTTTCGCACCTCTCAATCCCAGCACTCTTGAGAGTAGTATAAGGACTAAAGTATAAATTCTACTCTCAGCTTTATTGGAATTAACTGCATGAATGATGAGTAGTAAAAAAAGTAGTAATGTTTCAATTATTATTATTGCCTCATTTATGCCTTGGCATAAAGCCTTAATGAATTTGGAAGACTATTAAACACCCAGATACCTTTTTCTCCAACAAAGCAGAGGCAGTAGGAATCATGGACTTACCCAGCTGGGTGTTCAGTACCACCCATCATCATCATCACCCCAGGCACAGACAGAGGCTGGTGAGGTAGAGGCCCATTTTACAAAGTGGGAGTATTCAGTGATTGTATCAGCAAACCTCTAAGCTGCTCTTGCTAGCATGTGCAGATAACAATTTCTGCCAACTCTGGCAGGTTGGTAGATCTGTATTCATTTCCACTGGGCTGCAAAAAGCACCCTGACTTCCCTCTCTACTCCCTGAAGGTATAACAATGCTTTGAAGGAATGACTGGCTAAATAAAGTTGACAAATCTCTCTAAATTTCTGTAATGCATTCTTTCAAAAACAGTTGGAGTTCTTCTGTTGAAAATCTTTCCAAGAGGTTTCCGCCTGAAGCAGAAAAAACGCTCAGTAATTTTTTTGTCTGAATGACTGAAGGTTGGCCAGAAGTAAACACAGGTGAAAGTATGATGTTAGAATATGGGAGGTGTGCTTAAGGGTGCTCCTACCACCTGTATCAACCATATCTATATCTAATACTGTGCAATGCATTTGGAGGTGTAAAGACATTAAAACAGCTTTAAAACCCTAATGGCCTGCCCTTTCTGTTGTTGTTCCTTCAGTATTTTAAACAGGAGAAGGCTGCAGTTTTAGCTATATAGAGTACAAACCATCCAGATTCTGTGCTGAAAATCCCTCTCTTGGGATCTGAGGCCAGGAAGGGACCACCTGGTTCAGCCAGTCCTGCTACAAGCAGCCAGGCACTGCAGGCATCTGGTCACATAATCCATCAGTCCACATCATGACTCACAAAACACTTTGTAAGATCTGAATGAAACCTGCAGCTTCCAGAAGGGGACCAAGGCCAGAGACTCAAAGCGTACAAGACAGCAAGAGAGGCTGAAGACCTCAAAAAGGTCCCACAACCATATCAGATTTTCTGTACTAAAGGACACAGCTCTATTGCCAATCCCCATCATCCATGGAGCAAAACAGACAAAAAAATTAACCTGCTAACTCCTAAAAAGGAATTTTGAAAAGAATCATATACAACTCACGTCATAAATCACAGAGGTCCTTTGCCAACCAACCACATCCCTCTGGGTTCTTAAATCAGTGCACCCTGCATCACCCCTGGGCATAATGGAGTCACATCCAAAGATGACATCAAGCAAAATCCCCCCAGGATATAACCCTCTCCACTGAGCACAAGGAGAAGTTGGAAAACTAAATTCCTAATTTAGGCACCTCAGTAAGTTGCTTGCCTGAGGTAAATAATTCTGAGCCACAGAGTATTTCTTCTAGTTCTTTCTGAGCAACAAAAAAAGGAGAAAGAAACAAAGAAGAAGAAACTGTTTTGAGTAATGAAAATGTAATTTAAGAGGCTGATACCCTGTTAAAAAATTAGTTATTATGAATTCCAGGATTCATTCAAGTTCTCCATTCTTAAAAAACACTATAATGAAAGGCTTACATATGAAATCTAGTAGTAATAACTTTGGGGTCAAACCCATAACGATTTGTTTGGCAAAGCTTTCACTGACCACACTTAAATGTGATTTCAATGGGTGTTCTGCCTGAGAAAGGGCTTTAAGCTTGGCCCACACTCTGTATATTTAAGTCACTTCAGCCCCAGCATTATACAGCGCCAACCAGACACAAACCCCAGCATTATTTAAACCACTTGCACACCAGAGTCTCCAATTGCAGGGTGCAAAAGCCAGCAGGAAGCATTGATCATTCCTTTAGCAGCAAACAAAAATGCAATCTTTTTTACTTGGCTTTCTTATGATATCATTTACCTCCTATAATAGCAGTTGCTTTTTTAAAATGTGGATTTGCACAGTATTCAATCTGCCAGTTTCCACATATAGATGTAAATTTACTGAAATAGCTGTTCACAAAATCCAAAGCCCAAGGGTGGAGTCCTAAAAATAAATATATATAGTTTAAGTCTTTTATATCCATACATGATAAGAAATCTGGTACTATTTTGGTGAGCCATAAAAGGGGAAGAATGGTAAAAACCACAAACAGGAAAACAGAAAATAAAAATCTACATCTTTTGCTTTACCCTTTCAAAATTGCATGGAGACTTCAATGCAACCATTTGGCTAAACGTTTCAAATGTTGGTTTTTCAAAGTATTTAGCCATATAAACTACCCTTTTGTTTCTGTTGGCTTCAAATGTTACTATGCTCATGAATTCTTCCTTACGTCTTATTATTCAAAAAAATACAGCCAACTCTGCCTTTATGGAGAAAGAAAAACCTGAGTATCATTTTCCAGTTAACTCTTCTGTATCTGCATGGAAGTGAAATCAGCAACAGCAGTTTTAAGCAAGGTTTTCTAACCACTGCACCTAATCACTACCTTTTGAAGTATTTTATTTCCCAAGCTCTGTCATAGAAAAATCTCTGCAATCACAACACAAGCTCAAGTCACAAGAGTGGCAGAGCACACGCTAAAAAACTTGTAATAGTGTAGGTACCCAAAAAATCAAGAAGCAGCAGTAGGTGAGATTTACTGCCCTACTGAATACCACAACCCCAAAAAATATTTCAAATAGAAAGCAGTCCTTTAATTTGGAGAGTTTGCACTAAGCCAGACCTGATCTCCCACTTTTCAAATACAAGTATTTCAGTGAATGCAACCGTCAATAGCACATTATCATAAAAGGAAACTTGATAATTGTCACCTTCTTAACCTTTCAAGTATTCAGTCTTTTGTCAAGTGTCTGTAATCCAGGATATCAATGACTAAACAAGCAATTTGTTTTCACTTCCATATTTCCACTTACTCCATCTCATACTCAAATCACCAGCAGGTCAAAGACTTCACGGCCAACAGCTGTCAGTCACTATCCTTTCAACAAGTCCAAGGAAAGGCTGTTTCAAACACCAGCCACTTTTATCTTCAGCAGGGATAAAAAAAAACAAAACTGAGGTCTACCCCCTTAAATACCATGCGCACACGATTTGCAGGTCTTTCCTTTCATTTCCCGGGACCTTCCCTCCTGTTGTGCTCTTCAGGACCAGAAAAGCCAGCCAGGAGGAACTCCAGATGACTCCAAACAGAAACATATTTTCCCTTGCAAGCATCTAACTTTCTCCACCCGAGCTGAGGAATGAACTCCACAACACAGCAGCAAAAACGTGCACACTGCAATTTTTCTCAAGAAGTGCTGCCCATCCCAACAATTCCTGGATGAAAAAACAGTATTCAAACAACAAAATCATAAGGTTATGAGTTCAATCTCTAGTCAGAGAAACAAGATTTCTTCCAACTTTAAGGAATGTGACAATAACAGCACATCTAACCCTGCTTGATAAGTGGCAGGCAATTCTCCATATAAGGTGAAAAATGTGCTAGTGTAGCTCATGCAACACTGCTAATTCCCTCCCTGTTCTCAATATTCAAGAACATAAATGAACATATAAATCAATTTTGTAAGTAAACCTTTTGCTTACTTGCAGCTATAAACCATCTAGACACTGCTCAGCACATAAAGAATTTTGAACTTAACTATTTAATTCCTTCTAAACACTTGGTGTTCATATCACAGCAGTGCATAAATTAAAGTAAATGTGAGAGGTCCCATGCCCACTTGATTCCTAAATTCCCTTTATACTTTACCATTCCCCAGTCAACCTGTGCCTTCCAGCCCCTGACAAATTGTGTCACTGACGGCAGACCAGGAGAGCAGCCGGGGCGGGCAGGAAGGGGTTGAGGGCTGGGTGAAGCCTGACAGCCTCACACAACCACCACTCACACTCCTCCTGCCAGTCCTGGGCTAATGTGTGGTGGAAGCACCAGGATATTGGCACGGGACTGCTGCTACTACTGCTGAGAACTTTTATCTCAGGTCTGATTGTCCTGTAATCTCTACGTAATAGCAACAGAAACATAAGCAGCATGTACCTCGTTGTGCACTACAAGAAGATTGCAGCCATTACTTATTAAGAGACTGAGGAAAAGGCTTCAACTGATTTTTATGAGCACTGCACCAGAATGTAAGCCCAGAGGAAAGATACTCTATATGATCCTTTCCCCTCAAAACAACTTAGAATATCTGCAAAAGATGTTTTAGTCCTGGCAGTGAAATTCACTTTGTTTGGTAGTTAGTCCCACATCTGAGCCCCACCCACACCCTCCTTCACTGTTTTTTACACATTATTAGTTATTTTAATGGTCTGATAAACTGCATGATGAACCCTCTGGATGGGGATTTTTCCTAAGGAATGATGTACCAATGACCAACAGGGCATAAAAAACAGGAGATTCAGAACAAGTCCTCAGAGGCCTTTTGAAAACCACTCAAAACTGATGGGATTACCAGGGGACAGAAAACATTCTAAAATCTTGTTGGGAGATTGGAAAAATGGGGAGAGGGGAAAGAATGATTAAAATAATTAATTTATTTTAAAAACCAAAAAAAACCCCAAGTTCATTAACTACTCTGGAGAAGTTGTACTTTAGAAGCCAGTGACTTGTATGAGAGGCACAGAGGGAAGTTTCCACACACACTGCATATATACATATCAAATGTGGGTGGGAACAGTGGGAAAACAGCTCACTATTTTCTTGATCTTTAACAAGAAGACATGGGAAAGTTTGATTTGATTATTTTAGCCACAGAAATTTCAGAAAAATCAGATGACAGCTTCAGCTTGCCAGTCTTCGTAGTTTATCCACAATCAGTCATCTTGTGATATCCCCAAGGCAAGAAAATGCAACAAGATGTGCTAAGAAGGCACCATAGACCAACTAATTGCTATCAGAACTGTAGGCTTCTATCAGTCTGAGATGCTTGTTTTGCTGACTTTTTTGCACATCACCATCCATTGCACTACCATGTAAAGTAGCGTAGTCCATGAAATACTATGAGTCAGCAAATTATCATAATGCTATGCATCCGAATTTAGAACTTGAATTACACTGCTTGCTGTGCTCTGTAACAGAAAGAAAAAAAAAATCAGGAGAATTAACTCTAAACGTTATTTAATCCTTACAGAATAACTCTTTTAAGCATGTTTACAGTCATTCAGATCTAAGACTCCCATTTCCTGGAACCTTATCTAATCTAAATTCCATATGGAAGATTTTAGTGGTATATAAAGTTGCATACAAATTAACCACACTCCAATTCATTCAGATAAAATAAAACTGTAAATTTAATAGTGATGAAACTAGAGCTGTCAAATTATATCTGAACCAACAACAAAAAGTTCAGACCATTTTGTACAAATTTACTTTTGAAGGACCTATTACATAGCCTTAATTCAGAGGATAACTCTGATGTGGCTTAGTACAAACATGCTTCTAGTTGATTCACTTTTTCTTCAGGGAATGCAAAAGGGAATGTCTATTATCCATGTGATAGCAAAGACCTCACATGGCAAACCACGAACTTGGAGCTTTTCAGGATTTAGCGCTTAAGGCTTCAGAGATTACGGCTCCTGATCCGAAACCAGTTCAGAAAGCATGGCAGGAACCAGGATAAGACACAGCAGAGAGAACTTCAGTGTATCTTTACAGACACAACTTCTCCATAAACTTCCCATGAACTTTTGAAGACACCATTTAATCATTCCTATATTTTCTCTGAAAAACTTTATATATATATATATGTATATATGTATGTATGTATGTATGTATGTATGTATAAAAAGTGTATATATCAATAATACATAGAAGAATAAATAAAATAATATATACTTATTATAAAATGCCAATAATGAATGGAAAAAATTAAACCAATAATGAATAATTATGAATGGTACCATAGTACTAAGTGAAATACGGCAAACAATGTATTATAGATTCAGTTTCTACAACCTCAACTACAACAATTCTACAAAGAAATACATAAGGATGAAAGTAGAAAGCCAACAGCAAAACATAAAAGCTCTCCATGAAAAGTTCTTTGTCTGAGGAAGATAACTGCACAATAAGAACTTCCTATCTCAAGAGGATATAGAGAACACAAGCGAACAAAAAGTTAATGTCAAGCTCCCATCCTGAGATCCAAAACCAGTTAACTCCACATAGCTGCTTGAAGTATTTACCAAACAAGTTTTATTTAGGAGAGTGCCCTCCCTATAACACACAAGTCCCACTGAAATGCAAAATACTGCAAGAAATAAAAAGTCAGCATGTGGGCCAGAGAAAATAAAGCACTGTTCCAAACTGAAGTAAATTGTTATAAAAGAAACAAAACACTTAAATGCGCTCATTGGTCAAGCACAGCTCAGACACTGGAAAAATCTTGTATTATGAGTTTGTGGTGGGAAAAAAGTAGTAGCAAATGTAAGCATTTTAAATAATCTGGACTTTTTTTTTGATGATTTAGCCCCATTTGTTACTCTTCATAGCTGGCAAACTGGAAGTCTTAATTTCTACACCAGTTTTATACAAGTAAGAAGCAGCCACTGATTAAGAATCGGTCTGAATTCAGTGAATGGAATATATCCCCTCCTTTATGTCGGGGACAAAGTGGAGAGAAAAAATGTAATTGACTAAAGTCAAACTTGAAAGCAGCAATAAAACCCCACCCTTTTCACCTGTTCTTAGCTCTGAACACAGTAATTACAATACAGGATTTAGTGAATGATCTATCAGTATTGGCCTTGGGTGACATTCTCTCCTACAGAGATAACTGTGCACGTGGATGTCTTGCAGGACATGCTCTCTAATAAAAATGTTGGCTCAGAGATTTGACAGTGACAATTCATCACCAATATTTTCACCCTTAGAAATATACCAACAAAAACTAAACTGTTTTATGGTACCTCCACCCCCTCCCTCCCATGTATCATTCCAGGAAACCTTTCACAATAATAACATTGCTGATGGCCAAATACTGAAGCCAATCCTGATCCTGCCAGTGAAGAGTTGCCTCGCAGCAATGCATATTCTGATCTCATGCCTAGCCTAAATTTACACTCCAGGGACAGGGCGCCTATCCCTTCCCCAAGAAAATGTTCTACTATTTATGAGGTCTGACAGTAAAGATTATCTTTTTATTCAGATTACATTTCCTACTAAACTGACTATCAATTTTTAGCATTCATAATCCCTCACAGCATCTTAAACAATAGCCCCTTACACACAAGAGTTACAGCTTTCAGGGGTGATGATTAGCATGTTAGCTCTCTCTCCCCATGCCCGCTAAGCTAACCCACCTTCACATCTCACTTTGCACCACTTGAACCAGCCTCCAGTATACAATCATTTGTTACTCTTCTTACAAATGCTGCCCCAAACAAACAATGTCCTAAACATGACAAATTTTTAGACTGCTCTGAAGTGCCCAATAGTTTATATACACTATATTCCTTCCTACTGCTGCAACGCCCAGACCTGAAGGTAAAAATCCTCATGGAGCCCTACAACAACTGCAGCACCCAGCAGTGTTACACCCTCCCCAAATTCTGTAATTTCTGCTGGTCAATCTGTGTTTCCATAAAACACTAGCTTGCTGTGCAAGAATATTCCGTGTCTCTGCAAACACGACTTCCAGACCTCTGCCTGGTCCCATCTTCTCCTTGCTCCAGTTATTCTCCACTTCAGCAGCATGCCTCAAATTCAGTTCCATCTCTTTGACACTTAGATCATCCTGAAGGATTTGCAGAGCATCTTGAACCGTTTACAAGTATCAATTGTTTTCCTCATACCTTTCCAGAACAATCTTGTGCTACTTTTGAAGAACGCACTGGAGATCATCAGGCACATCCCTCCATTGCCAACAGGGAGGGAAACCAGCACCGGGTCCTGGGGTCAGGCACAGAGATTCTACTGAAGCCTCATCTGATGCCACAAAATTAATAAAATCTTTTCCATTCCCAGTGGCAACAGGCAAAATACAAGGCAGCAAAAAGGATCTGTGGCTTTATAATAGGCTACTCAAAATATCTGCTGATGGTCATAAGACAGAAAGAATATGCCAAAAAAACTGTATGATGTAGTCAGTTGGCAAATGGGGAAAATCACACACAAAATGAAATGCATTCAGCACTGTAAAAGCAGGGCTGTGGGAAATTGCTGGTTCTCCATATAAGGATCCAATATTTTTTCAATTTGCCAGCATAGCATAAAACACATAAAAAAATCTTAAAATTCTAAATGCTGACCACGAAGAACACTTTTTACAATATTTCTCAAGAATGTTCATTTTGTACACCCATGAGTCCTGATTTTGTAATTTGCAGCCAGTCTAAATGAAAAAATAAGAGTTTTTTAACTTCTCCATATAAAATGTCAGCCACCTTTTTAATTGAGAGCTAGGAAAGTGCAATTGAAAATTACTAACCTCAAGCACTCATTAGTGACAAATCCAAACCCCAGCTGAACACAGCCCTAATAGGATTAAAGAGATATTTAGGATGATGTATGTAGACCTGGTATGCAAGGAAAGCTGAAGAAAAATCTGTATCCATGCACAGAGCAAGGATCGGACAAAGCTCTGGAAGGAGTGGTACTTTGGTACCAGACGTGCATACACTCTTTTCCTGGTGCTTCCCTCCCCCTGTTCTTGGAGCTACAGATGCTGCCAGAGGCACCCTCAGGACTGCAGGCTGGAGACATCACTGCTGGGCTCGGAAGCTGCAACATCACCCAAGCTCCCACAGGAAGAAAGCAGGGAATGGCTGGCCACGTGCCTCATGACAAGGCATTTCCAAGAGCACAGCCACCCTCTGCCTGTTTTTAATGGCTCCTTGTCACTTCCCCCCCCACACAAAGCTCTTCAACAAGTGAGCTGTTCCGTCCACCACGTCTACAAAAATCACACATAGAAAGTAAGCAGTTCTCAGGCTGAACTTCATGGTCTCAAGGTCCTTCTGTGAGCACCAAAATCATTGAGCATGAGATTTCCTACTGATCACATGCCACTGACCGCACATCTAAGGAGATTCAGGAGGGTAAATCACTTTTTCCCAAGTCAATTTTAAATTGGCTTCCTAAATTGTCTCCAGATCCTTTCCAGACAGCAGAATGGAAATAATTAGAGGTGGTCGGAAAATGGAATTTTTGTCCTGTGGGGAAAGTCTGATAGTCCTGTACTTATTTTTATGCTAACACAGGCCAAAGTGTAAAAGCCTTAAAATGTTAAGTAGAGCAAAATACTGTAAGGCATTCTGTGCACTTTGACTTCTTTTGTTGCTAGAGAACAGCCCATTCCTCACATGGGCACACCAGAAGCCCACATAAATGCTCAGTTTTTAGCCCGAGATTCTTTCTACTCCCTAAGACCACAGGGCAGTGACTAGTGTTGTTGACATAAGCTCTCCACACATCTCATTCTACTCCTCTTAGTGTTTGGGACAGCAGGAACTGCATGAACTTCGGTTAAGCACTGCTCCTTCGTTCGTCTTCTGAAAACAAATTTAAATGACTTGTTTTGGAGGTTTGGGTGAGAAGGTGTCCCTCATTTTAAAACAAACCTTTGTCGGTCTGAAGTGATTTATTCTAACTTTTTCTGATGCGTATTGTGGAGCCAACAGTTTCCCACTACCCAGATACAAACTGAGAGTAGTCACAGAGCTGGGAGCTGAGACACCACGGGGAAATACACAAAGAAGTGATCTCTAAGTCATACACAAACTGAACTAGAGTACAGCTGAGATTCACTCACAACACCTCTTATGGACAGGACACAACTTCCCTCCTATTCTCCATGTACAGCACTATGCCTTCTACTGGCAAATCAGAGATACACTGTCACACCAAGGACCTAGGTAACTACATGAAGTAAAACTTTATTTCTGACACCATGGAAATAGCTGCTTTATTCAAGTCATGCAAGTCATCCAAGTAGAATGGCTCATGAGAAAAGCTTCCATGCCATCACTCTGTTAGGGTTCTTTTCCACAGCTGTTTAACTGACAGAGCTATAGAAATCCTGAGTACATGTGAATTCTGCATCGTTTAATTCTTTGCTTCAAGTGCCTTTGACTAGTACTCCTGAAAGGATGACACCTCTGTCTCTAACTTGCTCTAAGTTACCATTCCATCAATGCAACTTTCCACTATACAGCTAAGGAGATCTTGGCATCTCTTCCTCTCCAGGTCATCTGGCAATGGTTCCGACAGGAGCCTGCAGCATGCTGTCTGAGCACAGCTGTAGCGGACAGGGCCTGAAGCAAAATGGCTAGACATGAACACCAGAAAATTTGCTTATTCCATTGTATCTACCTTCCTCCAAATGCTCTTTCCAAGCCAGACCAAGGCAGCAAGGGAAATAGAGTGGACACAAGGGGAAGGGAGTAATTGCATCATTTCAAAAGTTTCACCTCCGCTAGCCTTTCAATACGGAAACGCTGCTTCCGATAAGCTTTATACTGAAGACTGCAGAACCTACAAGTACAGGGCTCTAAAAAGAAGGCTTGATGAAGAAGGTGAAACAGTGCAGAAAAGTTTTTTTGGTACTTTTGACTTAGCTGGCTGCCATCTTTGGAACTAGCTGGAAAGTGGCTCAGCAGAAAAGAACCTGGGGGTGCTGTTTGACAGCAGCTGACCATAGCCAGAGTGTGCCCAGGTGGCCAAGAAGGCCAATGGCATCCTGGCCTGGAGCAGCAATAGTGTGCCAGCAGGAGCACAGCAGGGATTATCCCCCTGTACTTGGTCCTGGTGAGGCTGCACCTTGAGTCTCGTGTTCAGTTTTCCCAATTTAATAACAACATTGAGATGCTGGATTGTGCCCAGAGAAGGACAATGGAAGTGGTGAAGACTGGAGCACAAGTCCTACAAGAAGTACTTGAGGGAGCTGGGGAGTGTTTAGTCTGGAGAAGAGGCCCAGGGGAAACATTACTGCACTCTACAACAGCCTGAAAGAAGCCTGTAGCCAGGTGCCATTTGGCCTCTTCTCCAAGGGAAACAGCAACAGGACAAGAGGACATAACCTTAAGCTGCACCAGAAGAGACTGGACACAAGAAAGACTTTTTCACTGAGAGGGAGGTTGAGCATCAGAATGGGCTGCCTAAGGAGGCGGTGGAGTCACCAGAGGTGTTCAAGAAATGACTGGATAAGGCACTTAGTGCTATCGTCTTGACAAGGTGATGCTCAGTCAAAGGTTGGACTCAATCTTGGAGGTCTTCTCCAATCCAAATGATTCTGTAATTGTTTCCTCCTCTTTTAATTTTTCTATACAGTGAGGCAAGTTTTGAAAAGTTTAAAAAAATCATTAACAAACTCCAAGGTAGCCAAAGAGAGGCAAGATACTAAACCATGCCAGTTTCCTTTCATCAAAGACACAGATCCACGGGATATATCTCTAGGTTATAACACCAGCAGGTTCAAACTTGTTCTGAACAGACACAAGAAATCCCTGCCCACACTTGGAGATAACCAAAAGTCTTTTGAACACTTAGCATGGCTCTGGGCCAAGCTAATAAACTCTGCTGAGCCGCAGGGACGTCTCTGTGCCATGACCTGGGGCTCAGCACAGCTGGCAATGCTCACAGCGCTTCGTGCTGGCACAAACCACAGGCAGAGCTCATTCCTGGCTGCCTTCACCACAGCATGGAGTGGGAAATGCCACCACACTCACAGCTTTGTCTTCAAGCCTTGACTTCAATCATGGGGCCATTCATGCCCATTTATCTGCATTACCCATCCAACAAAAAACATTTAAGGCCATTTTTTTGACTCAAGTGTCAATATTTTGACACGGACGTAACGTTTTTCACCTGAAGATGATGAAAAGTGTTGCAATGAGAGTCTAACTAAACTTGGCTTTTGCTTTGAATAACACTGTTTTACAACAGCTTTTGAAAATTAGGAATTTACACATTTGCGCAAGGCTTCTTAAACAAAACAGCATTTTTATTCAAGTGTTTCATGGGATTGCTTCCTCAACCCTCTGAAGAGCACATCTTAGTGGGTTGGGTGGGGGAGCAGAAAAGGGAATGATGAGACTTACATGTTGTTTGCAGTGGGTAGAGCTGCCAGGCTTCTATCCAGTATAGCCTTTGAAAGCCCTTATGTCTGGTCTTTGACTCAAAAATTACATCTCGACAGACAGAGGGGTATGGGACTGTAAAACCAAAGCATATTTTCTTAACACTGCTCCAGAAATATCCTCTGCTAAACGTGTAACAGATGCATGTTCCTCATTAAAAAAGTGTTGCTATACATTATGTCTTGGCTGTAGACAGATTCTGGCAGAGATTGATACACTGTGGACATATAATTCATGTGTCTAGTATGTGAACTCTGGACCCTGCTTAACCTGCTGAGGTCCTGTTGTGGACCTCGGGCCATGGAAATGGGAGCAAAGGGAGAGAGCAGACAGACATGGACGACCAGTGTGTAGCTGAGAAAACAACAAAGCTATTGGACATACTTTTCTCAGCACCATCCCCAGGCACCCAGCTTGTATTCCCATTTGTATAATGAACTGGAAAAGCAGCACCAATTCCAGCTACCTTTCTTTGAGAGGAAAAAGAAATCATCACTTCACTGTAACCATTTTCTTCCTTGAATAATCTCTGGCCTTTTGTTGAAATTTAACTTTTGGGTTTTGGAAAGGTAAGTCCTAATGATGAATTACAATATATTTTTTGGCTGATTGGTGCTTAAAACCTGCCCATACTAATCATAACTCATAATCCACAGGGAGACCCTCAGTTTTATTCCTTGCCTGGTATTCAGACTTCCATTTAATTACTGGTTACTTAGATTTATAGGCAGATTTGCTAAAAACAGTGACTCTGTGTGCAGACAATAACCTTTTGATGGGTATGGTAGTAAAACTGAAATTCCTATGTAAACAGGACCAAATTTTAAAAGTAGCTGGTGTAGCTCTCTAATGAAATTGGCAGCACTGTGTGGGTACTTTGTCTTGGAGAATGCTAAATGGTGCATAGCCAGCATTTACTCCATAAACTGTCAAACAAGAGAACCGCAACTGTTCGGTGATTTGTTTTTCCAATGTCGTTCTCTACTATGGGAAATGTCTTTTCCATGACCAAATGTAGAAGCCATAAGGATCCAAAAGAAATAGAGGGCAGAAAGATGATGTCTAAAAGGTATCTCCCAACAGAGAAAAATGGAGAAAGAAAACATTTCTCAAAGACCCAGTTTTGGGAGCAGTATGAAAAAGCAAAACACTTTGGAAAAAATTACTTCAAGGATTCTCTAATTAATTGTTGGGCATCAATTACAGTACTGTAACACTCAAATTTTTCTACCTTCATTAGGTAGAAGCAATGATAATATTGTTGCATGTCTCCATAGAAAGATTAAACAACAATATATAAATCTGGTATCTTTCTTAGGGCCTTCTACTACTTTACAAAATGAAACAGATTTCATCACCTTATAAAGGCAGAAAGCCCCTCTTCCATTACTGAAGAAACAAACACTGCAAATAAGTGATACCGGAGCTCTCTCTATGCCTCAGCAAATGAAGCAGTATATGAGCACTGATTCCAAGTTTCCTATTTTGTTCTATATTCCTCTGAGCACTTCACTGCTGTTTTAGGCTCATGTCAGACAACAAAAGCAACGTCATTTTGTTCATAAAAAGAAAGGGCAATTAAACAGGTAAAAGTCTTCACCACTGGTGAAAGGATGTCCCCAAGTCAGAATTTTAAAACAATCAATCAGACAGGTGCTCTGGTGAGGTCTCTCTCTCAATAATGGAAAAAGCAGCACAGGTCTCCTTCTCCTACTTGTGTTTGGACCAGAGGGGAAAAAAAAGAAAAAAAAGATACAGATTTCATCATCTGAATTCAAACCTCATCTGATCTGGTCCTCAGGAAGACACACGGCATTTAAATATATGCAATGGCTATTAAAGGATTGATTCTGGAGAAATAATCAGATAGACAACATTTTTCCAGGGTTCAAGTGTCCACAATACCCAATAAAATAATAAAGGCTACTCTGAGCAGACTGCAAGACTCCTCTGTGCATGTAGATACCTCCCAGTGGTGTGATTGCAGCTGTTAATTAGGCCCTGCCAATATCTGCTGCACACTTGCAAGCAGCTGATGTAAGAGTTACCTGCCCACCACTCCACCTTTTCCCTCCCTGCTGCCAGCCTAGGAACCGGCTGTTCCTAACAAGAGCAATGGGAGGGCAGGACTACTGCAAGGAATTTGAGAACTCTCAGCAATAATATGCCAACTACAACAAATGTGCTCTGCAAGAAGGGAGCATCAGCACACATCCGTAGTCTACATAGCGATTGTCAAGAATCAAAACTCACATCATTTCATGTCCCTGAAATGTCAACTCAATTGCAAATTTAAAAACAATAGTTTTATCACTTTGCCAGCCATAGGACAAATCCCAATAATCTTAGTTGTGGTGACCTTGACCAGGCTGGAGACAAGTATATCACAAATGTAGAGAAAACCAGAAGCCCACAGAATAAGTACAAAAAATAAAAATCACAGCCATGGTATGACACACTAAAGTCCTGTTCAATCCCTACTACCCACTGCAATCCATACTACCCTTTGGGAATATTTCTAGATTAAGCTGCCTACTAGCAGCATCTCCTTTTGTCCGAATTCTAATGCATTACTGGCATTTTATAAACAGATAAATCTTATGGGTGGGAGAGTATTGTGAGCGTTGCACAAATATTTCTCTTTATTGTTGTTCACTATTAGATTGTGATACAACTTAAAAATTATCCCCTAATTTGGAACTACATGAGTCCAATCCACTTAGTTAAGGCAAAGCTTTCTTACTTTCAGTAACCAAACCAATGCTATCACTAAAAAAAAACACAAAGGGAAAGGACAAAGATTCATAACAAGACCATGATCATGAGGTCACAAAAACATCTGCATGAGTAATTACATTATTGTTAAAAAACCTTTACAATTATTTATGAACACTTAGCTTTTCAGATGCTATTTGTTCTTTGTGATAATGAAAGCGCATAACAGCACTTAGCACCATTTAACTTTTTTCATACAGGAAGCATTTTATAAGTACAGCATGACAAATGGAGACCACAGTTACACAGGTAAATAGCTACACCATTATCACTATTTGTTAGTGAAAATTAATCTCAAAAAAAGCAGCCCCATAACTCTTTAGACAGTTACTCATATGAAAACTTGAACATCTTTAAGCAAATATTTTCCCCTGGAGATCTGATAAAGTGGTATATATACAAAGTATTTTAGTTCAAATAAAACATTGCTGTTGGTTTAAAACCACAGGAAAAAAAGTAAATTATTTTAAAAATTTCTTTTTTTAAACAAGATGCCTTGCAGTCAGTTGGTAAAGCCTGAAAGTTGGTAATTGCTTAACAAGCTCTGTATTCCAAACAAAAGTATCTCCGTGGTTCAAGTTTCTCCTCTTTCTGCTGTCATATATACAATGATCACATAAGTTAATTATAGAGAGTTAACCTTGCCAAGTATCTCACACTAAAAGGATGATATAATTCTATTAGAAATCACAAAAAAAAAACCCCTCATTACCACTACCAATAATGGACAGATCACATCTATGGACAGTTAAGATTAAATTTGTGCCATCTGACCTAGAGGAACGCTCTGCAGTGGGAACACGGCTACACCAACATCAGTTCCAGATCCTGGACTCAGCCTTTCTGCAGTAGTCTAGTTTCTTGAACTAGAAGGAGAGGTGAATGTCCTATTTTTATACGGCTGCATTAAATGTTTCCATCTAAAAGCTATTTTAATAACATTGTGGTGCTTCACAAAGGAAACTAATTCAGTAAATGGTTAACACATATAAACATGCCTTCTACCTCTGAAGAGATGTAGATTTTTAAAGAGCATTTTCAAGTGACTAGTATCAAAATAAATCAACAATTTAAACTTTACTGCATCAATTAAAGATGACATTATGGCATGTAATACACAAACTGTTCATAGTGTCCCTGCAGATGCCATCTAAAACTCCGAAGATGCACAGAGCCTTTCAAATGACAGCAATGGAATTTAAATGATTTAATTAGAATAATATGCTCTAGTCCTTGGCCACTCTCTCACTATAAAGTAGGAATTTCCTCTGGGCAGGCACAGCACATAAACCAAGCTGCGACTGCTCGTCCCAGCTCCAAAAAAAGTAGTCTTACTTCCCAGTCCTGTGAGACGCCAAAATGGTCTACTAACTTCTTTTGTCAAGTCTCCCTTTGTCACTCAGTCTAAATCCATCCTATCAGTACAAGGAAAACAGAAGCAGTTGTTACCATGACACAGAGTTTAAAATACTAATAAGAGCTACTGAAAAGTGTGCACATTTGTACTATCTTCTGATTTACTTTTCGAAACAAAATCAGAAGTTCATTTCTTCTGCCAAGACAGTTTTTCTTTTTTAATTAAGAAACTTTAAAATCTGAATCATTTTTTTTCTGGAGAAGGCATGGAAGAAAAAGACAAGACAGGCTACTACCAGCCCAAATTTATCTCAAACCCTTTACTTTGTAATTATTGGGTTCTCTAAAATTGGATAGCAATTTAAAAATACATATTTTTTTTTAATTACAGTAGAAAACTGTTTGTACAACCTTTCCTCTTAAGTGCCTAAATATTGAGAGTACCAAAGCTGAATATAACTTGCCACACTTCCAAAAAGCAGTTAGGAACTAAAACCAGGCAGGAACACCACTTTTCCTGCTTTTGATTTTTATTAATGATTCAGAGAAATTCTTTTTTTACCTATATGAGAAAGTTGCTGATTTCAGTGAGCATTAAACTTCCGCAACTGACTTCAGTGGAACCTCAACTAATATCCTCAAAGAACATTTGTCTGCTCCTTCCTTACTGGAGATAAGAAGTTCCCTTCTAAATTGCATCCCAGAGACATTTGACTAAAACTTTTTTCCTCCAGGCAAAAAGTAAACATCTATAAATATTTTATACCAACACTGCAAAGCAAAAAAACAGACTAAGCACTATTAATGTGCACCTTTTTTTTTTTTTCATCACATTTATAAGAAACAGGCAGTGATGCACGCCACAAGGCTGGGATCTAATCAGACACAGTAAGGCCCTGTCTAGACAGGCAAAAGTTATTACAATCAGTTAGCGTGGTTGAAGAACTCCATTAAGATGCAGGCCAGCAAGAAAGAAACCACATTAGCAAATGACACAGCACAACCAGGCACCAAGGCAGCCAAGGGGCCTCCTGGCATGTTCAAAATCGAGCCTCTCTTGGAGTCATTGGCAAGCTGGCACGTCACAGCTCCTTTGCCAACACCGAGTCGGACAGACTACAGACACGCGAGCGGTGTGGGACTGCATAGCCCCACAGTGCTCTGAGCCAGCCACAGCATCACCCAGGGAAAAGGAGCTCACGGTGAGCAACAACGAGCCTGAGCGCTCCTCCATGGTGCTGTTACCCAGGTCTGACTCCGTGCCCAGAGCAAGGCACCAAGTGCCCAAAGCAGAAAAGACAGTTTGCTCATGAGGTGATCACGTGCTGAGGGTGTTTTTCTCACTCTTCATTCCTTGGAAGGATGTCACCGTTGCTTGCGGAGAAACGCACTTCCGTGATATTTGGGATATAAGCACACAGATGCTAGGAATAAGAAGCACTATACTAAAGAAGAAAGAAAAACCAAACTAAACAAACCAAGAAAGAAACAAAAAGTTAAAAATTAGGTGATAAGGATTACATATAAACAAAGCAAACTCGTTTCCTTTGCTGTCATCTTCCCCCTTGATCAAAACTTTCAAGGCTTCTCAATAACACCTATTTGCTTTGCAAATGGGGTATCACAGCATGCTTGATACAATGCCAAATGTGATTAAAAAAAAACATGCACAACCTATTTATTACTCTTACTTGATAACTCTTTTTCAAATAATTTGGTTTAAACGAAAGAAAAAATACGCAATTCTAAAGGGACAAAGAACGCACTGAGATCACCTAGGAAATTGTCTCAACACCTGTAGACATTAGAAACACTTCTAAATTTAGACACCCCAGCATTTAACATGGACCAGAAAAAAGAGAAACAAAGCCAGAAAAGTGCTCATATTTTAATTACTATCAACAGTAAACCCTATTTGCAGCTAAGCTATCCCAGGAAATGATCTACAAGCTTTGAAACTGCTATTAAAGTCCTCACAAACTATTTGCTGAAGAGGAACAAGCATATATTTCTCTGGTTGCAAAATATGACACACACACTTCTGGGATGGGAGAGGAAATTATAAACTATCCACAACCCACCAGGGAAAATCTTTCTTTTTTTGAATCAAGAAGAGGTTCCATAACAAATTCCTTCACTATTGTATTGCATAATCTCATTGGTAGCATTTGTCCAAACTTTTCCAGTGCAATACTTTGTGTCACTGCAATTTACTCTGTGTCACTGCAATTTACTTTGCAGGAAGGGAAAAAAATCCCACAGGGAATTAGAGTATATACAGAAACAGTTGAAACTTTTCCCATCCACTATCATTATACTGTTACTATTCTTGAATTTTTCAGAAGAAATTACTTCACTTTGACACCATCAGAATCTCACCTTTGGCTCTTAAGTGGTAAAGCAACCCTATTAATCCATAAGGGTGTTCCACAGAAGCATGGAGGACCCTTATCAGTATGCCCAGGCACTATCAAAGGTAAGGTCAGAGTAAAATTGTCACTGTAAATGTGAACAGACAGCACGTGGAGCTCACCTGTGCAGTCAGTGGGCAGGGCACCCACATGACCTCTGCAGACATCCTACTGAAGGCAATTCAGTGAGGCCCTCAGCAGTGCTTGGTGGTAACATCATTAGCTGAGCATGGAGGAGCTCAGATCGGGATAATAAATGCAGGTTTTGGAAGCACATCTGCTATTAAAAACAAACAAAAACCTGTCTTTCAACCAAGTCTTGGTCAGCTCCTTGATGAGCTGTACTGTGACCCAAGAGGAAGAATATCCAAATCCCACAAATCAATACCATCAAGTCCTGGAGGCAAATATATCATAGAATCATAGAATGGTTTGGGTTGGAAGAGACCTTAAAGATCATCTACTTCAATCCCATGGCCATAGGCAAAATGGACTGCCTCTCTTCTGTAGGCAGAAACTGACAAGTAATTAACACTTGCACTTGCAGCAATTCATTACTTCCAGACACTCAGAACACCTTCAATAGGGATCTATTGTGAGACAGTGAGGGGTGCCCAGGTCCTGAGCACCACATGAATACTTTCTGCAAGCTTCTCAAGGGACTGCAATGATGGGAATGGAAGAAGTAACTGCACCATCAATCCAACATCAGCTACAACTACACTGCCATGCAAAGGGGAGGTCTCACAGCATCCCCCACCTCTGGCCATCAATTGCTATCTCCTGCCTTCAGATGACGCTACTGCAAGGGTTGAAACAGGACAGCAGTCAGCATGCTGATGGTTTTTTCCCAGTTGTGAGCACCGATTTTCAGCTTGATTAGTGATCTGATCCAACTCAGTCAGCAGAGCCAGCATAAGCAACGTGTAGGGATGTTGTAAACAGACAGATTCCTCATCTTCTGCTGCAGCAAAGACTCTGCTGTCTTACACTGGGATTCAATTTCTTCTTTTCCATCAGCCCCAGGATTGAGAAACACACTCATCTTATTTCATCTGGCTGATTAACACCCATTCCTGTCACAAGCCCATGTGATAATCACTTACTAATACAAGTGTCATGACTGACTGTAAAACTTCTGGCTCACTCTGTGCATTAAGTGCTAGACAGACACTGCAGAGAGCAGCAAAATCCAGTAAGTGCTTACAATCTCACACACTTTTTATAAAACCCTGCATGTTGTGCTGTTCTACATACAGCATTTATTGTTGTCCAAAGCAACAATTATGCAAACACTTGGGCACTTGCTTAATTCTTCTGTTACAAACTACTCCATTACACTTAATGGATTAATTAGCAAAGGCTCATTTTTACCCAGAGAGTGGAGGCTCCCAAGGCTACATGCAGAGTCACGGGAACAGGCTCCCAGGGGGAGGCTGGGAGGGGGAAAGGCACCTGGGAGCACCTACAGTCACACTGCAGCTCCACAAGCAGTTTTGGCAGCAGTATCAAGTTTTGCCAGCTTAAAAAAAGCTGCCCTGCCTTCTCTACTCCCTCTTTCCAACTCTCTTACTAAATGAACCAAATCATGGAATTGATCCAGATTAAAATTACATCTGTTTTTTGCTCAGTGCCGAGATCCAGATCACCACAGGACAGCATAAATGTTCGTGCTGCTATGAATGGGGAAAAGAGTCAGAGTCAGGGCAACCCCATGTTGCAGAAGTTTAAACCACCCAAAGCACAATCAGAGCCCAACTCTGCCGTTTCAGCTCTGCTACAGTTACCTGACACTGAAATTAGACCAAAAAGGGTGGTTCCCCCCCCTTCCTCCCTCCATCTCCCTTCCCTCTCCCCACAGCTCTGGGGGCTCTGCATCTCTCCCAGACACTCCTCTGGGAAGGCAGAGCTGCAAAGAAATCCCCCCAAAAAACTCTGGGGCTGGATTAGGTTTCTGCTACATTGACTCCTGGAACTGGCTTTCCACAGGGTCAGATGAACTGGCATAAAGGAGAGGGTGCACTGGGTCCACAGCAGAGCACCCAGAGCAAGATGTCTATATTCTTCCCAGCTACAGAGAGCAAGCCTGGCTAGGACCAACTGCTGCCTCCCATAGGGAACAGCCACAGAAGTAAACCCATTTTGAGGATTGTAAGTCTCACTCACGCCAAAAACATAGAAGCACATTATTGTAAGTTTAGTTAGATAAAAAAAGGTCATACAAAGTACTGGTTTCCTTTCACATTCTTTGCATATACAAAGATCCCAACGGTTCCAGGAGGATTTTCCTGTATAGCCTTACTGAAAGCTGATTAAAGAAAATGGCTATTAATCCCACTAGTAACTTAAAACAAAACGTTAAATTAATTTCAGTGGGAGTTCTGGCCGTGTACAAAACCCAGCATGATGCCCTCAGATTCATACACGTTGCTCTCTTGGGAAATGACAAGAACTCTGCAGACATATGAAAAGGCGAAATTTACTCCACGTTATTAGAACTCGGTACAAAAATCGCCAAACGACCTGCACCAGGCTTTAAACTACTTCCATAAACCCCGACCTTTTGAAACTGTCATTGTTCACGCCGCTGTTTCCCGTTTCACCTCTTACTTTGAAAGCTCACCCCCCGCGATCATCTTTAAAGCAAGATCCGCGCCAGCAAACCTTTTCATTTTGCTAAAATCCTGACGGGCGTTTTCTGAAGCTGCTGAGCCCGGCGCAGCGCTGCGGGAGCGAGGTTCCCCTCCGAGCACCCCCCGAAGTGCCGGGCACAGCACAAGCATGTGGCAGCTGCCGGACCCCGTGCAGGAGCTCCGGAAGAGCCCAGCTATCCCGTCGATCGCCGCCGGCGCGGGTATCCCGCCCGGAGCCGGAGATCCCCGGAGACCCCCGCGGCCGCAGCCCCGCTCCCTCGGGCTCCCAGCGCTGCGCGGGGCGCGGAGCCGAGCGCAGCCGCGGCTCTTTGTTCGGCGATGCCGGAGGCCGGAGCGGCCGCGCCCCGCGGAGCCGGGGCTCGGCCCGGGGGGGGCCGGGACGGGGCGGCGGGAGGCCGCGGAGCCGGGTGGCACCCAGCCCCCGACCCCGACACAGACCCAGACCCCGTCCCGCAGCCGCCCGCCCCTGGCCGCAGGAACGCGCAGCGGAGGACAAGGTCTCACCGCAGAGAGATACTTGGCAGCGCTTGCCGGGGCTGTCAGCCCCCCGCCCGGCTCCCCCTTACCTGTCCGCGGCGGAGCAGCCCCGAGGACTTTGTCTCCGCGGCGCGCCCGGCTCCCAGCGGACAACTTTCTACCCCTACTTCGCTCCTCGCAGCCACAGCGACGCTTTCGCCAGCCGCTCGCTTTCTGCGCCCATCCGCCCGCCCCTCTCTCCCTAGCTCCCTCCCTCCCCCCAGCAGGGGCGGGAGTGGCGGTCCGGAGAGCCCGACCCCGCCCCGCGTTTGCCCGGGCTGTGCCCGGGCCGGGCCGGTACCAGGAGTGCCCGCGAGTCGTGTCCGAGCGGCGGAGGCTGCCGGACTGGGGGACGTGCCAGCCGCGGTGGTGCCCCGGGCAGGGCTGGGCTAGCTCACCTGTACCCGCCGGCCCCTGGAATGGCAAGCGAAGGGTGCGGGATCCAGTCGTTGCCGCCCCATCCTCCTCTGTTTGCCCGAGCAAGCCCTCCTGTCTTTTGGTCTTCGTTTATTTACAAACTGACTGCGAGTTACCTAGCCGGTTAATGCAACAGCAGGAGAAATTAAACCCGGGAGGAACGTCACACCTCTTGAGTTTTTTCACATACAAGTATTTAATGGCAGAAAAAGCACCTGGGAGAGCCTTTCTAAGAGGGGTTACGCAGCAAAACAAACTCCGAAGGGAACGGCTCCAGCGGCGCAGTTGCCATTCTTGCAGATGTTTAGGAGGGCTGGGACAGGCCCCTGTCTCTGCACAGCAGAGGTGAGGGAGCAGAGAGGGGCAGGCACACCGCCTGTAATTGTCTGCTGCCTTCGATTGTCCCGGTGTGGTTATTACCACTATTGCACCGTGCAAGCACAGCTCTGATGTGTGTTACATAATTAACCTTTGTTATGTTGGTAACACTGTCATTCTCTCCGCCGGAGCAGTTGTGAGTATGAGGAGGAGGGCTTCATGTTGGGATAGTCAGTTGCTTCCCTGACAATTTCTACTTTGGTTTCTCTCCGGGAAAAACTAGATTAAAAATGTTCTTTGCCATAGACAGCAGTGTGGTGAACACTGTGGTAGTCCTTTGTTCCCCAGCTAGTCTGTGCCACAGTCAGCCCTTAAAGTTTTGTCTTGTCCCAGGCAGGCAGTACACCCTGTCTTGAGAAAGGCCCAGTGCATCCAAATAGCAAAACTGGGTGGAAGGGAACCTCTACAGGAGGCTGAACTGAGAAGCAGAGGACGTGTGTTCATGGCAGACTCAGCTGTTTAGACAATACACTATGTTAGAGTTTTCTGCTGACTTCCTACCTGCAACATCTTTTTGGTAACGTAGTGAGAGATGAAGTCATCGGCATCATAGTCTGTCAGGACAGAGGAGTCTCTTCTGGCCAACAAGTGCTTTCTGTCAGAGAACACTACCTTTTCTGACACTACCTGTCCATCACAGCACACCTACGTGTCTTGTCAGTGAGGGATACTGACAGCACTCCTGCCCCACAGCCTGGCTTAGCCAACCATGATTATGACATTTCAATGAAGAAATCTATCCTGTGACTATGAACTCTTTAAATATGAAACACTGGATACTTATAAGACTAAAATGAGTGGCAACTCCCACAACTATGGCTTCTCCTACTGATCTTGCAGAGAGCATTTAAGCTAGATGTAGTGTCTAGAGAACTAGGACTATACCTGGTTGTCATTACTGATAGAAGGAATCAGAGGAACATTGCAAAACTATTATATGGTAAGCATTTTTTCTTATGTATGGGGGAAAAAGAGAGGTATCAGGTCAAGTATCAGTAAAAAATCATGCTTCTTTGTTGTGCTTAATGTAATAGTAGACTTTCCTCACAGGGTGGAAAGAGTCTGCTGAAGTTTATGCAGGGAGCTGTCTGTACCATGTTTCATTTTAACCAGTGTCTCCATGGATGAGGGGCTCTGTTGCATAATTAGTACATTTACTTTGGGGTTGGGGTGTTTATCCTGTTCCAGATCACCTTTTCCCCCGCTGTTGACTGCTTTTCTCCTTTACACAACTGCAATTAGAATATTGCTTCGCATTTGTGCAACACCCCTCAATAAAGGCTCTAGGGACAGACTATCAGCTGGTGACCATGGTGTTGGCTCTGTGCACCAAGCAGGAGATGGAGCAGAACAAATCCATGGAGAGCTGTTGGAAATAATCAGTGGCAGTACTGCTAATATGGCACATGAAAAAGTCATACAAAAAGTCATATGGAAACTCTTAAAAAGTATTTGTTCCTCAACAGCTAGCTCTCAAACTTTCAGGATTGTGTCAGGATTGTGTTCCCAATTTATTTTTCACAGGCCTGAGAGCTAACTACTTCCTTTTAAAAATAAATAGAAGCTTGAATTGTCTTATATTCAAATAACTTCTGGAACCAGGAATTTAAAAAAAAGCTGAATATCATTAAAAATGCTCATATCTGTGGCACTGGTAGCACAGCAGAATTGGTGAGGGAAGCATTATTGCTCCTCTCAGGCATACACCTTTGTTTTGCTGTTATGGATTATGTTTATAGTAAATTCATATTAGTGGTAAATCCAGTTTGTAGTGTACTCCAGAGATTAAAATCTTTACATTTGCAAAGTGCTGAACGAGTTGCCTATCAAAGACACAAGAAAATGTCATACCAGAAACTATCATCTGCTGTCATGAATATTTGAAGCTAGTGTCACTGTCACATGCTACACAGTGTAAATTTACTGTTAAGGCCACCATTAAAATTCCTAAAAACATCACAAAATAATATGTCCCTTGCAGACTTGTGTATTCAAATGTTCTGTGGTCTCAGGTCCAGCCCTTACCTCATGACTCACTCAAGCAAAACATCCATTGAAGTAAATGGGAATTTGGCAGGAAAAAAAGATGGAGATGGGCCAAAATCAAAACAGGGATGGAAACGCTCTGGTCTTTTAAGGCAGTTAGATTCCTTATGTAGACCCAAAGTTTGCTGTTCAGAGCTTAATTCTCCTGTGAGATTACTGGAGGACTTCCGACGGGCCTTCAGCCGGCGTGTCTACCTCACTAAGCAGGCTTTAGTGAGCACCATCTGTGGTTGTTCCTCATGCGCACCAGGTTCCCAAGGTACACAATAAAGTGTTATTTGTGTAAGAATATTAAGTTCCCCCTTTTGCCCCTTTATTCCTTGGCTTTCCCTCTCAAGGAAGTGTTACATTAGAAGTTTCTTCGATCTGAACCCTTTCATCCTCCTGCCTTTGGTTCGCTGTGGAGCAGCGTGTCTGTCTGACTCAGTGCTTGCATGGATTTCCTCTCAGTGGTTGGTGTTCCTGTCTGTCCTACAAGTGTCTCTCTCTCTCCCTTTTAAGTAGTGAAATCCTTTATCTGTCCCTTTCTGACCTCCCTGTATATGTGGCTTCTGGGCAATGGCTTTACTTTTGTTCTCTGCTCTCCGGCAGCCGTCCGTGTTCCATCCGGCTGCAGCAGCTGGGCATTGCTGGGCCTGCCTCTGCCCTAAATTTCAACTCATAAAAACATGGTGTTCTGCCAGTCAGGAGCCTGGGACCCCCAAATATTTAGAATTCTTCCATCCCCTCCGTTCTTCTCGTCAGAAGGCATAATACAGACAATTTCTATCTCTGTTATTGAAAAATCATATATATGATGCAAACCATCAGATGACAAATGCTCTACATCCTCTGCAAATGCACTTTCTTTCAACATATTTAATGAAACAGTTTCTAGGAGTGTTTGTAATTAAGACAGAACACATTTTCACTGCGGGTAAATTAGTAAAGGTAAATTAAGGAATATGAAAATGTTTCTCTTCTATTCTCTGCATGCGCACACAAACACACGCAGGGGAAAATGCCCATTTCTGATACATCACCAAAACATTTTGGCTTCTGTGCCCCCTCTGCTGGCTAACCCCTTTATGTATCTGTTTTAACAAACATACTTTAAAAAATTATATTGAAATTATTGATGATGCTGGCTCATTAACAAAATTTGCCACACTAATAGAGGTATTGCAAAGAATAAGTTTCCTTACCAATCCTGCAGAATGGTAATTCATAATTATTTGTCCCAAGTAAATATTCATCACTCAGTTTCAAGATGTTAAGGTAAGAGATGTTGAAAGCTGACAGTCATGCAAAAATTCCTAAAGATAAGAGCAACTTCAAAACACAGATGTGTGTGGATGGGAGGTTGTATTAATTTGCTTTGTAATTTCCAACTTTTTTTGTGTAAAAACCTCCTCCTTTTGTATTTTTCCTCATCAAAAACAAATTATGTAAACTTATTCATAACTCTGTATGCTATATACATCCAAATATACACATATGTATATCAATACATATGCACATCTGTATATTCAAAGATAAATGATAAAAGAATCCAGAGAGAGAAAATTAAATATTTGATACAGGCAAAGCACATACACAGGGAAATAGATGAAGGCATAAAACTTAGATAACAGTTCCACTAGAGCCATGCTCAACATCTTAAAGACCTATACTGAAACCAGCATGGATCTTGCTGACATCAGTGGGTCTGGGCTTCTCCAGGCAGAAGATTTGAACAGGAAGGCAAAGCCATTCAAAGCATGTCCAAAGCCCTGCAGACCCACTAGTTCCAGTGCAGGTGTAGAAGAGGACCAGAGATGACCTAGCTGCGGGGTTGAGAGGACTGGAGAGTAACATCTGCAGATCTTCTAAGAGCTTGAGCTGGGACATTTGAGAGAAAAAAAGTAGATTGTCCCATTCACCAAGCAGTTTTCTTGACCACTGAAAGAGAAGGTGTGTATTGTTCAAATAGATGAAGTACAGTTTAATTCAAGATGCTGCATGTCAAGAATGAAAGATATCTTTCTGTAAAAATACATATAAATGGAAGTAGCTGTTCTGCAGCTTTATAGTTTTAAAAACAGCAGAAAAACTAGAAGGAAAATAGAAAGCTGTTGGCCTTGAAGAGAAAATGAGCGACCTCCCTAAACTTCTCTTGTTTGTGCCCCCATGTGAGACTTAGAGCAGACAAGGCCCATGGCCATGTCATTATTCTCAGGAAATATTTTCCACATGACTAGGTACCCAGGACTATATCACTGCCAGATAAAGCCATTTCTTTGCATTGATAATACAAATGAAAGCAATGATGCTGTGATCTTTAAAATAAGCAATACACAGGCCAATTCTGCTGAACTTGACTTATAGTCTCTTGCAGTTCCTGCAAGCACAACCCCTCCTCCCCTGCACTCACCCTGCAGCATACATGGCTCAGCTCATCACCAGTCTGGTATTATTTCAGAAGCCCTTGCTGTTAATTCATGCAAACAATACAAGAACAAAAATGGATTTTCTTTCTGTCCTCTAGCCACTGCAGAAGCCAGGGCAGTCAGGGAGCAGTGCACTGCAGGCGTGTGTGGAGTCTCTCAGAAAACCCCTCTGCACGACACCTCCAAATCCATGTGTCCTCCCCCAGGCAGGAGAGGCTCGCCAAGCCTGTCAGGTCCTTCTCTCCTCAAAACCCCATCACCCACACAGAAAATGCCCTGGCCAAAGTGTTCAACAAACCAGTGCTTCAAGGCCAATCTGGCATGCTAGCATTTTTCTGGCATAACAAATGCCCCTCAGAAGCCCTTGTCTGAAGCCTGTTAAGCCAATGCAGTTTATGCTGAATTGTCATGTTGATCTCAAGCCCAAAGAGAAACATCATTTCAAAAATGACTGCTACGTGACTGCATCCTCTGGTGAAGGCTTGCCCTGTTTGAAAATGGCAGCCTCTGGAAAACACTAAGTGATCCCTAATTTCACACAGTTTCCAAAGGGTCAGCTTAAAAGCTCCCTGTGTGCAATGCATGGGCCCCTCCACTCATTCAAAATGCTAATTTCACTTCAAGATACCAATTTCACTTTGGGATACCAAAACTTTGAGTTTAAGCACATTCTCAAAACATTGGAGAGATGACTGGTGAGAGTCTGTATCAAAGTCTTTCTCAAGATTTTATCACGTTTGGACATTATCATTTTTCAAGTCAGAAGTGGCAGAACCACCAGGACAGCTGACCCAACCCCCTCTCTCCTAACCAGTTGGTGCTGATACCATCACTGGTACAAAAGATACCACAGTCACATCATATCTTATCTTCCAGGGCAGGGTGTTTACAGACTCTTCACTTGCCTTATTTTATTAGCACATGCCAACCTGCAAGACAGCTCCTAAAAGTGACTGTGCTTTCCAGCACTTCATTTAGGTGTCAGCATTTAGTTTCTGTGCTCATTCTGGTCTTTTATTCTTCTCCTTCAATTGATTCTGTTGTTACATTGCCAGTGAATAAATCCAGCTCCCCTGGAAATTATTAGTCCCTTATTGCTAGGAAAAAGAAAAGAGTAGTCTCCACTCTCTCTCTTGCTACCAGCAGACATGGCTGCAAATAGAATGAAGGGGCAGATTTATTATACAGAAATATGGTATTTTTTACACATTAACTTTTTAAAACAAAAATGTGTTTAAAGGAAGTTTGTAAAGGTGCTTTCTTCCTTGCAATTTCACATCTGTATTTATGTGTAAAGAAAGCATATAAGCAATGTTATATGAGTAACGTTCTAGACCATTTTCCTTTGAGTCCTCAATATTGCCAAAGCATGTTTAAAATATTATTTTTAAGTGGATAATCAATGCTTGCTTGAGCATATCTTTCTTCATATAGACATGGCTTTGTAAACTGACTTGAATGAAGTCTCACTTCTTCATACAATCAACACTATCTGGCCAAGATTTTTGGCATGAACTTTGAGGCACAGTATTGTAACATTATCACTCATTTCCATGGTTTTCATTCCCTGTCCCAGCAGTCACAGTCAGGCAGCTGTGACTTGGTTTTTGCATTAATTCATTGCTGGCTCANAGGGGTATGTTCTAATTAGGCTCCAGATTTTAATAAACGGAAACATGTGCCTACGTGATGTCCTGAACCAGGATGTCGTCTGCAGTCTGGCCCCAAACTTCTAACACACAGAGTTTCTTTGAAGGCCTCTTAATCTAAGAAGTAACTGTCTCTCAACATTATTAGCATGTGAAATGCAAAAAGTAGGAAAGGTGTTGAACAAAGTCTGACCACTTTTACACACAAAGTAGAAAGCCTTGTGCATCTTGAAAGCTAATGGTTGCTTGGAAAAGTTTTAAAAAATCCAACCAACCAAAACACCCTGGCCAGATACAGACATGGGCTGAGAGATGCAAGACTGCACATATTGGAGTTCTAGATATGCCACGTGTCCCAGCCTAACCTACTGGACACGACTGAACTTCTTCCTGGAACAGGAAAATTATGGTTTTGCTCTTTTCTATGTACTGTAGCATTTGGACTCATAGAGCTGCCCAGCGGTGACTAATTTCTTCTGTTTGCCAGCAGTTACTCCAGAAGGTGCTTGAGCAGAGAAAAGGGTCAGCATTATGTGCCTGTGAGCAGGCTGATAGCTTTTTACATAATAAGCCTGTGCCATTGAATCCCAGATCACAAGTTTCTGCAGGAGGCAGATTTTTAACAATTAAATCCCGCTGAGGAACAGAGCCTTTATAAAGGTTGTGCTAGTCTCTGCGGTTGCTTTGCACACAATCATGGAGCACAACAATAAGGGTCGAGTTGTTTGTGAATGATGACTCTGGTGAGCCATCAGTCACAACCAGGTGACCCAGAATTAAGGCAGACACCCAATTTTCCTGGTCTTCCATTTTGGATTCACACTATAGTTGTCATTTTAGTCCTTTAGATGGCTGGTAAAAGGCAGACTGGATGGTTTGTTTGTTTCCCTTCCTTCTTAGGGATTTTTAGGGGTTTTCATCACCATGAAATCTGAGTACCCATTTCCTTTTTGACTTTCAGAGGAAGAGAGGGATTTATGTATAATTCTGGTAGGAAGTTGGATGGAGTCTTTGTCAGCATAAGGAGCTCCTAGAGGAAGGAGCTGATGGGAGACAAAGGCTGACTGGGTTCAGAGAAGAGCATTTGGTAGGAAGCTAGGGGCAAGCTGGAAGCCACAGGCAATGCTGTAATTAAAGCACATCCTGGGCAGCAGTGGATCACACTTACGACCACAAATGAAGGTCCTGTCAACATGGAAGAGGTGACACTTCGTGGCACTGACCACTTGTATTAGGTGACCTGTGAGCCTTTTTACTGACTAGTCTCTGCATGAAGGGGGTAGTTTTTCTTGGAATGACTCACAACCCACAATTGCCAGCTAATTGCACCTTCAGTGTCTGGGCCAGGAGGAGGAGCTGGTGTGGGAGCAGTCCCCAGGAGTGTAGGAGGGAAGGTGCTGCTAGGTCATCAGACACCGGCCTTCGGTAGGCAACTGCCTTTTATCTTCCTTTTATGTTCACTGAGCTTAATTTACCAGGTTTTTGTCTCCTCTGCTGTTCTAATCATTCATTACTTCATTCCCCTGTCAATTGGAAACCTTAAATAACAAGGTTACAGGCATTCATTATCAGTTAGTATTTATCTCTTCCTGACTGTGATGTACTCTAGATTAAATATCCTTTCTGGTCTTTTCCTTCTCACATATTCACAGAAAACAAACATATCACTCCTCAGAGAGAAGGATTTTAAAGAATTTTCTTTGGGAGAGGTGAATTTTTCTCCACTTTCTGGAATGATCAGCATTGCCAGGAAGGCACAGTTTGCTTTTCTTCCTGATGAGGTAGGAATGAGCATGGCTACTATGCCTGTGACATTCCAGCAGAAGTACCCCAAGGCTGAGGGAGCTTCCCAGGCTCCTCTTAGGGCTTGGCTGTGAGCAGGCCGGTCACTGCTGTTCTGCTCCACCCAGGGCTCAGTGAGCACCAGCACGCCCAGAGGGACACTAGACAAGTACAATGTCTGGCCAGAGAGAGCAGTCTGGACAGTGTGAATGAGAGGAGGACTTGACCTCCTTTTTGCTCCTTCTTGGGAAGAGGGAGGAAGAATGGACTGCAGTTAAGATGAAGATGAGTAAAAAAGTTTCTGGATTTAGCAGGACTGGATTGTGCTGGTGTTTCTCATAGGCCAGGGCTGATCGGAACACATTCCTTGTCTTTCTCTTCACCACAAGTCAGTTGAGCATGTTAATTTGCGATTGAGGCATTTGAAGTCAGCATTAATTAGAGCACAGCACTATATCCCCTGGACTGCATGGAACCTGATGTGACAACAGACCTACCTCTTATCTATCTCTTGGCACCAACCCTCTTTGGTGCTATTATATTATGGTACACAATAACAATGTATCCATAGCAACAACAGCATAAACCCCAGATCTGTTAACCACAAAGCACAACCAAGAATCATTTTTTAAACATTTCTAACTTGCTTTCAGTGTGGTTCCTAAGGAAAAAAGTCTTATGTGAACTGATATATATCTACCCATCCATCGGTTTTCCTCATCATCCCTGCTGCTATTTGTAACAACTTTTGACCTTTTTAACCAATTTTAAACAAAGGTGGTGAAAGATATTTTAAAACTGCCCACATTTAGTGTAAAACTCTAGAGAGTTAAAGAGATGGAGAAGTGGCCACATTAACGCTTCTAGAAATGGAAAGGCAGTCATCACCTCTTTCTTTGTTTGCTCTGAAGGGATTTAGGAGAAGTTGTTGGCCGATTTGCAGTAATGTAGATGACTACCTACGCAACAATTTCTACATGGCTTCTGAAAAAGCCACAAAACACTGTTTTTTACTCAGTTGCTGGGATAAGTAAAGGTAGAAGACCTGAAAAGGGGCTGGAGTTAGCGGAGAATTGGCCTGAGAAAGCTGTTAATGGTACCAGGATGTGGACGGGGACACAAAATGAGCTGGTCGTGCTGGTTGTAGAATGGAGTTGAGTATAGGAAAATATGATGAAAGTTTATAGACAAGATACAGTGAGACCCGGAAAATAATCCCCTAGAACAGATCATCTCTCTCCTTCACCTGCCTCAGATTCATTGTCTTGCAGAATTCCACAAAAATCCTCCTCTCTGTGCAGCATGGCTTCATCACAACAACTGGTAGGAACTACAGTTGTTAAAAAAAAAATACTGTCAAGATTTGACTGCATATTTAATTTTCCATCTTGTATGTGCTTTGGAAGCTTTTGAAAAGCATCAGCCCTAGATATTATATGCTGGTTGTAGTTCAAAACCCAGGAGCAGTTTAGGCCCTTCAGGCTTTTTATCTTTTCTTCCCCCACTCTCTCAGACTCACGTAGTGAAAATAAACTATCTGTCAAATGAGTACATGCTACTTATTTGCTATAAAAGTTCTGTTCAGTTCTCAAGATGATTGTTAATAATATATAAATATTAATATATGTATATAGATAATAGAGATAGGTAGGGTATTGGTTGAGGGTTTTTTCCAAGATCACCCCTCCACGTGGCTCTGAATGGTTTCAGAAGGAGAGAACTGGTTTGCACACATTTTCCATCCATGAGGGAGGTTTGGTTTGACAGGAGACAGCTTGAAGCAAAGACTGAAACACCAAGTGTGTCAGCACTGGCCTCCTCAAGGGTACAGTGTCTGCATTAACAACAGCAAAGGCTGATGAGTTTTGTCTCCAGAAAACCCCAGCCACAGCCTCTGAGTATTTATGGAGATAAAATGGATGGTAAGAGCAGTAGGAAACAAGCACACAACACCCTACTATTTCTGGGAGCTTTGCATCTTGTCACTGGGAGAGGGGACTTGGTGCTATTCAAGGGAGTTTTAAAAACAGTGGAGCGTAATTGTGCCTCCTGTGTTTTCATTTTATAGGTGTGCGTATATCTTGGGGGAACAGTCCCTGGAGAGAGGCAACCTTTTAATGGTGCATTAAGAGAACCTAATGCTTTATGCACAGGACACAAGCAGCCTGAAGCATATTTCATTATCAGATCCCTCTGCAAACATTGAATAACCAGTTGTCACAATGAGCTACAGGAGAATACAATCAACCTGTGTGACTGGGAATTTTCCAACCCTCAAGTAGATGGTGTTGCAAAGTGTTATCTAAGGTCCAGACTACCTACAAATAAAGACCTCCAAGATTTGTGTGCAATTTGTGATCACACAGTGGATTTCTGAGAAGGGGCTTCACCCTGTAACAGGAAAGGTTGTTCCCAAATGTATCATTTACCTCCATAACTGACATAAAAAATATGACAATATATGATTGGGCAGAGATGGATCCAATTCAGAAATAATGTGAAGAGAAACTGATATCTGGAATTGTTTACCTTGTAGGGTTGGGAACAGTTCCTTGCTTTGTCCAAGCAATATGCTGTAAAGCCCACAAGATGGACGAAAAAGCCCCTGACTTTAATGAAAAACTAATCAAAAATTTTCTTTGCTTAGCTTGGAATTTTTTTCTGTTGTTCTGGTATGTACATGTTGGTTCACTTGTTTCTTTTTGGTCACTTATTATTATTCGTAAACCTCATGAAGGTAGAACAATTAAAAAATAATAATCTGTGGATTTCCAGTGAATTTCTTCATGGTGACAGAAAAAAGTGTAGGCCTGTTTTTGTGCGTACCGAACACATTTCTAATTCTCTCACCCTGTAAAATTGCATAAAGTGTCTAAAGCTATTTTACTTTTCATAATTCTTCAAATAGCTCAGAAGGAAGGCCCAAGCCTCCCTTGCCTACTGAAGATCCCTTGTGCTGACTTGCAATACTGCTGCCCTTCCCTTGGCTTCAGAATCCTTAATGCACACTGTCTTCAGCGCAAGGAAATGCACAGACACCTTCAATGCAAAAGCAAAAAGGGTAAGTGTATGAAATATGTACATGTGAGCATGCAACTCTGCCTACCTTTGCCTAAGGTACTGATTTAATGTACTCTTTATGGTTGTTCTGCAATAGCTTAATGGCCCATAAAAGCAGTCCCACCCGCTAGAAAGCCTTCACAATTGTCTTGCTGTCCAATAGCCAGTATCTAAATTTAACCAGAAAATAAACAGCGTCATGCACAGATAGAGAGACTCCTTGACTAGCCAACTTCCTCTGCAATCAAAATATTTCCCTAGTTTTGTTTCTTTACACTGTTCCTTCTTCCTCTTTTACATGCTTTGTTGTCTCTTCTGAAACATCACAACAGCAGACAGGCCACAAAAAATCAATGCCTTCTATTCAAGCACTCAGAAAACTTCTCTTGCCACGATAATTAGTTTGAATTAGATGACTAATCATAGGGAGGTCTGCCTAGAGCAGGAGCACTGTGAAAGGGCTGTATAGAAATGCAATTGTGAGTGAAATGTGACTCACAGTCACAGTTGGACTTTTTCTGCAAATATGTCAACACAATGCCTTTTTTATACATTAGTGATGGTGAACTTAGCTGCTCAAGTACAAGAATAATCTAGCCTAAAGCCACATACATGCATCTTCTAAGGTTATACAGCACCATAGTTTGATTTATTTACCTAATGTCTGCTTCCTTCATTCTGAGTAGACACCAGGGTTTGCAGAATACAGCAATGATATCCTAAAATTTACAGTGGACCCAAGGTCTTGGGCCATGGAAAGAAGAACTAGGATTCAGGAGCTGTGCTCTGTCATGGCACAAACTCTCTCTGGTTGTCCCTACATGGGTAAGTTAAACAGCAACAGGAAACTCTCCAGTACAGTTGGTTGGTGGGGCTTGACTTTGACTTTGTTAGGTCACTTGAGTCATGACCAGCACAGTTTTGTCTCCCAAACCATCTCTGGGCACATGTAGGATAGGCCAAGTACCACTCACCATAGGCAGTTTCAGTCCAGCATCCTGGTTTTGGGAGCAGGAGAATTTAAGACCAGGCACATGGTTGGCTTCAGTCCAGAGAATGGTCCTGGGAATTAACTTGCTAGTATAGCCATAGCCTGTGCCACCTGAATCAGTAAGTATACAGCAGATAAAGAGTAAAAAGGTGATTGGTCACTGGAACAGGCTCCCAAGGGAAGTGGTCACAGCATCAGCCGGACAGAGGTCAAGAAGCATTTGGACAATGCTCTCAGGAGGGACTCTTGCGGATGGTCCTGTGCAGGGCAGGAGTTGGACTGGATGATCCCTGTGGGTCCCTTCCATTTCAGCTGATTCTGTGGGGAGATTTATATTGTTTACCTAGCTTACAGTGAATTTGGGACTTAGTCTATTCAGGTGTTCTGAAATTTTCTATCAGGAATTAAATAGCAACTATTTGTCCTCAAATCTATTTCATATACATATATTATAGAATATAGTAACCATTTCGAAGTAAAAGCCTTAAAGGGAGTGACACATGCTGCTGTTTAAATAAGGTTTCTGTGAATGATTATTTCCTGATAAAAATCCAGCCATTTCTGAGCAGGCATGCTCAGTTACTTTTCTTACATTTGAGTTAGTTCTTCTTTTCTTTTTTTTTCCTACTATGCAAGAACTGTGCATTACAAAGACCACAGATACTTTATAAACTCGAAGGGAAACATACTAAGTTACATATATCAGCAGTTTCCAGCTCCCAGCAAAGCAAAAAGAAGGGTTTTTGGAAGCAATGAATAGTAACTGAATGCTGTGAGGTGCTGTTATCTAGACAGATGGGAAGTGGAGAGGAAGGATGTTCTTGGATCACATGTTATGCTGCACCCAGGAAACTGCAGATAATAGTGGTGGTCCTGATACTTGTCAGGGCTCTGCAGCCCTAAGATAGGGCTAGGACAAAGCAGAGGGAGCAAGGGGAAAACCATTCAATGAAGCAAACAGATATTACAGGGGTGGGTACTAAAGAAATTCTCATTAAAAAATTTATGCCAAAAAGCATCCTAGTCTACTGTCATCATATTTTTTATACAGCTGAGATCACTGTAGTAATATATATTTTGTCTTTGTTTAACATGGCATTTGTCATTCCCCCTTTCTACATGTGTCGCTCAGTTATTCTTGTCAAACTATCAGAGAAGACTTTATGGGTGAGCTGGAGCTCATTGCAGGTGTTGAAAGGCTCAGAGCTCACATACCCTTGTCCTTCAAAATAATTCAGTTAAAAGTTGGAGTGTGGACACAGACTATATTCTTGGAATATACATAATTTTTCTGATTTATTTGGATTAATGTTAGGCTTCACTCCCTTCCCTCCTCCCTTCAGTTTGGTTTTACATCCAAATCAGCCTGGATAGGAAGGTAGAACACTGAAAGACAAGCAAGAAACTACGTAAGCTGGCTGAGTGGGAAATGATCTGACCCTTTCCTCCTCCTTCTTCTCGCTCACTGGCTGCATGGGGCCAGCCTGAAGAAACTTAAGAAGTCAGGACAAACTCTGGACAAGACATTCTTCATCTTCAGGTGCTTTGGGGGACCCTAATGAAAAAACTGGGAGTAGCCTACAAGAGCCTCTGATCTTACAAATTACCACGTGGCACCTGCTTTGCATGCTCTCTCCACCTCACTCTGAGCAGCTGTTTCTTTACAGGGAAACCACAGAACGGATACTGCAGAAGGACCTTCTTTCAAATGCTTTATGAAATGCTTTTAGCCGAGGATGAAAGTTAAATGGACACAGAGCTGAGGGGAAACATTGCTCTAAATAGCCACCAGCCACTGGGAACATGCCATTGGTCCCTCTTGTAACCTGTGCCTCCCATAGAAAACTGAGAGCCAAGTCAGGACCTGCCATAACACAACTACTGCATGATACCTTGACTACATCTCTCTGTTCCTTGCCCTGGAAATAACCACGCTTCAAAGTGCAGTGTCTGGCTTTACTTTTCATTGAGGCTGTACTTGGGAGCATTGTTATTAATGCAGCAGGGCCTTGGAGCTCTATCTTCCATCTTCTGGAAGAGGAAGAACCTGCATCCTCATGCTGTCATGCTGGTTTTAGTCTGGTGGAGCTCATCAATGCTCAGTAAAATTGCACCAGCGTAAAACTGGCATAACGGTGCAGAGAATCAGGCCTGCAGGCTGCAATTTGTTCTGACATAATAGGATAAAACTACTTGTCTTCTATGTACTCTCAAGTGATAAAGCTGATGAAATGTGTCAGAATAAAGCCCTGGAAAGTGAAGTCCTTTTTCTGTCCATTAATCAGGCACAGAATGGATAGGAAAACAAAAGGTTCACCAGGCAGGTTACGTGCTGTTCTCCCAATATGCCTGCATCAAGACCTGGGTGTGCCCTCTCCTATGCGACAGGGTAGTTTTGTTTCCTTGTCCATTTATTTCCTGGCATCTCCATGGATATCCCCAGGGGGGACACCAGTCAATGTTAATGTCAGTTGTGATGCTGCCTTATTGTGTTCTGGAAATGTACGCTAGAAGTGGATGGGCAGCCCTCACCCCTCATAACAATTGGATAACCTACTTCCACTCCTTACTGACCTACTTATTTGGTGACCTAGATATGGTCCCACTAAGGCTCTGGCTCCTTCCACCATGAATGAGCTGGGATGTTACATGTGTACACATTTCACCAGCATGAATTAGGTGCTGCAGAACACCCACTCAGAGAGAAAAAATCACACGAAGAAGAGCAGCAATCAAATGAAGAAAAACATTATCTTTGCCTCTTCCTCTGTTTTTAGACAGGGATCATTTGCAGCAAGAGGAAGGACTAGGATGTAAAGAGTAGTGTTGGATTAGCAAACGGTAGAGAACACTCAGCAGAATGTGAGAAAGAGAAATTGTTATGATTCTGCAGTTTAGTCATCCTTCACTGACACAGAGTATCGTCATATTAAGTATTATCATGTTAAGTCTGAAGACCATTTGTTGTTAACAATTGGAGTTTTCAACACCAGTAAATTATAAGGAAAAGCCTATATGGTGCAGATTCACACCAGGTGTACTGCTATTTATTATCTGAAGTAATTATCTTCCTCTGTTGTATACTGAATTGATAAAAATTGTGCAGTTACTGGCATTCCAATTTCTGGGTGGCATGCATCCTCAGGAAGTGGAAATTAATGCCTGTCCATCAGTCTGGATTACTGGAAGAGTTTGGTTGCTGCTACAGGATATGCAAGAAATTAGACCCATTCCCAAACACTGACCTTGCAGTGTTTGATGTGAGAATAATGATCAATTTTGTACTCATTGTATCTATATCAGGAGCAGATGTACATCAGGGTTCTCAGTGTCAGAGCCCCACATGCAAACTGGGGTCTCCAGACCTCCTGAAGTCTCATGGCAGGAGAAAAAATAGAGTTTCTAAGCTTTATTCATATTCATTTGTGTACACTGTGAGAAACAGATGCCCACCCTCACCGTTCTATTTCCCAGGTCCTTCTTGTAAAGGAGCAGTTTGTGTAGCTCATGGTATGTGAGAAACTGGTACTGTTAAAGCATTGTAACTGGTGACCCTTGGTGGTCCAGATTCTTGTATCAGTGCTCTCTGGAGAAACCTTTCACACTCAGCTAGCAAGGGGCTAGCTTTGGGTTTGTGGTGAGACAATTTCACTACTCAGCCAGTGAACTTCTCACTTTGCACTTGCTGCATGCAATCTGCATGCAGCCTCTGCTCGCCTCTCTTGATTTTGGAACACACTTTAAATCCATGTTCTCAGTAACAAAATTTAAAACAGGAGCTGGAAGCCAGTAAACATTAAGCTGGCTAGAATGACCTCAGGTCTTTCTGGCATTGTCTGTTCTCATGTATGTCCCTGGTGTGATGTTCATACATTATCCCCTGCCTTGGCTGTTTATATCTGCCAAAGAGGAGCTCAGGAGATCCCCTTGCGTTGGCTGCCCTGGGATGTACAGTGTTATCCGTGGTTCTCACCATCCTTTTGGGGTGAATGTGGCAGAATGCAAAAGTGAACACTGCCTTTTGTGTCCTCATAAGGCCCTAGAGCCAAATCCAAAGCCAAATCCAGTCTCTTTCCCCAAAGTAACATTTGCTTTGGGCAAAATTCTCCTCAACTGACTTGCTTTTCCTGACAAGTACAGCTGTATTATTTTGAAGAACTTTTAGAAATGACCAGGTTGTTACAACTTCTCACCACTGCAGCACCGTAATAGTGAATGAAAGAGGAAGAAATTGGAGAGAGATGTTTGCTTACCTGCTTCACTATAAACCATCACCCTGAATACACTTATAAGTACTTCTTCCAATTTTATGCTACTCCACTCTATTTTCTTTATCTATTTTCTAGCTACGCTGATTCATTCACAGAATTTCAATGTATAGTCAGGGAGAAATGAGTTTTGCAAAAGCCATTTTTCCAAAGGCACTGGTGTGTGCCTGTAATTTGATGTGTGGCTTAGTGAAAGCTGTCACAGAGGTATCCCACATGCTCCAGCACTGATGGATCAGCATACTGGCATGGTGACACAAATACAGTCTTTCACCACTGGCAGTGCCTTTTGACTCTGCATTTTAAACCTGGACAATTGCTAGCTCTGATTTTTCATTAGCCCCTCACATACCCTCTGCCTGTGGTAGAACAGACTTAGCAGTATGAGTCATACATCAAAACTCAAAAATTTTGCAAGGCTCACAAAATGCATAATGAGGCAGGTCTGTATCACAAAGTGACGTGCTTTAGGATTACATGCAAGAGAAGGACTCCTGCTTCTATATCACTCCACAGTAAGGACATACATATTAATTTTCTTTAATACTGTTGCCCTAGAAAGAGAAAGATTTTGTGACAAGTGGTGAGTGACTGGTGAAAAGGAAGCCCAAAGAGGTTTCTTCTGCAAGATGGAAAGCTCATCCCTCTGACCTGGTCACCATGTGTCACTCTGCTTTAGTTACTCAGATACTTGGTGTGAACTGCAGTTGTATCCTTTGGCAGAAAGTTGACCTTCTTTTTAACTAAGGTGAAGCACAGCCCAGAAAAATACCTCCTGCAATTACACTATTGCACATTCCCTGTGACCTGGCAGGCTGAGGCACTCCAAAGAAATTAATGTTCATGAAAAGAGCAGTCTCCCTTGAGAACCTGGGGTGACTCTCCATGGGCATTGTCAGCTCCTGCCCCTGGTACCACTGCCTGGCAAGAGGTGTATTTTTAAATTGGAGGCAAGACAGAGTACTGTCACAACATCTGGTTGCAGATATCAGACACCAGACTGCTCTCAGTAAAAAAAAGAAACCCCTGTTGCCAGTGAGTCTGTAGTCTGCTAACTCAAAGGTGAACACAAGGCTTCTTGATATCAAATGCTATTGCGAGTTTCCAGCAGCACTGGCACAATAGTAAGAGACTCCCTTCATTTCAGGCAAGGAATCACTTCATCAAATCAGACACAGTTTCTCTCCTCTTTTCCCAACACACACATCTCCCTTTTCTTTGCCCATTTAGTTCAAAAAGTGCAGCAGCTGGGAGCAGCTTAAGCGAAATGAAAAATGACACTCAAGTTGCTAAATAAAGCCACAGCATGGACACATGAATAAATTTGCTTTCCCAAAATACATGTGCAACAAAATAAAAATGAAACAAATGGGACTTTTTACCAGAGGTAAACAGATATAAATATGGAGTAAACCTATCCCTATTCAATGTCTGCTGTATGCCAGGGCCTGCATCCAGACCACAGTTCCACAGCTGGCTCCTGAAGGAGTAAGCACTTAGCAGCTCCTCAGAAATGGAACACTGCTGCACTGTTTCTATACCAACACATCTTCCCCTTCAGTTTGGTTCAGCAGCTGGACATCATTGCTACAGAGCCTGACCCCTGAAGACCTGCAGGAATTGTCAATCCTCCCATGCCTGCAGGAATGGGTGGCATTGCAAGGAACAGCACCAGGCAGCTGCAGGCAAAAGCCAAGGTAATGTCATAACTCCGCAAGTGGCATAAATGTCACCTGTTATGGAGAAACAGTGTTTGATAAGTGCACTGCCTTGAAAGTGAAAAATACTGCAACACACCTGGCATTTGTAACACTGCTGAGCAGCCAATTTATGAGTGGTGCAGTTGCAACACGAGTGTACAGATCTGTACAGTTTCTGGGAAAGGAAGGGCAATGTTCCTCTGCTGTTCTGTGGAGCAATGATTATAATAGCATGACAAATAAAATATGAAAGGAACAGGTGTTTTGTAATGTTACCAAGGACATTTTAGTGCTGTGGGCTGACACAGAGGTCATTGTTCATAGCACATGCATTTTCAGAAGAGGATGTGCTCTCTGTCTCCTCCGCTACATGCATTTGACATTTGTTCTTGTTCAAAGGCAGACAGATCATAGAATCACAGTTGGAAGGGACCTTAAAGACCATCTAGTTTTATCCCCCCTGCCATGGGCAGGAACACCTTTCACTAGACCTGAATCCTCAAAACCTCACCCAAACTGGCCTGAAACACTTCCAGGGAGGGAAGCAAAAGTTTTTAACCGGCTCAAGTGATAGTGGCTGTCAAATCTTCCCACTAATAGGTTAAAGCTGACCACCTAAAGGAGTTGTGACTGGCTGAAAACACTTGGATATAATACTGCAAACTTGACAGAGAGGTCTCATTCCTTTCTTTTGTGTCTAAAGGCAGTGGTGAGATCATTTAAAGTGCTTTCTGGTCCTACTGTCCTGGGGCAGACAGGTCCAAAGTTTCTTTTTCTTCTTGTGTTATGTCATTTCTCTGTTAGAGAAATATAGGTGCAGAATTAGGTACTGGAGTCACTGTCTGGCATCACTACTGGAACTACTTTAAATTCAGCACAGGACTGGGGTGACACTATATTTGACCTGAGAGGGACTCAGAAGGTATTTTTGGTTGTCCTGGCTCCTTCATGCTGTGACAAGTCTCCTCAGTACTAACAACAGAAGGATGAAACTGAGATAATGTTACTTGCTGAGATGGGCTTGGACCCTGAGCTTAAAATTAATTTTTGGTCCATTCTGCCTACATACCTCATTACACTGTGGTGCCAGAGCAATATGATGGGTGTTCAAATATCACAGTAGTGCTTGTGCAAAACACAGCTAAAAGCAGGAAAGGAAAGGAGATGGGTCAACAGGATAACTCGTGAGAGAGCTGAAGAATATGTGTGTGTATAGTAAATCTTAACTAGTCATGGAGAAGAGAAGGCTTTGGAGTAACCTAATTGTGGCCTTCCAGTACCTGAAGGGAGTCTATAAGAAAGGTGGAGAGACACTTTTTACAAAGACATAGTGACAGGGCAAGGGGAAATGGCTTCAAACTGGGAAAGAATAGATTTAGATTAGATATTAGAAAGAAAATCTTCTCTCTGAGAATGGTGAGGCACTGGAACAGGTTGCCCAGAGAAGGTGTGGATGTCCCATCCCTGGGAGTGTTTCAGGTCAGATTGGATGGGGCTCTGAGCAACCTGGTCTAGTGAAAATTGTCCCTGCTCATGGCAGAGGGCTTGGAAGCTGATGATCTTTAAGATTGCTCCTAACCCAGACCAGTCTATGATTCTGTTATAAACACTGATTCAAAGAATGCAAAGATCCAAATGTGAACATCCAATAGCAATGTGTTTCAGTGTGCTGCCAGTTATAAATGAAACTATTCAAAAAGTTTCCCTAAGTTCGACATGAGCAGTTCTTAGAATGAATCCTCACCACAAAATCCACAACTAGGGTGAATAGAAATTATTTAATATTAACTTTCGTGGTTGTAATAATTAAAAAATGCAGCTAACTATTTTGTTTGAATTATTATATGCAAACTGTTGGTTAAAGAAAATGAAAAATATCAGGACTTTTCTCCACTTTTTTTTCTTGCTATTTCAAGCTCAATTTGCCATGAGAAAATCCCCGATAATTAAAAAGTTTCAAGAAATTTGGTTCATGAACGTCCTTTCCAAATGGAGGGTAGAGCCAATACCAGAGGGTTCAGGCCCTCAGTCCTACAACACCAACACTGAACAGCCCAACTCTTAATAAGAGATGACACGCCTGCAGCATTCCTACAGGTTACTTAGTAACTACCTGTGAATAATGAAGGTACCCAGAGAGAATAAAGGTCACTTTGCAAATGCAATTAAAAAAGGCTGAAATTTCTCATGAACATACTTGGGAGTGACAGCTTGGAGAAGGGAAGCTTGCAGCAAGCAACAAAATTTGTGTTAATTAGACAGTGCACAGCCTTTGCAAATGAGCTGAAATGAAACACAATGAGATGGTTAGTGGTAGATGAGTGGGATGTTTAAACAAAGACTTGATGTAGGGTACTTTTGAAGTGCAGTCCTAAAACACACAAAACATTGAGGAATTTTTTTATATCTATGAAACAGCAGCTGATTATGTATAGATGAAAAGTAATGAACCAATATGCTCAGAAGTGCCTTCTTTTCTAGATATGCCTCTGTAATTTCCATTAGCACCCACAGACTCTTAAACACACAAACACATTAGTCATGCATCAGATCACACCATACATTTTGTTACGTATCCAAAGGCTGAAATGACTCATACAATCAAAATTTCTTTTCCCATGTGAATCAGATGCAAGGCTTGACATATCCCCACTGAAAAAGAAGGATGTTGTCTTTTGAGCACTATTTTTACAGCACCTCGCTTCTTTGGGACCCTGCCTGCAGAGTAGGCACAGCAATTACAAAATTGCATTAAAGAACACATCTGAACATTAGACAACACTTGTCAGTAAAAGAAGTGAAGTCTTGCTCAGCATTGTCCTTTCCACATGTAGCCAATTTGCTCCGCTAAAGATGAGTGCCTGATGTTACCAAACAGGGATGGCCTTGTTTTGCAATCACATCATGGAGCATTAATGAAATTATATCAAAGACTGGAATGAAAATTGTCCTCATTCTTCTGCAAAGACCCTGCTTTATCCAACATTTTTCCTTCAAAACCTTCCTTTGGTCTTCAGGTTGGGAATGAGTCATGTCATGACTCCCAAGGAATTAAGCAAAATCAACACATTCTACGGTGATTCACTGACAGTGGTTTTGCCATCCTCTGCATGTGTCGTAACTCCAAACAGCGACAATTGTCAGAGGATTTGTGTTTGGCTTTTGTAATTCCTAATTCTTGTTTCCTTTTTTTTTTCCTCCCCTAAGTTTCTCAATCTGTTGAAAAGCTTCGCCATCTGCACACCATGAAAGAGTTGCAGAATCTGGCAGCCTTTGAGTGTGTCACTGTGTTTTCAAAAAAGGCAACTGGCCTCCCTGTGTGCACATGTCACATTCCGTGAAGGAGTTTTGGGTTTTCTGTGTAAACATGGCCTGCTAATGATGCGTGTGACCCTTTCCTTTTGCTGGAAAGGTGGCTGCAGGCACCTTCTGACAACATTTAGAAAATGTGGGGCTTGGTAAAGCACAGCTGTGCTGGGGCCACTGGAGGCAGAACAAGGTAGGACTGCAAATATAGATGTGGGATGGGTGAAGGAGATCCCTACCCATTCAGTGCTCCTGCACTGCAAGACTGAGCTCTGGGGAACTCAAAGGATTTTACCTACACGAAGAGAACTTGCTCTGTGGCTGCACTCAGTCTTCCTGGGTCTGGGGGAGACAACAGATATACTTTCACAGCTGAAAACCCATTGAACCTGCCTTCGTGTCTATGTGCTTGCAGCCATCCCTCTCCTATGACATGCAATAAAAACCCTGGAGCCAGCCTGTGAGACACAGGGGCTGTGTTCTCATTGATGAATGAGGTGGTTCTCTACACTAAGCACAATGCATGTGCTACTGAAACCTATCTGGTTGTACAAGAGCCACATGAAGCAACCAAAGGGTTCATACTTGTATGGTCTCCTTGGAGCTGACCCACAGACCCACAAATGAAGGCACAGGGAAACATTGTTTCTGGAGGGAGAGGAAGGCCAACTTAAATTTCAAATGTGGTGATTTGGTATAAAGATGGAGGCACAGAAGCATGTCAGAAGATGGTACAAAAGGCTGGAAAGAGAAGAAGTATGTTGAAGTGGACAGAAAGGAACACAAGAAGGGGAAAGGTCTTGGTTTTGCTAAGGCAAGAAGGAGTCCACCGCCTTTCTCACTGGTAGGCCTGTCCCTGGCTTCCCAATGTGGAAAATGAGAGCTACAGTAGCCAAGGAACATACAGGGAAGCAGACAGAACCACTGATTAAATGGAAGAAAATACAAATTTTTCCAAGAGAATGAATATTACTACCCAGGCTGCCACCCCTGCTCCAGCTAGGCATTTCTGCTAGCTGTTTAACCTAGGCTTAGCTGCTTTGGCTTCAGCAGCTGAATGTTTCTGTGTTTCGGGTTTAATACCAAAAGTAGAGGTTTTCTGTCTGAAACACCCCACCTGACAGAGGACGTTTCAGTATTTCCTTCTGTTCTGGTTGAATTATAAGAGATCTCTTCATACACTTTTCTGTGTCCTGCTACAATCACAGTGGATGGTCTGCTATTTCAATCAGTCTTTGGATTGAACCTTGCCTGAAAGCAGTTTCTAAACAGTGTGCCAGGGACTTACATTCCTCAGTCTCTGCCTGACTGCAGCACTTTCTTTCACTGCTCACATTACAGCTTGCCCAGTTTGAATATTCACACTGACTTCTATTTCTCCAAGTTTGAAGGTCCCCAGGCTGTGTGAAGATGAAATGAAGTTTCTCTTTTGGGCAAGTTTCTTTTCTCTTTTCCATTGGGAACAGCTGAGTAACTCCTCTCTCAGTTCTACACCTTCCACTCCTCACAAAGACAGAAAGGGAACAAGGAAGGTTCTGTATACAGATCCACAGATCCATTTTTGCTCATTCTCAAATGCCCCAGAAGTGTTTGTGTGCTCTGCAGCTGTTAAATATTGTGGCATCTCAGAGAGCTGATGATGGGTGAAAGATTTGGCTTCATATTCCCTCTCAGTCTTCCTTTACCATATGCTTCAAAGGTCATTTCAACTTATTATTGGCCATTTCAAGAAACATTTCAGTTTCTTGACATATAAAGAACTGGTCAAAATAGGCTCTCCTGTCAAGTTACAGCATGAGGCTAATTCAGTTCAGACCACGCATCTCAAAGACAACAGGAACAGAAGCAGGGAATTCATGCACGGCTCTACTTGGACTAAGCCATCCTGCAGAAAAGCACCTCTGTCACACTGCTCACACCAGGAAACACGAAGGGGTTTGTCTGCCAGGGTAGAGAGACAGAGCCTGAAGCCAGCTTAGTCAGGGCTCCCAATTATTGCTGTGGAGAGCTGGGGGCTCCTTTGCCTGCTTTTTGACTTGGCCTCTGCATTAAGCCATTCCTCCACGGCCGGCCACACAGGCTGGCTCAAGTAGGAAGTGCAGTGGACGCCCCAGTGCCCAGGCACAAAAGCTAATCCCTGAGGCAGCTGCTAATCCCCGGGCCCAGCCTTGCAGCGCAGAGGCTCGTGTGGCTGTTTGCTTTTCGCCGGGCAGCCTGCGGATGGGCTCAGCCTGCAGAGGAATCCTGAGGAATGTAGAAAATTTCTGCAATAAAGCTGCTAATGGTAATTGCAGGAGAATATCTCACTTCCCATGGAAGTAATGACAGAATGGGCTGTAAAATACAGGGCCAGATTCAAAATGACATTTTTCTGTTTATTTCTTCAGTATTTTTTCCCTCCATGTGGCTGCGTGAAAGGCTTCCTCAAGTAACACGGGAAATGGATGATGTGACTGGAGCATGAAAGCCTTGAGGCCGCCTCAGAAGCACAAAAGCTGTTCAGAAACCTTCTTTCCTCCCTCAGCCTTCGCCTCTCCAGATTGCATTTTCCCCTTTTCTTTGAATAATTTGAAATAGTTTGGCGCGGGACAGCGCAGCTCTATGAGGGCGGACAGGCCCCAACACCCCGCGGGTCCTCGGGCGGCGCGGGCTGGGCAGGCGCGCCCTCCGGTGGCGGCTGCGGGGAACGACAGGCGCCCGCCGCCGCCGGGACCGCTCCCGTCCGCTCCTGCAGGAGTCTGGGACACCTCGGCACGGCCGGGACCCGGGACAGAGACCCCCGTGGCACCGGACACCCTGACCAAAAAAAAA
>VZDJ01007749.1:41972691-42107572 GCA_008694505.1 Cyanoderma ruficeps
CAAACCCCAGAAAAGTGATCCAGGAAAAAGTAAAGGGAAAGCAAACAAATCTAAAGTCACTTTGATTCCCGAAGTATGAAAAGGTTTAACAGTGCCAGCGGACGGGGGGTGGGGGGAGAGAAAGAGAAAAAAGAAAAGAAAGTTGCAGATTTACATCGGCTAGAAGGAAAATATACTTGGGCAAACAGCCCTTTCTTTGGAGCAAGAGCTCTTTTGAGGGGTGTTTTTATTCAAGTCTCCCAATGAATGCCATCAGTTACTCTGTCTTGTCTAAACTTTGACTGAATGCATAATTTCTTTTAGCTACTAATTGGCTCCCTTTACCTTTATTCAGAGACTCGGGAATGCTGCCAAAGATCCCTCCCGTCTGGAGTCTGTAGTGGCAACAACCCAGCTCCCAGGCTCTGCTTCAGCCGTTTAACTTTTGGCAAATCCATTGGGACACACTGTCTACTCCTGGCCCGGCAGGGGCACCTGCCACCGCGGCCCATGGGTCTCAGCAGGAAGGGTAGCAAGTGCTGGAGCTCAGAAAGGAAGGGAAGCTCCACAATCCTGCCCCTGACTGGGGTGGGCATGAAGTGCCCTAGAAAGATCTTGTAGATGCAAAGTGCCAGACATGGCAGAGAACTGCTTTTAAACTCACCTAAGTGACAGTACTCATCCATAAGAACATAGAGCTGCCATTGAAAAGCACACTCTAAAAGCAAGTATAGCACTTAGAAAGATGTTCTGAAATAAATACAAAATGATTCCTAACAACCCAGACTTTTTAAGAACAAGAATGAAGAATTAGGCTAATTGTGGTAGTGGTAGTAAAGGGAACAGCAAAGAATCTGTATTTTTTATATGGCATAATAATATGAAAAGCCTAAGACTGAAGATAAACTTTATTACAAGACCCTTCTCATTTGCATTTGGAAGTTATATAACCCACACTTCCCCACTGCTGCTGGTCAGTAGCTGTCTACATCAGAATGCCTTTCTGTGCTGCTGGAGCTCTGACCTCAGAGGTTCCTCTTTGATTTACCCTGGAACATGGGAACTGCTTTGCTAGGACTGGGCATCCAAGGACCAGAGGTGGCCACATACTCACACTGGCCCTTCTGTGGCCAATTGCCCTGAAAGAACCTACACAGCTTTGCCACAAAGCACTGAGCAACACTTCCAGGGCCAGCAACATTCATTGTAGTTTAAAGGAAGCAGGACTGGTCCTTGCCTCCATAGCTTTGCCATGACTCAGAGTATGGTTGTACCTTTCCTGTGCACAGAAACACACCAGGGATGGGAGGAAAGACTTACAAGGCACCAAGCCAGGTAAACATGTCAATGACTTTGAAGTTGCCTTTCCAAACTCGAATGGCAGTATTCATCATCTGAAGTGCTACCGCTACTGAAGAGGCTTCATCTTTCAAATGGCCTCCATGTGTTTCTATTATTTTTCATTGTGCTTGAGTAAAAATCAGAAATCTTAGGGGCAAGAGAGCTTTTGTTTGGTCTCAAAGCCTGACATGCCCCAGGAACTGCTGGAAATCTATTTAAGGTAACAACTGAATTTTCCTTTTGGGATACAGAAAGATCAGAAATACTATTATTGCAGAAAAAAATTAATCATGCCATTCTGTATCTCTGTGTTTGCTTCTTGTGTCTTTTGGGTTCAGCTGTTGATATTCTTGCATATTTAGGACTAATTATTCCCATTGACTTAACTAGGGAAAGAACCTGCTGTGTGACTATACACACTCACAGGACATGGATATCTTCATTATCCAGGACACTATTTTCTCGCTTGAATTCCTATGTTTACACTGGCTCAGAGCAAGTTCAGTTACATAGGGACGTCATCATGATGAGATGAGAGTTTCCATATGTGGCAAATATCCGTGATTTTCTGCACAGTGGTTTGTGTCTCTGGCGTACAGTGATACATATTTATCATCCTGAATCATTGCCCCACTGCAGCTTGTGCAAGCTTTGCCGTGAACTTCAAGAGGCGATTAATTGAACTACAGGAATTCAGTGTGTAATTCTTAGCACAAGTATATCCCACAAATCAGTGCAGGCACATACCCTGTACTATTACAGGAAGAGATAGTGCAGTGATTACACACAAGAAGGGCCCAGGGCCTGGAATTCATTACAGAACTAATTTGCTATGTACAGGTTCTCCTATTGATTGTCTCTGCCACGGCACAGGATGCTTTCCAAGACTGCTTTGATTTATCATCTAATATATGTTGTTTAGTGCTTCTGGAGCCCCTGAATTTATGCCTATGAATAAAGACCAAAAAAAAAAATCACCATCTCTGTGTTGGGAATCCTTAAAAACAAACACAGAACACTGACAGCACAGAAAATGGAGCCTCATCACTGACTGTATTTTATAAGCTGTGACATTTGGGAAATCCAATGTTCTGGCCTGGAGATGGGATGGACTGCCCTTAATGATGAATCACTGCTCTGGTATTCCCTGCAGAAGCTGACTATAAAACTGCCTGGGAGAGAAGTGGAGCTGGAATAGGAATGAATGCCCTTCTCTTTGGATATTACATTAATAGCTAAGTAAATGTCATGCTTTTCTTATAGTAACAGCACTTGAAATCAGCTATGTGAAGTTAGGCTGCATTAGTGAATGAAGGGATGATGACAATTTCAAAGCTATGCTAATGAGCCTTTCTCTTCCTGTGTCATTGTGGCAAGCACAAGGGAGGCTGTGAGAATGCCCATGGAAAAAGAACTGGCTAATGTACACAATATGTACTCCAAAAAGAGAAAAAAATCCCCAACAACATCAACAAAAGATTCATTTGAGTGTCTTCCACATAGAGATGGCAATTATTGTTCAAACTCTGCAGGGATGGTTTTACTTACACTAGAGGCCATTCCTGCTTCTCCTGCTGTGGAAAGGAGTGATTTCAGGAAACAAACATGACAGCTCACATCTCTGCCAACTTGTGGCTTGACTTCTTCAGAAAGCCTATTCTCCTGGTTTGCTACTGCTTCAGTTCTTACCCAAGCTACAGAAAGCCAAGGTATTTGCACCTCACATCAGTCAGAGAGAACGAGCACAGTTTTGGGCAGGGCTTTTGACAGACAAACTTCAGAACAGAATTTAGGAGTTGCTTAATATACCCAGTGCTGGGGAGTGGGAGGGGCTGTGTGACATCATGCAGGGTCTCCCAGCTGGAAAGCACGCAGGTCTCTGCCTTACCTCACCTGGACTCACTTTTACATTCTGACATTTATTTTACAGCTCTTTTGTTGACAAACAATAAAACCGAAACCAAAATAAACCAAACAGCAGAACCTGGGCCTTGTGAAGGCTTTTGATAAGAAATCCACCTGACAAAATCTGCTATACATAAGGCTCTGGGGAAAGAACTCATGAAACTGTCTGAATCTCTGTTGTACATGACACTTCAGTGTCACAATGAAAGCAAGACTTCTGGGGTAGGAATCTGATCTGGGTATCACATGTAATTTTGGCAATTTTTCAAAACAAAGCTTCTTGTAAACAAACAAGCAAACACTCTCCTGGTTTTGACCAGTTTCTAGAATTTTACTGAAGGCAATAGGTTTCAGCAATTTTGAATATCTAGTTACTAATTTTTCAGTCTAAAATGAATTTAATAGGAAGCTTTGTGCTTAAGTAAGGGTAAGGATTTTTTTGTTCTTCAGTCTGAACTTACACAATTGAGATTTTAAAGAAATCGTCATTATTTGGCTGACTTTTACAAGATACAACTGAAATTGCTATTTCTCTGACACCCACTGATGGTTAGAGACCTGCACTGCCAGATCCCCATGGAGACAGAGCACAAACTCTCTACTTTGAAAGCAAAGTGAATATTGGTGTCAAAAGAGAGTGGTGCCTGTGAAAGGAGTCTGGGATTAGGTAACAGAGAGCTCCAGGTCATTTGATCACCACCTTTGAGGTCCTTCTGATATTCCACAGAGCACAGATCAGCAACAAGTCCCCCCACATCAAGCACATGCCTTCTGCCTGCACCAGGACATCACCACCCTTTGAATGGTCAAGAAGCTTGGCTTAAGTGTTCCCACTGACAGTGAATGCAACACAGGCCTCGGGAACTCGGGACAATAATTAATTATGGCTTTGAAAATGCAGCATATTGCCAACACAAACAGCTTCAGCCTCATTCCCATTTAGTCCCTGCTATCACTGTGATGCCTGTGATGTCCCTAGGAGTAGCAATGAGATAGAAAAAGCTTCCCCTCTCCTGCCAAAGCTCATCTGCCATGAGATGTGCCTTGTGGGGGCATGGGAGGACAGTTCCTTCTGCCTCACAGCAACTCTGGCAGCAGGTCCCTGCAGGTAGGTCAGGCAGGGCACAGCTCCCACAGTCCTCTGCAAGCAGTGCCTCCTGCTTCTACATTCAGGAACATTTCATTGAACAGTTTGACCTGTTTCCCTCTGAGCTGGAAGGTGACAACTTTTTTCAGACTGGTTCTTCTTTTGAAGTTGATCAAACATTTTTCTGTTTATTTCTAGTGGTAGTAACACAAAGGTAGAAAATATTTTAAAGCTCTGTGCTGGCAACAGGGAGCCTTGGTGAAAAGTGGAACTTCCAGCTCTGACACGGAGTTCATGAAAACAGTGATAAGATCTGGCCCTTCACAGCGATTCCTGGAGGGCAGTTAAGGTTAGCATATAGAGTAATGCAACATAATTGTTTCTTGCAAGATGTAGAGGGGATGGGTGCAGAACTCTCAGAGCAGCTGAGGTGAAGTGAAGCTGCTGACAGAGGAGCTCTCTTCACAGCAAACACAGCAGGGAGGGACAAAAATCATGTGATAACTTCTTAAGATGTTGGCTTCCTTACATGACCATTAGTTTGTATTTTGTTGATTGCAGTGAAGCAACTTCTTGTGAAATATCTATGCAGTTACTTAGCTCTCTGGTGACTTGGTTTATCTACTTACGGATTAGAATAAATGATACTCTGCCTGGAAACTTCTTTGAGACTGTCTTAGTTAATATTTGATAAGATTTCACAGAATCATAGAATGGCCTGGGTTGGAAGGGATCTTAAAGATCATCTAGTTCCAATTCCCTGTCATGGGCAAAGGTAGTTTTCACTGGACCAGGTTGCTCAGACCACCCTCCAACCTGGCCCTGAACACTTCCAGGGATGGGGCATCCACAACCTCACTGGGCAAGCTGTTGCAGTGCCTCACCTCCCTCACAGTAAAGAACTTTCTCCTAATATCCAAACTAAACCTAGGTTCCTAGAGGAATCTCTTGCAACAGAGAATTTAAAAAGTAAGGTACATAATTGTTTACGAAACATGATCATAGTTTCTAAAAAACTTGGGCTCTTTTGATTAACATCTAACAAATATAACCATTTGATGACTGCTGGTGGGGTTTTCTGTGTATGTATAGGCTGAATCAACAGTAGCATGCATATACACACACATACACATAGTTCAAACCCAAGGGAACGTAGCTGTAAGCAATCTAAAGCAAGTTGATGTTTGTAACAGCCTGTACTATCACAGCAGTGCAGACTGGCAGCAGGAACAGAACTGCAGCCACAGGTAAGATTTGGTGTGCTCAGCTGGAGCAGAGACATGTCATCGAAGCCCCAGCTGTGACCTGGAGAGTCAAGTGTTTCTTACATGTCTAGTGCCCAAACAATGCTGGACAAAAGACCTGTCTCTAAACCTAAAATTTATCTCGGTCTGGGCCCTGAACAGATGTTTTTATTCTTTGAATGGATTATTGTCTGCTAAGGAAATTACTCAAGACCATCTTATTTGAATGTGAAGTCCATATTCACACATTATATTCAGTCAGCAAAACCAACATTCGTGCCTGCTAAGCTGCACAGTGCACATTTAGTATCTAATTGAGCAAATACTGAATTGCTCCAAGTCATCACAATCAGCTAATACTGTTTGTAAAGCCAGCACTGCCCCCATTCAGATGTTTAAAGTTGCTAGAAAATAATGACTTTTGAAACTTTCCTTTGAAGCAGACTGAAGAGACGGGTGCTCTGCAGGTCTCTCCATATTCATGTCCCTTCACAAAGAAGGGCTTGTCCAGATGCCAAGGGAAAGCTCGGAGAGGCATCTCAAAGGGGGATTCATCCAAAGAACAAAAAGCTTCAACCTTTGCCCTTACTGGAGTGCCAAGAAGTTTGCCTGTTTTGTTGTGTTTTGTTTTTTAATCGCTCCTGCAACAGATGGGCAACAGTCACCCATCTTGTCAGAAAAGTTCACCCAACAGGACGGTCAAACTTCAGCAGCCACTGGTACAGACAAAAAGCCATTTCTCCAAAATAAGGCCCTGCACTTGGGGCAATCCATTCTTGTCATTCGTATTCAAATGGTGCCATGGTCAAGCTCAAGCATGTACAGTTTTGGTGGGTCCAGCTGTCCCCATACTGAGCATAAACCTCATTAATAGCTAAGGGTCTGCCAGCAGAGCAGGCTTGTGCTGCCCTCATTCTGTTACGGCCCACAGCTTTCGCTTCTGTTTTTCTGAAAACACTTTGATATTCAGAGTAATTTGAATGGCAAGAATGTATTCCTTTTGTGGCACTGTATTTTTCTGGTACCACAAATACTGCCGCTGCACAAGTAGTTTTAATGATACCATTAATATTATTTTCTAAGGATTTAGTTAATTTCCAGTGCTTTTTTTTCTTTGTGGTGTTACTGAATCAAGGAACGCTTCTTAGCCATAGGGAAGCAATGAAACAGAAAGTTTAGCTAATAAGATCAGCTAATTCAGAGTCACTGGAGGACATGGGTCCTCTATCAGTGCAAGCCAACCTAAAACTAAACTGCTGATAAAAAAAGTGTTCCTTCCCACCCTCTCCTCCCTGTCAGAGCTGGAACATGAGCTAAACTCTTACACAAGGATGTTTTCAGTCACACCAGGAAGCCTCTTAGGTGTGCAGCTCTTTGAGGGAGATCGTGGGAAGGTGTGAGCAGGGCAGAAGGTGAGCAGGAGCTCAGCCTTAGATTAGCTGAAATTGATCAGGGAACTGCTCTGAGATGCAGCTGCCTGTCCCTATTTGTGTTTAGATGCACTGGTATGGCCATCACTGCAGTGAGCACTCCACCATCCATATGCCATTACGTCAGATGCAGGATAATAGTGATGCCCAACTAAAAGATTTCAAATGTCAGAGGTGTTCTGTTGATATGAATTCAGGTATTTGCTATGAGCTAACCATAGTGGCTAGCTCATAGCAAATTTTTTGAAATGCCATGAGCAGTTTTTTGAAATGCCATGAGCAGTTTTTGCTCACACAAACATAATTGCTTCATGAAGAACATTTTTATAATTTAAGATTTTGTCTTTGGAGAAGAAAATAAGAAGGAGGAAGTAGAAAGAATTTGATTGCCTTTTGAACTCTGCTGTACAGCACAGATGTGTGTTCTGCACAATATATCACACACAGCAAATCAAACCCAGCTTAGACTCAACTTTTCTGCAGCTTTTTCCTTCAATACCTTTGCAGGATTACTAATTAATAGAGACCTGATGCCAAATACTTGAGCATGGCCTTAAATCTGGGATACAAAGAGTCCGATCTCCTTATTGTCCTGGGGGATTATGTGCAAATTGAATTTAAGCATCTCTTTTGATTTGTTAACATTTTGCATCTGCCCTCTAATCTGTTGTAAATAATAACACAAAGGAGAACAAGGTTCAACCATACAAACACCTTCCTTCCTAAAATTTTTACAAATCTTCTAAGCACAGCAATGAGCAGGACTCCGATTAAAGACTTGCAGATACAACATAAAAATAGAGAAAATGATGAGAAAAAAAATTTTGAATTTAGATCTTTATTATACAGGCCCAAAGCTGTGGTCACCATGCAGTTACACTGTAATGGAAATGATTTTGCTGAAAGGCTCTCACTAAACAAACATAAAGAGACCACAGACTACAGCATTCCAAATAACTGACACTTTAATTTTTGAAAGAGCAAAAATAAATAAAGGAATGGCAAGGATGTCCTTTTCACATATGGTGGGGCATATACATATTCCTTCTTTTCTATAGCTATTCAAGAGACAAAATTAGCAAATACTGCCCAAAAACACAGACCTTTTGTGATGGCTCAGCTAACTTTTAGCTGTTTCTCTCTCCTTGGATATTAGACCAAACACATATTTAGATAGGTGCATATGCCAAAAAAAGAAATGCAACTTGGGGGGTTTTGTATGTAATTCCTACTTCCTGCCTTTTCCTTCTCCTTTTAGGACTTTATCAGGAAGCAATTGGAGACATTCAGTCAAATAAAAGCCCTAGAAGTTTTCCCTTCTAGTTTCTCATTATAATCTCATAATTTAAGGATTAATCACAAATTTTAAAAGGTTGAGGTGTCTTACAAGGAATTCATCATCTCTGGAATACAGATAGCCACAGTGAAGAGCTGCACATAGACTGCACACATAGTGTTATCTAAAAGTGGTTATCTTTAAAAAAACAGAACTTTTTAAAAAATCTCCAGGTCAAAACATAGCATGTCTTATTCCCTACAGGATTTTCTTGCAATCTGTTCCTCAATTATTTGCACTAGGAGATGCTACAAATGATACTAGTTACAATATACAGTCCACTGTCATCTTCTGGTCCAGCAGAAGAACCTGTCTCTTCGATGGATGCAAAACTGTTCATCTGAGCAGATCATCCTCAACAGCACAAATACGGTCTAGAAACTCATAGAGTTTATTGTTTTAATTTATAAAATTAAACCTGCCCCAGACAGGTAATACTGGTGTGTAATATTGCCATCCCTGGGTTCTGTCAAAAGCGGGGTACTGAGGTGCTCAGAGCCGTGTCCGAGCGCAGCGCTGGGATCCTTCTGGCACTCCAGACCCAAGGCCGATGGGATGTGATGCGTGCTAGAACGTGGGCGCACTTCTCACTTAGCTCTGCAGAGCCCGGGACATGGTAAGCTGCCAGAACTTCCTTCATCTTGCCTGTTGACAAAAGGAACAATAACTAGTCATCACTGGTTGCTGGAGTTTTAGTCTAATTTTTAAAAAGTCCTATAAATGAGACATCTTCTTTTTTTTTTTTTAATCTTTTTTTTTTTTAGCCATGCAATAGCAAATGCTTCATTAAGAAAAGATTTGGGAGAAATTTTACAGTCTCTCTGTTAGGCACACAATGCTTATGGGGGAGATAGGCCTTATACTGTATGGTTCCTAAAACATTATCCAGGATTAAACATTCCATTATTTAAAAAATAAATGTCCAGTAGCTTAGTACTTTAAGAATGTCAATATAATATTATCCCTGTAAAAATGAATTTTGTATAGCAGATTTTCTGGATTAAAGTCCTGTATTGTCTCTCTCACACACTGTACACAAGATACAGAGCAAACAATCTAGAGGATTAACAAACAACAAGCAGGAATTTAACAGGTTAATAAGTGGCTTATATGAGTTTGTTGTAGAACTATCTCTAACACATATTGGTCATGTCCATTATGTATTGATAGCAACAATAAAACCTTCATAAATGACTCATTGAATGGCCTTCACGGAACCAGGGGTCAAAACAGGCCTCTACATTATCTATTCTGATTTTCTTCCAATTATGATTTTTCCAGATAGTCCTCAGTGAAGCCCAAAGAAAATCAAACATTTAGTATCACAGACTAAGATACAAAAGACTAAGAATACACCTCCAATATATATCTGCTGCACAATATGTAGAAGAAGAGGCAGAGGTACCTGTGGAGGGTGATTACCCCACTCCCTAGGTAACCTCAAGGTGTCCATCCTTTTCCATGGACTATGAGTAGGTCGAAGACCAAAATTTCATATAAGTATGAATGCATTATGTCCTACCACAGACATTTGACTATGTTCACATGTTTATTTCACAAAGACCATTCACAAAACCATCAGACCCTAGTAATTTTTAATCCGTACTGACACGGGCAAAATGATAAGAAGTATAATTGCTTCAGTCTAAGGTAAGTACAAAAGACATACAATAAATTCCAGAACCAATGCTAAGTTTTTGGTTACATACCCTGAAATTTTCTGGAGCTACACAAAATACTTCTTTTATGTATAATTATTGTTCTTGTAATTATCACACAAATGGAAATCACTGAAGGAACTGAGGTAGCAGTTGATGTGAGAGATCTCCTCGCTCACACATGACCAATGAGATACCTGCTGTTTGTCTAACCTATTTCTAAACATTAGCATACTTTATCTTTACTTTGTCATTTTCCACAGCCTTGCTTCCAAAATGCTTGTTTTGCTTTATGAATTTGTAAAGTGTACATTCTAACCTTTCATCTAAGCCATCAGTCAGAATACTGAATATTACTGGAACATGAAAAAAACACTGGAAGGACCCTACTAAATGGTGTATTATTGAGAACTACTCTTTGTACATGGTTTCCAAATTATGCACTCACGTAACAATAATTTATTCTAGCCCAGTTTCCCTAGCACACAATAATAGTAAAAACTGAAATATTTTGCCATACAGTCTTGTTCAAATAAAGCTGCTAATACTAGTGAATATATTTTAAGAAAAATTACACAAACTTTGGAAATAGAACCATTATGGACAGAAGATTTCAAGTGATAACGCAGTCTTGCTAACAATTGACTTCACATCTATATGGCTACTTTTATGAAGCATGTGCTTTACTGAAATATTGTTCAATTTAGACTAATGGAATTGTTTCACAGGCTTTTAAAACTGAGTTTTGTTTAATGACATATTCCACTAAAAAAAATCAAACACATAGCCCTACAGTTTAGAAACAAATCAATTGCACAACTTCACAAAACTCTAGGCCACAAAATTATTGTTTACTGTTTATCTTGCAAAAGATATCTTGATCGGAAACATACTGAACAAGACTGCTAAGACCAACAGGACCAGTCATATTGAGCTTTGCAAAGAAAAGGTTACCATTTATATTAATCTTTATGGAGATACAAGCCAATTCCACAAATACAGGAGGCACAGATCACTCTTCTTAACCTAATTTGGACTATTAGCAGACCTTTTCTACTTTTCACTCCATGATATATTTTGTTTGTGCCATCTGTGCTACTCAGAAGAGTGAAATAACTTGCTCCCCAAGGTGGAAACAGAGTCTCCAGTTCCTTCTGGACTGGAGGAGCTGGAGGCCAGCAGAAGTTGAAATACAACACAAAGCCCACTTTCAATTAACACAAAATTTGATTTGATATTTAGGGATATATCCCAGTGGATTTCCAGTGAAAGCCTTTCCTCTGAAGAATATGTGATGACAGAGAGACAGCAGCATAAAGAGTATACACAAATACTCCCAGCTTTCTCCAGTGAAAAAGAAGGAAACAGGATAAAGGACAGGTGAGCCAGCCTGACTGCTCATGATGTACAGCCTCCTGTCAGACTGCCAAGAGAGAGAGGAAATCCCACAAAATACCTGCTTTTTACAGGAAGTCAAAAGTCCCTAAACTGAGACAAAGCAGATGTCTGCCCCTTACTGAGAACAGCTCTAGGGATTATAAATTATAGTAGATTTTAGTAGATTTTATCAAGAATTTTAGACATACAGGTATCAAAATTACTTTTTTCTTTTTTTCAAAAGGGCTAGGATTTCTGAGTCAAGATTTTGCTAACAGTGACAGGAAAAGAGGGACAAACTGTTCAGTCAGAAGCGTAACTGAAAGTCCATGCAGCAGCTTGCTCAGGATCAGAAGAGCTGATCCCCCGTTGACATGGAAAGATGTGTCATGGTGACTCCTGTCTTAAAAGATCGTCATTGTTCCCCTTGCAATCCATGGCAAGCAAACCTGTGATAAATGTCAGTGTCCAACCAGAGTTATCTGGAGCCAGTCAGTGATGGCAGGAGAATTTGTGCCATGCTTGCCTAAGTGCCTAACCAAGTGGCAGGAGCAGCCATGAGAGATGTGTGGGCGTCTGACTCGCACTCTGTGCTACAGAGACAGAGCAGTCAGCTTTGCACTGTAAATGTACTGCGAGAATAAAGTGAGACCAGTCCCACGCCTTCTTTTTGAAAGGAGAAACAGGAGTCTGTATTTAAACAGTGCAATGCTCGTGTGTTGGCTGACAGGGGGAAAATTAGTAACACTCAGTGTAATTAAGACTGCAGTTATCAAATAGAGATTAATAGAAAGTGCAAAACTTCCTCATTTTAGCAAGCAGCTAAAACCTACATAATTTAGCTGACTTTAAATTTCAGTGAAAGTTTATGGGTAAAGACTAGATTACTGATAATGACATACCTCAATCTGTTTGTTCCTTGAGGTCAGACGTCTTAAGCTTTACACTATGGGAATGTTGATCATTGCAATACTTAAATTAAATTACAAAGCCATTGTCCCTGATGTTAGAGAAGCCTCCATCAAGACAATAATAACATTTGGAACATCATATGATGTTTTATATATATTGTGCTGTCATATGTGAAGAGGCAGTAGGAAATTTGAAAGTTATGAGGGTGTTTTCTGTGACTCAACCTAAGGAGTCTTGGGGTGAAAAGATGCAGTAATGTTCAATATTTGAACAATTTGTATGATTTCTGTATCTGTATACAAAAAGATTCTTATATTTCATTTAAAAAAAATAAAAGGCAAATATTAAGTATTAGAATATATCTAAGAGTCTTGGTATCATAAAGTTATTGGGGATATAAGGATAAAGGGAAGTTACAATGTGCTAAATTTAAAATAAATTACAATGGATAACAAAGTCTCTAAACCTTTAGAGAATTTATTTGGAAGTGTAATTTAAAATTTAAAAACTATCAGATTATCAAGAATCTCATAGTTTAACAACCACATGGAACTGTTTTTAAAAAGTAGTGTATACTTTAAACACAACCAGTGTATAATTTAAAACAATTTAAAACTATTAGGAAAAAAAATCCTATGTAACACAATTTAAAAATCTGAAGAACTTTCAAAGCTTTTCTGCACTGAATATAGTGGTGTATGTGATATCAGTTAGAAATGAACAGTTCAGTAGCACACTGCATTCTGTAGTAAAACCTGATTAGGGTACCAAATGATAATCCAGTTGCCAGTCCTCCAAAATACAGGTTGGCATCAAGTAACTTTCTATGGGAGTGGGTGAGTTCTGGGCTGAAGAAGAATTTCACAGCCTCAAAGCAGTTTCCCTGGTGAAACTGAAAATTTCAGTGACAGAAAATGTTTGTACTGCACTGCACAAGATAAAAACTGTAGCCCCCTCTGACCTTTTTACTTTCTTCCCTTCCATTCAGGTAATCTATACCTGGTGGGTTTTCACTCCATATGTATCTTCTGTCAGCAAGAATTCTGTAATCTGAACTATATCATTCTTACAGCTGTGCAAACTTCGGCTAATTCAGTCCCTGGCTTTATCAAATCCAGTGTTATCAGCTCCAGAGAGTGTCTCTTGAGCTCCACGATGTGATGTTTTTCTGTAAAGTCTCTCCTTCTGAAGAGCATTGTTCATGCATGAATAGTAGTTTTCATATTTTAGTTCATTTTTCTACGCTCATAGATAAAAAGGTGAAAAATGTGATTTTTAGGTGCTGGTAGGCTCAGAAGAATCTGAGAAAAGCAGAAGATGAAAGGGGTTTCTAGAGTCTTTATTTTAAGATTACAGTATTTTAAAGCCAGTCTCATAATCTCAGAAGGCACAATTTTTGAATATTTGGCATTTGCATGACATGAAACATCCAAATATACTGTATTCCAGCTTTCCTGGCTGACGCAGTTCTCCTGCTCTGCCTTGCCATGATGGAGAGAAAGATTTAAGTTTGTTTGGGGGTATGCCTACACATTTACATGACTGAAACTTGATCACGAGCCAACTCTTGACATACTTGCTAGAACACTTCATCTACATTCAAGCCAAACAGTGCTCATTGGTGTGGCTACGGAATAGCAGACGGTGTGAGCTGGAAACTGCAAACAACACTTCAAGGTGTTAATGAAGAACAGCCTTAATCTCTCCGCAGCTGAGCTCGGCTGCGGGAATGCTTCTGGTTTGCTTCAAGGCAAAGGCACATCCATAAACACAGCAGGGGCAGTTCCAGCGAGCCCTTTCGGTATGCGCTGAAGCTGTGAAGCCGTGAGGACAAGCTCGGGGTGGGGTGGTGCCGAGAGCCGGCAGGCATGTCGAGAGCATCCCCACAACAGGCACACGTTCCGTGGGAGAGCTGGGAGCCCACAGTGTCACTGCTGCCATGCTGCACCAGTCCTGCAAGAGAAGCCTAAAAATAACCTGGACTTCTTCAGCTTGCAGGAGCTGGGTTAGCCTGCAGGTGCTTGTGACTGATTCAGGAAGCTGTTTGCTGCCAGGGTCCCAGAGAATGGAGTTTGTCCCAAAGTGCTGTTATGCCCTGGAGTGAGCCACCGGGAGGGGAGCGCTCGGCACCAGGGCCTCTCTCACCCACGAGGTAGGTTGGATGTCGCTGCCTCCAGGTTGTGGGGCCGGTGTGCTCCTATAAATGGGCACACTGGGACAAAGCAAATAAAAAGCCATGGCACAATCACTGAATATCAGCTGGAATTGGCTAATAAATTGTTTGCCAGCAGGACATACCAGCTCCCTGTACTGTCTCAAAGCAGTAACTCTTGGCTGGGCTTCCAGCAGCATACAGGAAGCGAGCTGAAGTCCAAATCAGTAACCCTACACTGAAATGGACTGGAAGCTCTTACACCTCTCTGGGTGTTTTTCAGGGCTATAACACACTGATGACTTGTGGCAATCCTGAGACAACCCAAAACCCCAGGATTTTTCTTCCTTCTTGTTATGGGTAAACTCTGTATATTAATTCGTGCCTGAAAATAAAATGATATAAAATCAGGGAAAACAGTTCAACAGAGAATTCCGGGAAGAGGGGGGCATGTCAGAACAGGTCGACTGATAAGCTTGAGAGGATCAGCACATGAATGGATGTGGCTTCTCCAGAGATGAGCCACCAAGAACACCTGCCTGATAAACTTGATGAGATCGGCGATGGTTTCTCGGTAATCTCTTCTGTTCATCTGTTCTCCCCGGAAAACCTACTCAGACAAATCAGAATCCCAAAAGAAGACCGATGAATACCAATACCTGGACTACTGGACAAAGGAAATTCTGCCTCGGGGGAACTAAAATGTATAAAAACTGGACCTTTGGTGGTGGGATTTTGTGAACGGAAGGGAGGCAGGTGCTATAGAGGCCTGTCTCGCGTTCACTCCGTTCGATTCCCGGGATCGAACTGGCCTTTTTTTGTGGCTGTGATTTTTTTTTTTTATTTGTTTCCCTACTCACTGTCATGCGAAAATAAATTGTTTTATTTTAATTAACAATCTGGCTCACCGTGTCTATAACACCTCTCACAACTTAAGTCTCTTAATTCTTTAGTGCATACCTATGAGCATCTGGTTTCTGACAGCAAACTCTGGAACATGCAAAACAGTCCATAGCCTTTTACTATGTGGAATAGGAGGGGTGTACAAAGTAGGGGAACAGGAGATGGAAAGGTGTCAGCAAGCAGGCCTCTCCCATTCCTTTCCATTAACTGCATTAACTGGTCAAGCTCTATCCTGATTTTTTTTTTTAACATCTTTTTGCTTACTGTTCCAAAGTCTATTGCTCTGATGACTAGAATGTTTTTTTCCTAATTTAAAGCCTGCATTTTCATGATCAATTTATAACCCTGAGGTATGTGTTTACAATAAGGACATTTTCTCTTTTTTTTGGGTGTGCACTTCTAGGAGGTGGTTAAAGAGACTGTGCTCATAATCTCTTTCCCAAATTTCCTTTTATTAGGTTAAGTCAATATCTGTTAGTATCCTCTTCCCTCTTGGCTTTCCTGTTCTGTCCCTAGTTTACCTCTCAGTGTCTTCCACTTTTTGATTTAATCTTACTGGAACATGTGTGATGAGACTTTATCCTACGAAGTTCTGTTTAGGAGACTGGTTGACAAAGTCCCTCAGAAGGCAGTTGTGAAGAGCAAAGGAATCCAGGAAGGCTGGACATTCTTCAAAAAAACCATCTTAAAGATGCAGGAGCAGGCCATCCCCACATTTCAAAAGATAAGCTGTCAGGAAATAACAGAGAGATCCGGCTGGCGTTCAGGAGAAAATGAAAAGTGTATAATCCTTAAAAGAAGGGGCAGAGAACTCCAGATCACTACAGGGATCCTGTGAGGTTATGCAGACAGAAAATTAGAAGGGTCTAAGCCCAACTGGAACTTAATCTGGCTACAGTTATAAAAGACAATAAAAATGCTTCTCAAGGAGAAAACTCCATCTTTTACTGGATGTGGGGTGAAATATAGCCACACAGTATGAGGAAAAGGCTGAGGTACTTAATGTCTTTGCCTCAGTCTTTAATAGGAAGACGCGTGGTTCTCGGGGTATAGGGAGCAGAATGAAGCCCCTATAATCAAGGGGGAAATTGTTAGTGACGTGCTACACCCCTTAGACTGACCCAAGTCTATGGGCTGGAAGGGATCCATTCAAGGATACTGAAAGTGCTGACAGAAGTGCTGATCAAGTCACTCTTCATCATTTATCACCAGTCCTGGTTTACCAGTGAGGTCCCAGATGGCTGGAAGTTGGCAAATGTGACACCCATCTACAAGATGGATCAAAAGGAGAATCCAGGGACCTAGAGGCTTGTCAGCCTAACCTCGGTCCCAGGGCAGGTCATGGACCAGGTCATCTTGAGAGCCTGTACATGCCATATGGCACGTAAAGGACAACCAGAGAATTAGACCCAGACGCTGTGGCTTTGTAAAAGGCAGGTCTTGCTTGACCAATTCAGTCTCCTTCCATGGCAAGATACCCTGCTTAGTGGATGAGGAAAAGTCTGTGCTTGTTGTCTACCTGGACTTTGACACCATTTCCCACAGCATTCTCCTAGAGAAACTGGCTGCTCCTGGCTTGGGCAGGAATTCCTGCACTAAACACTGTGTTAAAAACTGACTGGATGGCTGGGCCCAGAGTGGTGGTGAATGGAGCTCATCCAGCTGGTGGCAGGTGTCACAAGTGGGATTCCCCAGGACTCAGTGTTGGAGCCAGTCCTGTTAAACATCTTAATTGATGTTCTAGAGGAGGGCATCAAGCGCATCCTCAGTTTCTACATGACACCAGGCTTAGTGGGAACGCTGACCTGCTGCAGGGCAGGAGGGCTCTGCAGAGGGGTCTGGACAGGCTGGACCAGTGGACTGAAGCCAATGGTATGAGATTCAAGAAAGCCAAATGCCAGGTCTTGCACTTGGGTCACAACAACTGCAGGCGGTGCTACAGGCTGGGGAACAGTAGCTGGGAAGTGGCCTGGCAGAAAAGGACCTGGAGGTGCTGGTCAACAGCAGCTGAACATGAGCCAGCTGTGCCCAGGTGGCCAAGAAGGCTGATGGCATCCTGGCCTGGATCAGCAATGCTGTGGCCAGCAGGAGCAGGGCAGGGATTGTCCCCCTGTACTCAGCACTGGTGAGGTCACACCTTGAGTGCTGTGTTTGGTTTTGGGTCCCTCAATATATGAAAAACAGAGATGCTGGAACATGTCCAGAGAAAGGCAACAGAGCTGGTTAAGGGTCTGGAGCAAAAGTCCTGTGAGGAGTGGCTGAGAGAGCTGGGGTTGTTTAGCCTGGAGAAAAGAAGGCCCAGAGGGGACCTCATAACTCTCTTCAACTACTTGAAAGGAGGTTGTAGCCAGGTGGGATGCATCTCTGCTCCTAAGTAACAAGTGACAGGACAAAAGGAAATGGCCTCAAGTTGTACCATGGAAAGTTTAGATTAGATCTTAGGAAAATTTTCTTTATGAAAAGGGTTGTCAAGCACTGTAACAAGCTTTCTAGTGAAGTGGTTGAGTTCTCATCCTGGAAGGTATTTAAAAGACATGTAGAACTGGCCCTTAGGGACGTGGATTAGTGGTGCACTTGGCAGTGCTGGGTTAATGGTTAGAGTTGATGAACTTAAAGGCCTTTTTCCAACCTAAGTGATTCTATGATTAAGACACTGATCACTTCACTTTCTCTGCTGGAGTTACCTGGCTTGATATGTCCTAAGATAGCATTTCACCTTTTTCTTTTTTTACACAACTGCACCAATGGCTCAGAAATATCTCACTACTAATAAATATACTTTTTTATTCTCCTTTGTTTTGCTGTCTCCAAAAAGTAATTGTAGAAACTTTATTTAATTAATTGACTGCCCAACTTCACATTTGTACTACTAAATTTTATCCCAATCTTGCAGCATCTCCTTTGGATGAAAGGCACCCACCCATCTGCAGTTGCCTGCCAGGGTTTTGTTAATCTGCAGAATGAATGTGTTTCCTCTGAGCACTCTGCTAACAGCTGTGTGTTCTGCCTGGTCTTAGCCATGTCCTGGAGACTGTTAGCCTACTTCCCCACATGCCCTTCACAGTTCCCACTTTGCAGTAGAAATACTGTTTCCAATTGCTGCAGTGCAGGAATTATGTCCCTGGTGAACTGGAAATGCATGAATAGCCAGGAAAGGTGAACCTTACAACACAGAGCTTCTCTTAAAGAGCCTAAAAATTGCTTGAAAATATTTGTCTACATTGAAATGCAATTATTTATATTTAGCTTTAATTAATGACTTCAATAATCTTCTTTTAGGTCCAAGTTAGGATTTGTCATAACTTGTGGTTTCTCTGGTGATCTCAGCTGCTATTGATCAGAAAGTCAGTAATTCCAGTCTGATTCTGTCTTGTTGGGCTTGGAACTAAAAATATTTTGGCAACTTAATTAAAATTTATAAATTACACAAACAGAACGCCTTACTTCCATACTCTGGTTATTCTATAAATGTCTCTGTATTGATGGTAGATCAGTCCAGCATTAAATAAGCAGAAGATAATCTTCCTTTAGGTCATTTTGTTTCAGATCATTAACTCCATTTTCTAGTCAGCTGCTTCTCTGCAAATTCTAAAAACATTGACTCAATCTACCTTGGTGTTACCACTCATTCATTTCAGTTACTCCAATCAAATGCCACAGCATATAAAAAATACCTCAGATAATCATTATGGGACAAAGATCCAGAGCACTGCCAAGGCTCTTCACCTGTTGAAGACCACAGGCTGCTGTGATCTGCTCATGACTTACTATTAAATCCATCCTGGCAGGTTAACTGGATGAATTGCTGAACACATTTTTTTTTTTTTTAACTTTCTCTCAAATTACATTTTAGACGTTTTGGCAAGCTTAAATCTGTCTCTTAAAAAAATTGTAATTTGCCTCTTAACAAAAAGAAAAAAAAAAGGGGGGCACTAGCTCTGTATAAATAATTATCACAATCAGAAAAACCTTATATTACCAGCTCCCGATCCCATCTTTTGTCTCTGAACTCTCCATATCAAGACACATCTCCATCACCATTATTCTTCATTAGCTCTGACAAAGACTGATCTGTTTTTAAACAGAGGTAGTTGCATTCTCTTGATACCTCTGCTTTTAAAATGATTTCTTTTGCACATGTCCACTTCAAAAATCTTGTGAAGTTCCAGAGTCGTCAGGCATTCAATATTAGGCCCTTCAAAATGTTTAGTTTTTTCAAGTGTAAAATTGTCAATAGACACTATTTTTTCCAAGAAATGGGGAAAAAAAATTCAACTTCAGTTGTGAAGAGACAGTATTTTTTTTCTAAAAAAAGACAATCACTAAAGCTAGAGTCTGCTCCTCAGCTCCACCACAGACCACCCAATCCACAGAAAGTTATCCATCAGAATCAGTCAGCTGGGGAAGGCAGCCTCGGGCTTGGGATGCCAAAGATCTCCAGAAAGCAACACAGCCAATTAATATAATTCCTGCTCACCAAAGAACTTAAACCAGAAATACTCTTGCAAATTACTACAATATCTTCTTACTGTCACTACCACCAGCATTTCTGAAGAGATCTGATATTACAGAAATCATGAGATACACTAGCAAGTTGTTTGAGACAGAGAAGATAGAGAAACTTCAGAGGATAGTTGGTTTCTGACCAGATTCAACTGCCAATTCAATTAAATTATTTAATTTAATAAGAATATTAAATTAAAAATCAATCTAAAGATCCTTAATGCTACCTTGAAGAAATATTCTATTTCTTGCTTGGAACAAAAATTCATCACAAAAGAAAATTTTTTTACTGTAAGCAAGGCTTTCAGTAGGCATTGCAATAGAAGGTATTGCAATAGAAGGTTTTTAAGACATACAAAAAAGAATAATCTATTTCAATACCAAGACAGCATTAGAAAAAACCATAAGTAAAATATTGTAAGTAACTTAGTATCTGTTAGGGTTCTTTGGCTCATACCACTAACAGAAAAATCTTGCTTTCATTATTTCATTAGTAATTCTGTTAAAATGAACAGGTATGTATTTTTTTCTCTAATTGCAGAACATATTTCCTCAGTGATCCAAATACTTGGGAAAAGGTATGTACTGCAGAGGACAAATGCATCTGACCAGAATTAAATATGTACAAAATAATTATCATAATTGAGTGAGAAGGCTTAATCAATCCATAGAAAACTTCATGCCCACAGCTACTTTGGTTATCAAATTCTTACATATGTTGGTATAAGATTGTTAAAATGCAATATTCACCTAAATTATATACTTAGTATATTTCTTGTACAGTTACAGACCAGGAAAATTGACTCTGGTGCCTTTAAATACCATTTCTTTGGAGATTCCTAGGAATGTAGAGGACTTTCCAAATGTAAAGTTTTGGGGTTTTTTTTTTTTTTTGCAAGTGCAGTGCTGCCAAATATTTTTTACCACTAAATAAATGCTATTTCAGCTGTATTTGAGCAGTAATAGTGGTAGCTAATGGCCTATTCAGTTAATCATAGTTATTCACTCCCTGGAAATGCCTGAGAATATAATAAATGTTTTGTTTTCATTGTGGACTCTTAAATTACAGGGGTTATATAACCCCCATGATATATAACCTATCTGCACGAATACAAACTGAACCCAAAATCGCTCCTCTAAACTATTTCTAGTATTTGGAACCTCCAAAGAAAGAAATATGCTGTTGTTACCCACAGAGCTACTAAAATAGCACAGAAAGCAGGGTAAGAAATGGTTTTAAAAACATTCTGGTTTAACTAAAATGTGGCCATTTGTCATCCATTTGCAGAGGTCTGAAATAACAATTACAGAATATTTTTTAAACAAAAAAAATAAGAAACATGCTCAAATAGCTGAGTGACAGAGATCCCTCCCTAAAGGAAAAAAGGCTGCAGATTTAGGGTTTCAATCTGCCCAATAAGAGAATGAATAACCATAAAGTCATCACTCTGAGACCAGTGCTCTCATTGGGTGCTGTATCAGTATGAGATTTATCCTGTTCACCTCTTTTTTAATATTTATTTAGGTTGTAGAAGTTCCTGCCAGTGTTAGCTCTGCTTTGTTCACTGCTCAGGAGAGATTATATGCATTATGCTGCACGCTGACAACCTGTCCCAAGGGTAGTGTGAGATATATATCTGTGTCTATATCTGTATCTATCTACGATACAACAGCTGATTCTATCCCATTGCTTTGTGGTTGCCATTATACTGATGAAGCACAGAATCCCCTGTAGTTTCTTCAGGAAGTATCTTCCAGATGTGTTTTATAAAGCTGCAGAATATGTTTTAAAACAATGTTCGGCTTCTGAGGTCAAGCTGTGTTATTCAGCTGCAATTGCTTTGCAGAAAGGATTAGATTGTAGGTCATAAAAATATTCCCCTGGTTACTCCAAGGAGTGAAGACAACCTTTGAAACAATCTTCTGTTGGCTTCCTGGATGAAAGAACTCCTCCATGGAAGCAAAAACTCAGAAGAATTTCAAAATTAGAATATGGACGAAGTTTGGTATTAAACACCTCTTTTATTTCTCCTGGAGAAAAAGATACTCAAGTATTTGCTGAAGAGGTAATTTGGCAGGCCATAAAAGACATGGGAGGTTGTTCTAGTTTTAACTTTAGTTTTGTAGAACTTTTTAGAGTTTAGTGATGAAAAAGAAATCAAACCAAAGGGATTATGAGAGATTTCATCATTTCTAGGAAGGAAAGAGCAGACCAATGCTAGAGATGCACAGGGAATGCAGCCACAGCCAGCTTCAGAGACTAATCAAGGACACCCCCAGGCAAAGGCAATCCAGAGGGGGAAAGAATTCAAAAGAGAGGACTAGTTTACAGAAGGGCAGCACTAAAGCACAGCAGCAAATTAACCCAGTGCACAGTAAGTGAGCAGTAAGCTATGCCAGGAGATAATTAATTACCTTTGTGCCCCAAAGGAGTAATTTAAGATACATCAGTAAGTACACATGCTAAGAGAACTACATAGAATTCACCATGCAAACATCCAGGGAAAAGAAAGATAAACATAAGAAAAATCCTGCAAAAGCGTTAGAAAAAGAAATGCACCATTGAACAACCTAGCTAGTGCAAAATAAACTCTGCAGCTCAGCAGAGATCGATTTAGTACCTGAGCACTGCCTCTGGCGGCTGAAATGTCAGTGACCTCAGATCATCATACCCTGTGACAGTGACAGGTAGAGAAAAGCCTCACACCATTCTACTAAATAACTTCTGCTTGTTATCAATCACAAAAAGGTCTTCCATGAGGTTTCTCAAAACAAGCTAGTTGTAAATCTGATGCCTTGTATATTTCACAATCTCACACTTTGGTGATAAAGGAGATTTGTAACATCTGATATGATATATTAAACTGGGTGAAGTTGCAAGCATTTACAAGATTGGATTAGAACTCATCATAATTGAAATAATTTGGATAAATGTTCTGAAATTAACGCATTAGATCCACAGTGAGAAGAGCAAATTACCATAGAAAGATCCAAAGGGAGTTACAGCAGTCTATAAGCAAACCCTAAGTCAGGACACTATCCACTTGCAGAAAAAAGGAGCCTGATACAGAACCAGAGTAATACTGTAAGCAAATCAAGTAATTATTTCTCCCCTACCAGCAGTGGCAAGGCCCTGACTAAATCCAGCATTACAATATCCAGCATTACTATATCCAACTCTGCCTACTGGGCTGTTGAAGGAAGGAGAAAGTTGGAGGGAGTCCAGGTAAAAGCCACAAAAAATTGATAACAGATGTAGGAGAATGGAAGGTTGAAAGAAATACATTGTTTAGTCTAGAAAGAGTAAAGACTAAGGGAAGACATGATAACATATTTAAACTATGTAAAAGTTTATTATGAGAAGAGGATGATAGCTAATTGTTCTCCATGTTCATCACACAGAAGACAAGACTTAGTACGCAGTTGTGGAGAAAAGCTTTCTAACACAATGCCAGCCAGGCAGGCAGCAGGTTATCTACATGTATTGCAGGTAATGGTGTCACAAGAAGCGATGGCAGTGGCTGAGGCAAACCCAGGTGGAGATAAGGAGTGTGCTTGGCTCCCCCTGAAAGCAGGTGAATAGTCCAGGTGATCCCGTGTGAGAACCTGTCCAGCCTCGTGCTTGGCCACAGAAACCAGGCACAGATCAGAGCTTTCCATCAGAGACTGAATACTATGATGCAAATGTCATTTGTCTCAAGATGCTTGCCAGGAAGGATGGAGCCTGCAGGACAAGGGATGAATCTCTCAAATCCATTTAGCTGGTTAATTCCATTGGCTGGAAGTAGCAGAGAGCACCCACTCAGTCACTGCTGGATGTTCTTCTATACTTGTTTAATGTGCTCATGCTCTGTGGTACCTTTACTCCACCTTTGCTGTTGATAGCCCTTTCCAGTGGTTTCCAGGAGTTTGATCATAGCACTGGTTTATCCAGAGGGTTCAGCTTTACACCGTTGTGGGGCCACTGGAGGAATGAGTTAGTGAGTGCCTTAGAATGAGCTGAGTGGGCTTTAAAAGCAATAGGCTGGGCTGAGGCTGCAGTGATGCCTGGCAGGGACCTGGCTGGTCACCAAGGCTGTGCCTAGACAAGGCAAATGGCATGCAGAGGAAAAGGGGTGGCACACCAAGGGTGTTGCTCTGAATTTTCTGCTTTCTGTCTTTGTGCAGAAGTTCTCACGCAGCTTCATGTAAACAATGTCTATTTTCAGAATGTTTACATACTTCTCCTCTGAGAGAAGAGTTGATTGATGGTGATGTCCACCAACCCCGTTGAGAGGTGGCAACGTGAAGTAGCCAATCTCTTGACCTCTGTACATATGTATATAAATGGAGTCAGATTTTGAAATAAAGTAGAGTTGTTCCTTTAATCTGCTGCTGTGTGAGCCTCATCTTTCTGTTCCTGAAGTGGGACACTCCCAGCCTCGGCAAACCACACCAAGGGCTTGCACTGTAGAGATTCCCACTATGGGGGCACAGCTGGCAGCCACCAGTGCCGAATCTCTGCCAGGGAGGACAAGCTGTGCAAGGCCTGCATTGCAGAGGCCAGCCATCCCAGTCATCAACAGGGCTGCTGTTCCCAGCTGGTTGAGAAAACAGGATCAGAAACCCCAGTATGACAGCAAGAGGGAAAGACTGGCTTCAGTGTGGGAACATCTGGAGTTAGGCCCACAAGTTTTGCTGCTTTTAGAAGAGCTGAGCAGTAGAGATCAGGGAGAAAGATTGTGAAAGGTCCTATCCCTCACAGAAGGGCAAGCCTGAGTGTGCAGACCCTCAAGTGGCTCCACTTGTACACTGATCGATTCACAACAGGTCTCTTACAATTATTATTATTTTTTTTTAAGAAGCATGGAATTTAATTGATATTAACAGGAATTTTCAGAAACAAAATCCTGATACAAACTGGCAAGTAGGGCTCATTGATTCACAGAGGGAGAAGGTGTATAGCCAGCAGGAGCAGCTTGGGTGTGCTGGGTCTTGCACACTGCTAACCAGGCCCCTCCATGGGTTTTCCCCTGTACTACAAACATCCTGTGCCTGACTACATCATAAGGTGCCCTGCCCCTGCTTGAAGGTGCTCCTTCTAATGGAGCAAATCCGTTTTCCAGACTACAGCAGGCAGAGTGAAACATTTCCACTTCTCTTCTCTTAACCTTTAAAAAAATTATCTATAAAAACAAACTACTCTCTGTTAAAATAATAAAATGGAGAGCAAGGCAAACATATCCAAAGATCCGTTCTTATGCTTAATCACATGTAAAGACTGGACAATGTACTGTGTATGTTGGAAATTCCTTCTTACATGACAATACAGACCATAACTATTGTCCTGGCAAAATCAAAATCACTGATAAATGGGATTAAACAGATCCTGTCAATTACTCAGTTGTTCTTTGTACTTTCCTGTTAAGCCTTATAGCTCTCTAAAAAGCTTCCTCAGGTTAGAGTAAAAAAAAAAGGTCATGCTTCAACCATTTCTAATGATGATTCCCATGATTTTCCTGGTATGATGTCAAAATTGCTGCATATTACATTAGCTTTTAATTATAAATGTAGACAACTAATGAGACTGTACAATTTATAGACATCGAGATTTGAATTTTTTTAATGGTCCCTGTAGGAAAAAAAAAGTAAAAGAAACAGTACAATACTGACAAAAAATGTTTGCACTGAAGCATCCTGATTACTCCCTTTTTATTTTCCAAATGTACTGAGGTAGCATTAAAATTTCATTGCCTAATGCCCTTTGAAATTCATTTAAATTTAATAGCTGTTTGCACCTCTAACTGCTTCAGGAGTGGGGGAGGGGGTGGGAAGGAGCACCTGTAATTATAGAAATGACCACAAAAGCAGCACTCTAAAGACTTATTTTCTCCTTTGATTCCACAGTCACTCCAGAGCCTCTGCAGACTGTATTTGCATGAGTAAGGATGACTTATGAAGTAAAATAAACCTGAAGGTGACTTCTCTATCAAATGATGTAACTAAGTGGGATATCATCAATTTCCAGAAAATGCTTGCTTTCCTTCATTTTGTAAGATTGCCCTATTGGGCACCTACTTCAGCCTCACTAAGGAATGGCAGCACCAGCTTTGTGCTATGAATGTAGTAGATACGCCTCTTTCTGCTATGGATCATGCTATCCATAGATTGCTGCATGTTAAACAATTATTACAGACATTTATGGCAGCATAAACTCTGAAGAAACTATGCCAAGTAGGGACTGAGGATACTGAAAATAATCGTGAGCCTCCAAGGACAGAAGAGTTGTCTGTAACTTCCTGGTTACATGAAAGCATCCTTGTCTTTAACAGTTCAGTCAAAATCTCCCTGAAAGCATACAGGCTGCTAAAGGAAAAGGCATCAATGAAACTTCCCATTGCCAGTAGTAGCAGTAGGGCCCAAATCTGTGCCTAGCACTTCTGGTATGAAACATAGGCAAGAATGCTCCTCAGCTAACAGGTCACACTCAAAACAAGTAAAACAAAGAATTGGGGGGGGAGCAAATTCTGTCATCATCCCTTCATCAAAAATAAAAAACCAAAATGCTGAGACTTAAGGCAATTTGTCCACTATCAAATAAAACCTACAGTAATGAGATCTTTACAGCACTCAATCCAACTTTCATTAAACTATAATTAATATAATGGATCATATTCCTATGAATTAGTCATTTATACAAGACAGGATGTTAATACAGATAGAAATTCCTGATTCCCCTGACTTTTCTGAAATTGTATCACTGATGTGTTTGTATGAGAGCTCTAGATCCTCTCCAACAATAAAGCAATAATAACACTTCTCATCTGGAACAAGGAGTGCAGAGCATGGAAACAGGGGCATGCTAGTCAAAATGTTCAGGTGATTAGATGCAATAAGAAGGAGAAGAAGCTGCAATGAGAAATCAACGTTTATGGAAGTCAATATGGTACTTTCCTCTGTTCTCCACAAAAGAAGAAGAAAGAAGGAATTTACAGACAATCTGCAGGCACAATAATTGTCACCATAAAATTTCGTGTTTCATGACTTTATTGGTTCATTTTACAAATATCCTAGCATGAGAGCTTGAAGGATAAAGTAGCACATTTTTACAACTGACTATCATTCAAAAAGAATGTAGCCTTTTTCAGTATTGTACTTAACTATGCCAAGTCAAAATCTTTGGACATAAAGTTAAGTCCTGGCTTAAGCACCTGGAGAAATAAGGTGATGGTGTGGTCAAGAGCTGGGCAGTTCTAGAAAAAAGGGAAGCTTGAAAATAAGAGATATTACACTGAGTGGGAAGAGACAGGATAAGCCAACATGAAAGACAATGGAAGTGCATATTTATAAGCACCCACAGAATGCTTATTCTGTGTTAATCTAATTCTAGGTAGGTTGATTTCAGCACAATTACCAAGAACCATCAAAGATTTTGATTCAAAATGTACTTTACTTTCCAGGTGCAATTCCATCAGGATTTACACCCAATTGCTGGGGAACAATATTTGTGTCTTTGAGAACTTGTGCTTTTATGCAATGGACTGTATCACTCTCAGGATGAACAGATGCCTCAAAGGAAGGGAATGATGGACTTGGGTAACTTCTAAGACTAAAATTATTATTTTACTTTTACTACTGAAGGCCAGATTGCTGTGTCTCGTTATTGATTATTTTCCATAGTTATACAATTATAAGCTAAAGAGACCGAATAAAATTAGAAGCATTTGTTTCTTGTGATGAAAAAAAAAAGATTTTTCACAAACAAACTGTTACTCTCACTTCCTGCAAAACAAAAATAATCTATCATGGGATAGAAGACCTCTTTTAATGTGATGACACAACAATTTTTGGATGCAACTACAAGACAGCTTTATTTTGTATGGCAACTTCCATACAAAACGTAATTTTGTTTGAGCCTTATGTTTAAACACTGCAAGTAATTCAATACACAGTTTTAATGTTCATATAAAATAAAAGCAGATAAGGAGACAAATAAAGGATGCATAGCTATTTACATCTATATCCTGAGTGTCCAATAGGGACTAAAAGCAGTTAGATACTTGGAATACTGTAATTGAAATTTCAAGGATCTTGGTGACAAGATATTTATTTATATTTGGGCTTATGGACACTCATTTGTAGTTATTAAAATATGGCTTAATAATCAGTAAAACTTCACTAAAATGCGTCTCAGTTAAAATCTTGCAGCCTGGGAAACATACTTGCTTCTTGAAAACCTAATTAAAAGCCAAAGAAGGTATCATATCTCACAGTGCTAATGAAAAATCTATCATCTGCTTCTATCAAAAATGTGGAGTGCCACTGAAAACAGATGGGAAGGAGAATCTCAATTAATTATTTGTGATATCACACAGAATATTTCAGAGAATTAAACTCCTTCACATGAATTATTCTGAAATTCATTAAAGGTTATTAACACCATCAAGTAAGAGCTTGCTGGTGGAAGGGTAGTTTCTGTGCAGTATTTCCCTAGCTTTCAATATGAAGCTTTGGGAAATCAGCCCAGTTTCAAGAAATATCCCACAAGGATCAGTGAGTCCAACTGTTAAGTGAATAGCTTGTACAAGGATCAAACCCATTTGATCATGATGTTGGTGTAATTAGCATCATACTCTGACCAACTGTGCTCATCTCAGGATCTGATGGTGTTTCCAACAGACATATTCCAGTGGATTACTTTCATACTTTCTCTTTTTGGCAGTGTTGCCTTTCAACCTCTTCAAATGTGTTTTGATCCTGAAGACTGTCGAGGATGAAATAAAAGGGTAGAAAAGAAGGCAGGAGAGCTTTAAATTACATACCACATTCAAGTATGTTTAATTATTGCTTTCCGATGGTCACTACTGAGACCTTAGATGCACAAAGCAGATCAATGGCTACCAAAGCAACATCCATCTCATCCACTTACACAGGAGACAAAAGAAGAAAACATGCTATCTGCTCTGTAATAGTAGCATAATTTGAACTGTCAGGAACTGGTCATAAATATTCTTAAATCAGCCTGCCCCCTGACAAGGAATGATATAATACTTTTGAATTTATTTCCTAGAGGAGAATCTAATCTAACTGTAAATACCTAATTTTGATTAAATTCTACCACAAGGTCATTTTCCTATCTATCTGTTTATATGCTTGCGCAGCTTTTTTTTTTATTATTACTAAAACTAACTTTATACTCTCTTGAAATGAGTATGGGTAGATACCAATAGGGAGTCAGAGGTGACCACTTGGACTCGGCTCTCCGGTCAGTTTGAAGGGTGCCTTCCTCACCCTCTCAGGGAGCTGCTGAGCAGGTTGAGCGTCTGCTCCTGACACCACAGTTGATGGTCCCATGTGTCACAGGAGATCACTGACTGCTTCATTTGACATCCAGCAGGAATTTGGGAAACAGGCAAGGCAGACACTTTGCCTGTCTAGGAGCAGATTCTACCCTAACTCCACAGTGGTCTCTAAGTTAATGTAAGCTAGTGTCTCTAGCTGTGTCAGCATTGAATATTTAACATATGTTTTAGAATAACAAAAAAATTTTTAGGGATATAGAACATGCCTGGAGCAACAATGGGGAACCACAATGCCCTGATACCTGTAAAAACCTGAGTAATGCAGACCCTTTCCTGTGATGATTCCTTTCATACTTCCACAAGAAAGTAAAAATTTTCAGAATAACAGTGAAAATTAGGAATATTTTATACAAGACATACACAGCTCCTGCTGCCAAAAGCTCACTCCATTTCCAGACAGTGAAAGCTTTGCCATGTTGGAGGTTGAGAATTGCATACAATGAGTAATTTTGTTGACTACTTCCAAATGATACTATGATTTCTCCTGGGTCTCTCAGACTTTTATGAATGTCTTAAAAGAAAGCTAGGAGAGCTATAAAATAAAATAAAATGAGAAGCAGCAGTTTTTTCAAGGTTTGCTAGGTTGCCCAGAGAATTGTTTCTCAGCAGAATGACTCTGAGGTTTTGTTTCAAGCAACTCCTTCGGGAGACATCACCTTGCCTTGTTACAGGCATGCCCACTTGGGGATGAACAACAGTAGGATGGGTGGCCCAAACCTAATGACATGAGCATGTGAAAAAAACCTATTTTCTTGATACCTGTAGTATCTTTAATAAAGCTGACCTTTGGAAACAGATATTATCCACCCAGCAGTGTAACCTTCTGTAGAAGATCCCAAGGAAAGCCTGTACTTTGCTCTGACATGAGCTACCTGCATCTGCATTTACTTGGCCAGCAAAGAGATGGGCAGAAGACTTCCTCATTCCTTCTCACCTCATTGCTACGGCAACTTTCACACAGATTCGCAGAATATTCAGAGTCGGAAGGGACCCACAAGGATCATCGAGTCCAACTCTAAAATAAATCGCCCATAGAGGGCTGGAATCCACAACCTTGGTGTTACCAGCACCATGCTCCAAACAACTGCCTTCTCCCAGGACAGCACACCTACCAAACAAGGGTGATGGCTGCTGAGCAGCTCCATCCATAGCATGGGCACATGGAGCACAGGCGCTCCTCCTGGTGCTGTGGCCCAACACGGGGGCTTGGAAATCTGGCAGGGAACCTGTCCAGCATTTACAGTGGCAGCATAAAACATGGAAACTCAAAATTACCTTTAGAAGGACTGTTTAAGTTGAAATTATTTTAATTTTTATTTTCAAGTTGTTTAAATCAGAAATAAAAAGAGAGAGTATTACAATAATTTATTTAATCTGATTTTCCATTTGTAATTTTTGGGGTTTTTTTTCTCCCTGTAGCTAGGTTTACTCTTACTAAAATGACCACCTAAACATTCTGATCTAGAACTAAATAGAACCATTATATTTTTTGATGAGGGAATATAGTATATCGACATAAATTTTGTTTAGTAATGATATAGTTTAATATAAATTCAGATCTTGATTTCTTATAAAGAGAATTATAGATATTATGTATCTTATTTTCAAAGTGACAATTTTCAGTTGTCTTCAATTCTCACCCTTTTGAGTCTACGGGCAGTCATAATTTGCAAACCATATGTGAAGACCTTATCAAATTCCTTTTGTTTTGCAGTCACTTATGCAGTGAAGTTTCTCTTTTGCTTTATATGTACAACATGGTTTTCTTTGGTACACCCACAAATATTCCTTCATCTGCCATGTGAACAGAGTGTCTCTACAAAAGCCCATCCACCGCCTTATTGCCCTGACTCTGCTGTGGAGAGCAGGCTTTATGTTCACACTATGAATGTGCCTGCTATGTTTCTCCACCCAAGCCATCCCCCTTGCCACCTCTCCAGTTATTATTCACTGAACATTCAAATGAAGCTTCTCTTTCATCTCACCAGGAGCTGGGTATCCTGAGCTAGAAATCTGGAAGGGGGGAGACTTTTCCTTCTCTCTGCTGTGAGAATAATGCAAAAGTGGAGCTCTCTACAGGTGAAGCAATCACATGAGATTTACTGACATGCCCTCTGTAAGATGGTGGCCAGTTGATAAAGGAGTGACAGAATCCAAGACAGACAAGTGATAACAGGAGGTTATGAATGACACATGCTGCCCTTGGCTCCACACACAGGGAGACCTGTCTAGAGGTTTCTGCTGGACCTACTGTGCTACCCCAATAAAGGTAATTCAAGCAGCAAACAGCCTAACTTCTACAGGATCAAATCTGGGTATTGCCATATGAAAACCACTCTGACCCTTCTTCACACAACCAATTCTAACAAGAGAATCTAGCAGAAAGTTCTTTCTTTGCCGATATAAATAAAACTGAAAAAAAACCCCCTCTTTCCTACTGTTTGGGACAAATAAGGATTTCTGCTACCAGATGCAATGAAAAAAAAACCAACTAGCTTGTTTTCTTTTTAAGCAGTGGTTTTTAAAAACAGCTTCTTGAATCTGTGTTTGTAAAACCTCATGTCCATGTAAAAACTGAAAGGGTATTTATACTGTAAAAGCCCCCAAATAAAACCAGATTTGCCTTTACTTCTTTCCTTTAATTCACAGTAAAGAACATAATTCAATCCATACTCTGTACCTGCAGAGAATACTACAATCACATTGTTCTTGGACAGAGAGAAAAGATATTCACTGTAGTATGGGGAGAAACAAAAAGAAACGAAAACTTCAAAGAACTAGGAAAGATCTCAAAAAAGAGATGAATAAGGAATTAGTCACTCAAGAAGGTTATCACATGAAAATCTCTAGCTTTCTGGGATTTCCTTTCACATTTCAACATTGTAAGACTAAACCTCTGGCTTCCTCTTAATGCACTGAGTACAAATCAACATGAAAAAACCAAAATACAAAAACCAACTAGTGCACAACAGAGGGTACAACAGAGCGTGAAAACTACCGCAGTGAGCATGTCTACACAGGAATTGTACAGAAAGCAGGGCACTGAGGCACAGCAGTGAATGACTCTCAGAACTGTATTGAGGATCTACAGCCCCTCACCTGTACAGGGCTTAAGGCAGCAGCTCTCTGGTGTCCACAGAGCCGCACCACAGTGGGCTGGGAAGAAACAGCCACGACTATGCAAGGGCTGGGCACCCTCTGCTGGTTTCACAGCAGCAAGTCACCAGGCTTGGGAAATACATATAATGAAGTGCAAGCAAAATCCAGGGAATAAAGAACATCGTAACTACAAGCAAGAGTAAAAAAAGAGGGATGAAAATGTCTTTCAAAAATTAAAAGAAATAAAAAAAAACTTTTTAGATTTTAACTCAGCTATCTCTAATGTTTCTCCTTATAGTTTCTATCAAGCTAAGAAAGACACTCTCATAAAAAAAGCATGCAGCATTTCTTGCATTGAAAATCACTTTTCCCCCTTAAATGTAACTTTTATCAACATCATGGCTAGCTAGAATAATTTCTCCTTAGTTTACAAGACTTCTCCTGAGTGTTGACAGGGTTACATGTGACCCTTCATGGTCTGCAAAGCTGACATAAACTAAAGCCTTGCACATTTGAAATTACCAAAAGCAAAACAAAATAACAAAGTGTACCAGTGTTCACCCTCAGCAGCAGCTGGCTAGTTAAGCACCAATTCTACATTATAAACAAGTGCAGATATATATAAATCCCTGTAAATTCACTTAACATCCCTCACAAATCATTCAGTTTCACAGTTCTTCAAAACCACGGTAATCTCCTTTGGTGACTGCTGACACTTCGAAAAACATTTTCAATCAGTACCTAAGCATTAAAGAAAGGAATATAAAACGTCAACTTTGTTGCATCAATAACAAAATCTGCAAGTGCTTAGAAAGTTTTTCAAATGCAACATTTACACCTTTGTGGGAGAAGTTGCCATACAGTTTAATTTTCACAAAAACATGTTCTCTCAAAAGAAAAAAACTATGATACTCTGACACTTGACAACTTGCTACTTCCTGTGGATTTGGTTGCAAAAGTGTTCATCATCTTAGAATGCGGAATAAAATATCTGTAACCACAGGTAAGGTGATTGAGCTTCAAAGATTTCTCCTTTTCTTGCCCACCATCCACTCCTCAGTCCCACTAGAAGAGATTTCCCAGTTCCTATGGATTTGGTTACTCATTTTTGCATCCTCCTCTAAGTCCATTAGGTTGTGATACACTCAGATGGAAATAAATGCAGAAAATATAATTTTTGAGAATAGAAAGTTAATAAAGTACTAATGCATTTTGTCAAGGAGCACACTGTACACAGAATCAATCTACAGGCACACAGGATACAAAGTATAAAGATAAAAGGTAAAATATTAAAAAGAAACTACTTTAAATTTCTTTTTCTGCAGTCTATACAGCCAGAAAATATATGTTCTTTTATAAAAATACCATGACCCAAGAAATACTTGTTAAATTTGTTAAATTTTTCACCACTAGAAAACAAGAATTTTAATGACACTGATGCAGAGCATAGGATTCTCACCATATCCATGAGCAGGGGGCATGAATTTCTCTCACCACTTTTGCATTCATCAAGCTCTATTTTATGCAGGGGAGAATTAAATAGTGGAAAAGCAATAGTGTTGTTCTCAAAGAAACAACAGAAAAAGGCACACATGAAACGGCGCACATGTCACAGACAAGACCTAGCAATTGCTGCACTGCACAGGTGCCAGCAGAGTTTAGGGCTTTGCTTGGTATTTCAAGTGCTCAGAACAGACATGGAGGAAGTGGCCACCCTTCACAAAAGGCACAACCAGCTGCTGACCTTGCAATTCATGTAAGGTCCCTGAGCACCAGCACAGATGACAACAAGGGGAGCAACTCATCCAGCTGCTCTTCTTGTCTTCCTAAACCCAGAGACTTGCTGCAAAGAAGGTTCAAAAACTGGATAAGGTCTCCTGGAATGGCAAGCTCTTTCTTTTTGCATGCTCTTCTCACTGCTCACAGCCTCAGAAGGGGCTCTTTGCAGAAAGTGTCAACATGTTTGGGGGACATGTTGGACTTTCTCTCTTAAGAAGGTGAGGAAATAGGCTGCAGTGGCTGACTACGCCATTGCTTTATGTAGGCAGGAAAAGTATAGAGGAACAGTAAGAGTACATAGAAACTGTTCCTTCAAAACCCATCAAAACTTTCGGACTGAAGACACTGGAAACCATAATATAATAACCAGCTTTGAAATGCTCACTTCAAAATGTTTCTGCCAAAGAAAAGAAATCAGGGTGAAAATAAAAATTGGGGAAGTATTTCATCACTCCAGCAGAGGCTTTGTGCCTAAAGAAAAACACTACATTTCCTATTTCAGTGTCTTTAGAAATGGATAACAATGGCATCTGAAGGATTCAAAAGGGCACTGGAGGAGATCCAAGAACCCTGTTAGGAACAGTGATGACAACGAGATTTAGCACATTTCTGCTGGCTGTCAGCTAGCATGGTCAAGATTATGAGGAATGGGAAAACAAATGCAGATGTAAGGTGTACTTGACGTACCAAACTACTGAGAGTATTTTGGAAGGTCAGAACCACAAGTTTCAGAATTAACTTTTGGCCTTTTCCCAACAAGTGAGACCTTGATCTAGGAAGCACCTGCCTATAGTATCTTTGGATACAATTCTGTTCCAGAACAATCCAAACAAACATCTGCAGTGGTTTTATCACCTTTCATCTTTCTTGCTTGTAATTGGGTTCCCTTCATGTAGAGCACTTGGTTCACAAAATCTGATTTGGCAGTAATTGTTATATTGAAAAACATACTAACTTCAACTATTTCTCCTATTTATAAATACTAAACATGACAAAGTTCAGTATAAAAAGACTACTTTGCTGACTGTTGTAGTAATACCACTGTTGTGGCTTAGGTAGGAAAGACAATCTTGACCCTGGGATGAGCAGAGGCCGTGTTGTGTCTATATGGTTCAGTATCGTTCCATTTCCAAGCCTGTGCACCTGGCAAGACACAGCAGTTTGCCTGCACATATTTGCATTCCCTGCGGTACCTCACAGCCTGAGATGAAAGGTTGTGGTTGGTGTTTTTTCTAGCCAAGTGTCAGAGTACTTAAGGTTTTGCCTGTCACAGTTCACCAGCGTGTCATTTTCTACAGTACAAGACTGGGAACTTTGTATTTTCCCAACCACCAAGACTGAACTTTTCTTATATATGCAACAATATTTTGTTTTGCTTTACTTCAAAAAATAAAGACACCAAATAATGTAAAAAAATCAAATGTTTCATAGCAAGCTAGATTTAGAACCCAAACTAAATATTTATATTTTTAAATATTCAACTGATTTGGAGAGATGATGTGCACTTAAATCTGTATGTGAACACTCCCATGTCTGACTCCTTTGACACAGCAAGGATGGAAGACAAAACAAGTACGTGCCAGCTGCAGGAAGACTTTAAGTGAAGCATGCAAGGCCAAAGAAAAAGTCAATATTGAAGTCTGTGTTACCTTTCCTAGCATAGACTGTAAATTCTCCAGCTAAGCTTTCCATAAGCTTCTTTAAAATGGATATATGAATATACACCGATTGTTTCACAATAATAAATTTAATGTATTGCATGTTTTGGGGTATGTAACTCAAGTCAGTGCTACACTGTAACTGTAAGACAAGATGTGTAATTTCAAAGCTGCATTCTAAGACACTTAATAGGATCTAGTTTTGAAATTTAAAAAGTAAAAAGTGAGACAAAAGAACAATGATGAATTTTCTTGAAAAGAGCCACTATGAAAATAGAGTTTTTAAATAGCTGGTTTTTAGAAAAAGCCAATCAGATGGTGAAACGGTTCATGAATAAATATTTCCAGTTCTTTAGCAGATTTTTTAACCCTAAAAACACTAGAAATATTTACAGAATTGCTTTCACAGATTTGTTCCTTTTGGATTTATGTTTGTCTACTTTAATGTACTGAGATGAGAGGCATTTAGAACAAATTAATTCTCCAAGCTAGGAAAAACTGAAATTCTTCATAGCTTTCAGCCAATCTGTTGGTTGGTTTAATTTCTACACTCTGAATAACTAGAGTATCTGGTGATAAGGAGAGGAATGGAAAAATCAAGACTCTGGTATTCACTACTACGTACAAGTTGCACGGGACAGACAGCTCCTGAGGCGGCTCTAGCTCGTGCACAATTTTTCAAGTTGCATATTACAGACAGGATAATCTGCTAGGATGTGTGAAAAATGCCATTTTAGTTACATTCTTGAACATGCCAGAACCAGACTATCATGACAAATATATATAATTTTGAATAAATTTTTTATTTCTCTCTTTTTTTTTTCTACATGTCATTCATTACTTCTATTCTGGTTAATACAGAAATATAAGAACTTTTCATGGAGAAGGAAATTTATTGAGGACAGTTAAGCAGCACATTCTAAAATGAAATAAGAACTCTTTATTAACCTAGTGCATTCATTTTTTAAAATGCTTTGAAGAAAAAAAGCTATTTAAATAAAACATAAGCTTTTTTTAAAAAGCAGTATGCAGATGAAGAGAAGAAAGCTAGAGGACATAATGGATTTTGAACAAAGAACAGTGACCATGTAATAAAGGGCTGCTCTACATGCTACAGAGAAAAGATCTCCTTAAAAAGTACAATCGTTTTGGGAGCCAGAAGGTAAGACCAATGCATTTAAATAGCTTTAATTTGCTTGGTTTCTCTAGGAACTCTGAATTTCCTAGCACAGGACTAGAAAAGTATAGTGCTTGCAAATTTTTTCAGCCACTTTATACAATCTATTTCATCATACTCTTAGAATCCAAATAAAATCTTTATTAGAACTGCCTGTTCATAAATACTTGCACAGGAAAGAGAATTTGAAAGGAAAAAAAGTTATCCCCTAGAAGGCTTTGTGTTAAAAGCAGTAGAAAAATCAAGGAAACTAGAACGACATAATCTTCTATCACTTGCTCTTCTAAAGGCGCCTGAAAAAGAAACTGAGACACCCAAGACAGTGTTTGAAATCTTGGACCTAATGAAACAGTCATGTCCCACTGGTAAACAAGTGAGGCTGTATAGCACATGCTGGTTTAGACTAAAGCTGCATTATTTTAAATTTTATAGCAGTAACATGAAAGAATGTAACAACTTTAATCAATGGTTTTTCTGCAGATAGCAGAAAGCAAGACATGCTGCAGCCAGCACTTGTCACACTGAGATACCATTGTGAAATGCATCCTTTTAGCTACTGAGATAATTAAAAGTAATCAGTAATTATCTCTGTACTAAGTAGACATTTCTCAATAGTGGTACTTGAGATTGGTGATTCACACAATTTGGTAATCTCCTTTTGATTTCTGGGATGGTTTTGCCTTAAACAGCATCGCTCCCAACTTCTCAGTACTGTCCGTATCATAGTGATGCAATACATAGAATGTTTTACTTATTGAACAGGTCACACAGGCATTAATCAGAATATCCTCTAATCAGCATTCAGAGTGGAACCCTCAACAAGGGCAGTATTTGGACTAGGAGATAACACAAACAAGGAACAAAATAATCTTGGATTTTACATCAACAGTTCAGTTTAGCACATTCCCTGCGAGATAGTTCTTCACCATGCTTTTGGCTACTTAGTAGTATTTACTACTTAAAGATACCTGAACAGGTATATTAACATCTGTGTCAAGTTGTACCTCCAAGAACCTTGTAAACTTACAAATACTTACACCTACCACCTACCTGAGTTTTGTGGTGTTTTTTTGGGTTTTGGTGGTTTTTTGTTTCATTTTGTTTTGGTTTTGTTTTCGGGTTTGTTTTTTTTTGTTCGGACAGGGTGAGGAGGTGTTCATTTTTAACTGAGGTATGAGCAATACTAAGAAAAATGCTCAGGAGTAATTAAAATCTTTGGATGCTTGCTTGCTTGTTAAGAGTAAATATTTATTCAGAATGCACACATTAACTTCTACTGAATCTAAAAAAAGAGAAAGGTTTATTAATGCTTCCTAAATGTATTTTTTCTCATTTCAAATTAGGCTAACAAGCTATTGCTGCTGAGAAAACCATGATCTGTCCAGTGGCTTACATAGAGATCCGGTCTGTACAGTACTTTTGGTGTCTGCTAGAATATGCTATTTCATGCCACTTTCCTGTTTTCCACAGTGCTTCTGATCGTGAAAAGAGGATTGCAGGAACAGAGCATGTATAAGTGTACACACACTACTGGCAGCATGCACACAAAACTTTAAAATTACCCTTCAATATTTTGTAAAAATAACATTTTATCCTAATCACTTCAAAGTTTTACATTCTAAGAAAAAAAATGGGTGCCTCACTCATTTCATCAATTCATAGAACTTCAACCCTCCAAGTTCATAGTTTTAATACGGTGTTTTTAAATCAACATGGAATTTGAGAGCTGCCACTATTTTGTTTTTAATAAATAGCAGAATTCCAAAACAATGTGCAAGCATTTTAATTTGCTGTCAGTATTTTACTTTTAATCACAGACAGCTTTACCACTAGGGTCCTCAATAGTGAATTACCTGCATTGGTAGTCATACTGCACAAAAAATCCAGGAGATTCAAGATAAAGACTTACGGATGTCCCAGATTTAAACATCTCAGTTATGCAACTGAATGACATAATTCAAAGGTATTTCTAACTTACTGTAAGAGAAATTCTGCAACAGAACCACTTGACAAAATAATGTAATGCAAGCATGTAAAAAAATGAAAATGAATGGACAAACTAGCACAACCTTCAGTAAAGACTTCTAAACTTGAGTGTACACTTACTATTTATGTATTTACACAACTGAAATGACAAAGATTTTCTGGAGGAAAATCACTGAACCCAAAATTACATTTCAAATTCTACAGACAAAAATTCATTGATTTTCTCTACATTTTTGTCTGAAGTTTGAAATAGGTGGCCCTTTTCAAAAGGACACACTTAAGGCACACTTAAAACTGCATTTCACTGCATTGCTGAATGAGATGTGATTACCTCAAAAACAGCATAAATCCAAAATATTTTTTCCCTTGATCAGCTGAGGTGGCAGTGACAGAGCTTCTTTTGACTAGATGAAGGTGAATGCATTTTTAGAAAGGACTTTATACACTGAGATACACTCTATTCCTACTAACTACTGCTGTTACTGAGAAAAAGCTACATTACTTACAATATGATCTCTATTTAGTGTGGAAGTGGCATTCAGATCCAAAGTCCCTGGAACTATGGCTTAGGTGAAACCTACCAACCTACATCTCAGTTAACAATTCTGTATCCATTGAACACTCTTCACCTATTCACCTAGTAAGGATTTCTTGCACCAGCTTGCACACAATTGTAATGTTGTAGCGTACAAATCAATATGGCTGTGAAGTTACCTGTGAAGTGTTTGAGAAACACATCAAGTCATCTGCTTTAAAGAAGCTGTTTTTCTGCATTTCAATAGAATCCTTAGACATGCTAATGTGAGCACATATCCATTGACACAGATATGTACACAGAAAATCATTCAAGAGGAATTTTGCAGCATTAAAACATTAAATCAGGGAGGAAAAAATCTTCAATTAGCCTATTTACGAGTTACAAAGCTCTCTGACCACATTGTTTTTTCGCAAAGCACAAAACAGTCCCTTGTCTGAGGGCTTTAGTATGATTTCGTTAGACAAGAAAATTTAAAATTAGCATTAGTGACTTAATTTTAAAAGAAAAATGGCAGAGTACAGAATAAGATAGGTAAACCAGTGATACAAGTAATATCACTGTCACTATGCAAGTCCTGAAATGTGCACTTTAAATTGTTGTGAGAGAAAACATTCATTCGCAACTGTCCAAGATATCTTAACAACCTCTTCATTTGTAAGAGTGCTGCTAGAGACTGCTAGAACTGCCTCCTCTAATCTTTGGTAGCAGAGCATCTAAAAGATGTTAAGAGTAGGATATTCAAAGAGACAACCCTTTTTCATCAAGTTTGTGCAAGACAGGAATAAAAGAATAAAGGCAAATACAATTTTACAGCTTACCAACTTCAACAAAAATCCTATTAACAGACTCTCATCACTGACAAGAATCACTTTTTGGATCTTATATGTAAGTTAATATTCAAAAAGATACCACGAATTTTGTTTTTAGTAGCTCTACCTGACTTTTCTTGACCGTGAAATACCATGTACACACAGTAACTGAATTATGTTTATTGGGCACGCAAAGAACTTGTACCAAGTAAGTGGAGTGAACAACATCACTGTAACAGCCCTTCAAGGAAAAATGTAAGGCTAGTTACAATTAAGGAAAGATGCTTTTGCCATTCCTGTTCAAGTAAGCAGCTTCAAATTAAAAAAGCACATCCTGCCTTTATGCCTTTTAAAACAATCTCTGATCTACATCAATAAATAGCTTCACAATGCACGCTTACTTGCGGAAAGAAAAATCTGACTACTGCAAAATTCAAAAAAATCAGCAGTAGTTGTCAAAACAGGGAAGGAAAGATCCTTTAATTACCTGAATCAAGAATAACAAAAAAGGGGAAGAAAGATTCTTTAATACGAGCTAGGAACAAAAATTTGTCCAGTTACTCTTGATGACTCCTGATAATCTGAATAGGTTTTAAAATTAAAAAGCCAGAGTATGACTTTTTACAAGAACATGAAGAGACAGAACAAGGGGAAATGGCTTTAAACTGATGTACAGCATGCTAAGATTAGATAGAAATTCTTTACTGTGAGAGTAGTGAGGCACTGAAACAGGTTGCCCAGAGATGTTATGGATGTCCCATCCCTGGAAGTGTTCAAGACCAGGTTGGACACAGTTTTGAAGAACCTGGTCTAGCGAAGGTGTCCCTGCCCATGGCATGGGACTTGGAACTAGATGATCTTTAAGGTCCCTTTCAACCCAAACCATTTGATGATGCTGACTGTTCAGCCCTCCCATTATCAAGCGACAAAAAGTCACCATTACTGGAAAGACAGAATGAAATTTAGAATCTATTTCTACCAGTTTCAAATCAAATTACCCAAAGATGTGAGTTAGGGCAAAAAGTCAAGAGTACTTTCAGTTTGACCAGCAAAAAATATCCTTGCACATGGTCAAAAGTGCTCAAACTGTACATTTAGAGACTCCTGTAATGAATTGGCTTATCTTATAAATACCTTCTATATCTAAGTTTATTTTATAATTTTCCAATTGCACTTAAGTAACACCTGTGCACACCTCACTACAGGTCTGATTACTCTCAGTACTCTCATCTTCACTTACTCAGGCTTGAAGTTCCTTAACTTCATAAAGTCATTTAAATCACTGAAGTGGCTCTAAGTATGTTATAGACCTCTACTGAAGCAAAGGAATCTAACAGAATGTATCCCCCTGAGTCTGTAACAAAAGAAAGTCCCACACATAAAAGGAAAGTGTACCAGCACTTCACAGGAAAAGACTTCAGCAAAGAAATCGTGTCCTTGTAGCAAACGAAGGCTACATTTCATCTTTATGGATATACTGTTCTACTCAAATGCACTACAGTGAAAGAACCACAGCCTGTTTAAAAAGGTAAATACATCAAACAACTTACTGATGCATATAGTTTTCAAGTAAATATGCATGCCTAAATACAATGTGTTGCCTGCAAAACTGCCTGAAGTATCTGTTATTTATGTGAATCTTCAGTTGCTAGAACCCACAACCTTTCATCACTACAGCAAGCTTAAAACAGGTGTAAGCCAGAACTGCTACTCGAATGCCTGGCCCCATCTTTTTGTCCCAGTCTCACTCTCTCCTTTGCAAAAGCAAAAATTAAAAGTCACTCCCATGAATCACATCAAAGAACTGGTCTGAGTGTCAGGACAGTTCCTTTCAGTGTACGTGTTGGCTTACGATGGCTTAATCTACAATAAAAAAGGGAAGTCTTCACTCCAGCTCTGAAACATTCAAAACTTCCTACTGGCAAGATAAAGAAACCAGACTGTTTCACTAATATAAAGTCCCTTCAAGTTTCTAAATATGGCTACCTTTTGGTAATACATATCTGCATGCTACATTATTTAAATAAGAAATAGAACAGTTCTAGCTGTAAACATGATGCAACTGAAGACTGTACAACACTTTTATTCTACAAAAAAGCAAGTGTTTAGAAACTGATGGTGTAACACATATGTACAGTAGCCAATTTATTAATGTTTGAAAGATATTAACAAAGATAATAGATTCAGTAAATGCATTGTTCTATGCCACTACCAACCAAATTGTTTAATAACTCTCACCTGGTAATTTACCTAAATCTTCATACTATGAACAACTTGGCACACTGCCAGTCCCAGTTTAGAAGAACAACAGATTAACTTCCAGTTTTCAGGAGGATTTTAACAAAATGTTTATAAAGTAAAGCTACTGCCAATATGTGTTTGATTTTGAGTATTTATTCTGTGGTCTATGACTGAAGCCTTTTCAAACTGAACATATCAAAATGAAACAAAACCCCTTAAGTTCATAAAATATCCTTAGAGCTATTTTGTGCTTTTGGGCTTTCACACCATCGGATCTGCCTGACCAGAACACTGTGAGTAGGTGGTGCAGCAGCATCGGTCGAGCTCCTTGAGCCAGAGACTGCCCGTGACAATACATTTACCTTAAACATCGTTCATCTCAACTCCCAAGACACGTTCTGGTAATAAACACATCAGCAAGGTCCATTACAAAGCAGTGCTTATTTAATGCGTACCTAATGACTACTACTTGCATAATAGATAATAATTCATTCAAGTCTATTCTTTCCAAGGGCTACCTTCATTAAGCTGTTTACTATCCAGAATAAAGTCCCTGGAACTGAAAAATTGAACCATGACACAGCATGAAAAAAATATTCCACGTTCCAGAGGAAGAGGACTACACACAGAAGTTAACTTTCTTCTAGGTTCAAAGGCATGCTAATGCTTTGCACTCATGTGATGTTTTCATACTTTCGCCCCTTTGAGGGAAGCAGAAGGAGAAATAAAACTTGCATGTTAATGCCTCAGTGTTAAAGATCAAAAGTTGAATCTGAGCTAAAAACATTTCTTTTACCAAAGGGGCATTCATGTAACAGAATTTACCCATATTATCTTATTATGCAAGAGGAAAATAACTTTCTTAAAACTGACTGAAAAGATGCTTTCAGACACAGAATTTGAACAAAACTTATTTTGAAACACGGTGAAATGCATTTGAATGAAACAAACTGAAAATCTGACATCACCCTATAGCTTCATCTTTCACTGCCAATTGAAAGGATACACAAGCAGCAAAGTAGGTGAAACAGGAGAGAATAGCACTACTAATTTACTTAAGCAGCCAATTCATCTCAACAATTTAAAGAGGTTCAACTTCAATGTTATTCCATCAAAACACAACCCCCAACTCTTATTTCTGTTAAAAACATGTAGGGTTTTTAGACCAACATCAGCTTTTTCTTTTCATGCAACATTTCTGAACTTTGAGTCATTAAAATCAATTAACCACGAAGTACTCAAACACTAACACTATCTATCCAGAACATCAAATATATTAGAAAATAAGAAAATGCAAATATTCACTTGAATTTTGGCTTCATGCATATCTGCATTTTAAAAAGTAAGCTAGAATCCTACTGTATATTCTTACATATGTATGTTCCACCTTCTAGAAGTAGTAAGAATATTGTAACAATGAGCATGAGCAGATAAATACAAGCCTGACAGTACTGCAGTGAAATAAGTTCTATCTTACTACCTAAAGAAGGTGAAAGGCAAATTTTCACAACCTAGTTCCATTTCAATTTTATTGAAGTGCCTACAGCATTCTGTGAGTGCTTGCACACACACAGGCACGCACAGAAAAGGTGGTATCTACAAACAGTTTACAAAGATATTTACATACATGTTATTTACATAAACTAATATGACTGCATGATCTTTGATGTAAAAATCACATGCTTCTTGCACATGTAACTGTTGCATTGGTTTTACAAAAGTAATATAAACCTTTTGCAACAACTGGCTAAGCACATATCATTGCTGATTCCAAGTTTTTAGAGCTTGTAGGTTTTAAAAAAAAATACAATACCTAAAACACTGTTATCAAACAAATATGCTTTATTGGAAACTAAAAACAAAATGCACCCAACATTAAAATGTACTTTTTCATTTTTAAAACCCACTGCAGTACGAGGAACAAATCACAAACACTTACTTTAGAGAAAACAGAGACTATAGTGTAGATTTTACAAAATCACTTTTAATCTCTGTGTTATGCTCCTTAAGTAACATGGGCCATTTTTTTTTTCTGCCGAATTGTAGGAACATAAAATATCACAGCTTTATCTATACTTTAAAATTCTGCAGCAGCCTAAAAACACGGACAAGATACACCAGCACCTGTTTTCAAGTATAACAATTTCGATAGCCAAACTAAGGGTAGTATCTAAAAAATTCCATTTTCTTCCATAGGAAGTCTTTGTTTGACAAGCTGTTAATTTATCATTGTGAAATTAAAAGCAACGGGGGGGCAGGTTTATGCTTTACCAAAGAAATAAAATAAAATTTTAAAAAAAATAAACCAAAAGCAAAAAACGTTTACCTACCATGTTCAAATTAAGAACAGTGTTCTATACAAGTCAGTTGTACAGTTATTTAAGTGAAAGATGAACATGAACATCAGATTAACTTAATTCTGGCAGACAAAAGTGAACTGCTACGGTCCAGTCAGCCATTTATCTATTACAGAGAGATGACAACTTTACAAAAGGTATCTTTTACCTACTGAGTGATGATTATGTCCCCTCAGTTTCTGTGCTTTCTACCACTGGTTCACTCTCTATATCAGCTTCTGTGTCACTCTTCTCTTTGTTTATCTCGATGGAAGATGTCAGTTTTTCATAAAGTTCTGGATCATCCTGCACCTGTGCCGTTGGTGGCTGACTTTCTGTCTCTGTATTTTCACCATTTACCTGGGGCATATTATCAGCCTTGCGTTGAGAAGTGGCCCCATCAAAATATTCAAAAACCCGTGGATGTGGAGGCGGGATCCAGTTGTTTGACATTCTGTCTCTTCCAAACCTGTTTCCATTAATTTCTCTGCAAAAATTAAAATCTCTGTCATCCCTATCCCTCTGTCTTTCCCAGGGTCTTCTGCGGTCATCAAAATCTCTGTGAGCATCTTGTTCAAATCCTCTATTCCAACTGGGACCACTTCTACTATCAAACCTATAGTTTACATGCCGAAACCTCTCTCTGTCTTCGTGGAAGCCTTTAGGGCCCCCATAAATAGGGAAGGCATGGTGCTCTCTTTCATCATAATCTCCTCTCTGTCCCCAGTGCTTGTCTGAATTGAAACCAAAATGCTCTCTTCGGCCAAGGCTATCTATACCTGGTCGTCCAAAATTTTCTCTCATGTCTATATGTGGTCTTGTGAAATGCTCTCTTCCATCTACTGGAGGCCTTCCTATACCCTCTCTTGGATCAACTGGAAGTCGTCCAACAGAATCTCTGACATCCACCGGAGATGGCCTGCTAAGATTATCTCGGTTTTCCACTGGCGGAAAGCGATAATCTCTGTCTCCCTCCTGTTGAATGTTATCACCTCCGAGTGGTAGCCTTTTCTCTGGATTAGAAATGTTATCGATATTTTGTCTTCCTGGTGTTCCAAAAGGTCTTTCTGTTTGATTAAAAATATCTCCTGGAGGAAAAGGACCTCGAGGTGGTGGTGGGTGAAGAGATGGATCAAGGATCGCAGGAGGAGGAATAGGACGCTGTGGTGGCATTCCTGGCTGCATTAATGGAAACCTTGGTCCAGGCGAATGGGGCATTAGGCCTGGACGGATATCTATAAGAGGCATTCCTGGCATTCTTTGATTACTGATACTTAAATGAGGCATGTTTGGAACTGCAGCTGGATGCTGCATTGCCAGAAGTCCAGAATTACTTGAAATATTTGGTGGTGGCACTCCCATAAGTCCAGAAGTAGTTGAAACATTGGGTGGTGGCATTATGAGAAGCCCAGAGTTGCTTGAAACACTTGGTGGCTGTACTCCTGCCAGAACTCCTGAGCTGCTGGACACACTGGGTGGCTGCATTCCAGTCAGAAGGCCAGGGCTGCTTGAGACACTGGGTGGATGAACTCCAGCTAGAAGCCCTGAGCTGCTTGAGACATTTGGTGGTGGCACTCCAGCCATAAGTCCAGAGCTACTTGAGGCATTGTTTGGCTGAATCCCGCCAGCAAGAGAAGAGCTACTGGAGACAGCAGGTAGCTGCATTCCTCCTGCAAGACTAGAATTGCTGGAAACAGTTGGTGGTTGCACTCCTCCTACAAGTCCAGAGCTGCTTGAAACACTGGGTGGCTGTATTCCTCCTGCAAGTCCAGAGCTACTTGACACAGTGGGTGGTGGCCCTTCTCCAGTAAGCCCAGAATTGCTTGAGACACTGGGTGGCTGCACTCCTCCAACAAGTCCAGAGCTACTTGGGACATCACTTTGCACTGAAATGCAGCAACAAGAAGAACAGTTAACAAAAAATACCAGTGTAACACACAGCATTCAAAACAAAATGCAGTTTAATCCATGTTCAGGTAATGCATACAGTGATGATACTGCTGACAAAGTCTGTCCTAGTTTCTATAACTAATAGATATTATTTCAATCACATTGATGATACACAGACATCATGCCACAGAATTGAATATCTATACGTAGTAAAGACTGTAGAGCACCTTAGAAACCCCAAAGCCATCACCTAATTTATGCAATGAAACTATTAAAAACTTCGATGAAATTCTATAGATCTTATACTATCCTATCCTTTCCTCCTCCTTTCCATTGCTACTTGTGTAATCAAATTGCATTTTTAAGAAGTTTTCTAACCGGGTTCCCAGACTCAGCTTTACTACTTGAGTCTGTGAGAAAAACATACTTGAGCATACGGTGCTAGAAGTCAATGATCAGATGATAACAAAGATGGTTCTCACCCCTTCCCCAAATTAAATTCAGAAGAGTACCCTACACAGCCCAAAACTTACTATTCTGTAGTTACTAGCTCAATGGACTATGATTTGCAAAAATCCCTCAGAGTGTGATGCTTCCTGTACATGATCATATCACATAATGAAAACATTTCTTACCAGATCTATTGTTTTCACCAGAAGAAATCTGAAGGTCTGTAAGATGTGATCCTTTCTCATCTGATTCTGGTTTGTTGATTGGCAGGGGATTAAAAACACTTCCAGCAGATAATGTTGGAGTAGCTAGATTACTAGTGACTGTGCCAACTGGTAGAACAAGGCCAGTAAAAGGAACATCCTTCATCGTCTCTTGTGCAATTGGTAATGGAGGCTGTACTAAAGCTGTAGAGAAATAAAAGAAGTGCATCACAGTAATCATAGAGCGAAACCTTCAAATTTAGTTTCGTAGAAGTCAGGCTGATAAATCAAAATAACTGAAATTAATTACCCTCACTGGTACATGTTTTGAAAATAAATTTCTTATCCTCAATCAGCAATGTAATATTTAGTTTTTTTTCTAGAGATCATGAGCTGTGGGCAAACCTAAGCAATCGGTACTCTAACATATGAATTCAACAAATGTTAAATGAATACATTTAGAATGCTAAACTAAAATAAATTATTATATATTACTCAATGATGAAGACCAGTAACAGCTACACATGTTAGAAAGGCCCAAATATTGAACTATGCATACAAAAACTAACAATTTGCCATAACTTTCTTCAGTAACTCCATGTTAGGTATAATTTTTCAGTCTACATTATAAGCTCTGGAAGTCTTTTTCTCAATGTCTGCTTAAACCAGCTAAACAACAACTTCTGTGTTGCTATTTCTCATTACACAGAATTCACTTGCTTTTGATTAAATAACAAGGAGCATATAAACAAACTTTTCATCACACACAAACAATTGTTAGAGCAATCAAACTTACGTGTTGGAACAACTGGTGGGACAACGGGTGGTGGGACAACAGGAGGTGGGACAACAGGAGGAACTGGAGGAGGCATATAACCTATATGGAAAAAAATGACAAATGATTACATGAAAGCAAATAAACTTTTGCAGTAAAAGACTGCCTACATTATTTACCCTAGAAAGTTGTACACCAGCAAAACAACAAATTAATAGGAAGAGGCAAGTGGTTATTGCTTTCAAAAACAACCCCATCTTCACTACAGATGATCTGCAGGTGCATCTTTAAGTGATATCTGCCAGCAGTATTCAAAGAAGAAAATCAAGAACTTCAAACTTTTCAAAAGCAAGGAGACTGATTTTAAGTACTTTTACATTTTAATTTTTCGTGAAGGTAAAAAGCTGTGATTCCTATTCTCAACAGAATATATTGGTAAAAATAATACCAAGTTATATATAAGTAATTTTAATCTAGTATTAAATTTAAGAGTCAATGGCCAACTCACTCAGACAGCAACCAGTAGCTGACAGAAAACTCTGATGTACACAGAGGCACACGAACTGCCTATGCTCATGATACACTGCATTTTGTTTTTACTGACTTACCTGGAGGTGGCTGTGAAGGGTTGAAACTCGCTCTCAAGAAGGGTGGAGGAGGAATTGGGCTATAACCAGGAGGAGGGACAGACATCGTGACAGGAAACGCAGGTGGAACCAAGCTAACAGCAGGCACAGCTGGAGCTACTGGAATCTTTTTTCATGGAAAGAAAAACAAGCAGCTTCAATACTTAACAGTATTCAAGGACATTAAAAGGGATAAACTGATTTAACTGCAATTCACATCAAGCACTAGATGTACTAAAGGCTTTGTATATATTTCAAACACTGAAGAATTAAATTGCATTCTGAAATGCTACGCTATGGGCAAACAAGGACACTGGAAGAATTCTATGTTATCTTTGCTTTATTCTCAGACAGCCAAAAACAGAGTTTAACAGTATGGCAAGAATAAAAAATGTACCCATCACAGAGGGGTGAATGCAGAAATGCAGACAGAGAAAAGGAAGAAAAATGTAGATGGTGAAGCAATTTGGGGGCACTTGGAAAACAGTGATTCCAGTGTCTAGAAAAACTTAAGTATTTTAGAACAGAACTGGAAAACTAAAGTTTATTGTGCATAACTATAAAGCTAATCCAAATGAAATCCTGAAAATTATTTAATTTCTTCAATTTCTGTGTGTGTTACACATTTTGTTACAGTACATCATATTTACAATGATGTAATTAGAAGCAGTATAAATGCAATATATACATGTATATTTAAATATACACTGATCACAGTGTACATTAGGAGACAGCTGAGATAAGACTGAAGACAGTTTGCAAGGAGGAAAAAGCTCAAAATTCAATCAAGTAAATGCAAATATATTAGCATTCATATAATTTTATGTCAGTTCAACAACTGGAAATGTCTATACACATTTGGAAAGACAAAACACTAATAATATAAGTACAAAGAATTTTGTATTAAGCAACTGCATGAAATTAAAGATTATGCTCAACTGTGGCAACTGTTCTATTCTAAAATATTGCAGAAATGAACACTAATGGATGCAGGACTTAAATCAAAAATATTTTATCACCTAAACTCAGCATTGAAGTTTACCTGTGTTGAATAAAAAGCCAGTTCTGTGGAGCTTTTGCAAACTCAGACAATACCAACCTGCAGCATAGTGACGGGTTGTGTGTAAGCTTCTGTTTGCGTTGTAATAACTGTACTCTTATCAACTGTAGCACTCTGCGTCGTTTGCGTATTTTCTTTCACAGCTTCTGAGCTTCTGGCTGTTTCCCACTCTTTAAAAATGATGTATTATAAAAAGATAATTAATGTGTTGTTTTTGTTTAGATATTAAAAAGCCCTCTTCCTTCTTAAACAAAAAATTTGAATCTAGCATCTACAGAGATTCATTACAAGTAGCCCTCGAACTTATGATGAAACGAAAGGGTGCAATTTATTATCGTGTATTTTAAGGAACATAAAATATCTTTATCTACCTACAATGCTGTTTAGTTTTGCCTGTAAACAAACTGTTTTTTCAAAACTTGCTAAGTTTATTCATCAATCATTCTGCTAATAATTTGCAATATAGAGTATGCTCCTGTTTTTTAAAAACTCCTGTAGCCAATGCATCTATGTTACCACTTGGCAACAGTGCAATGAGAAAGAATCCTGATGTTAAACCCCACCACAACCTCCATTTCTTCCATCTGCCATTTCTTCAAAAATTTTGTACTTTAGGGGTAACATAGTGAATGTATTTCAGTAATGTTACATGTTTTAATTTTTGTAATTTATACTCAATTTTCACTCAAAGCAAGATTGTATTTTGACCTGATGAATCACTGTAACTATTGCAACAGTCTTCATCTACTCTTTATTTTAGTATATGTCTAATTCAAGAAAATACAGTGCAAGTAAATTTTCATAAACCTAACAAACTGTTTAACTGGGTTTCAGAATAAGGTCTAACACTACTTGTTTTCCTGTCTCTCTGACTTTATGGAAAAAAATACCATAAGGTTCTGCTGAGCTGTGCCTATCTGGACAAGTTCTAATTTTAACTTAAGACTTATACCTGAATATAAGACTTTCGTAATCACAAGCAGATAACAATTTCTACACAAATTAATATTACACATACCAGTGCACAAAAAGTTCACAACTCTTAAAATATGGTAACCTTTATTAACTGGTGTAAACTAATCACCCTCTGTCACCAGTTCTTCATTGTCATCACAATCAACTAGTTATTAATCTAAAAATACAATCTAGATTTCATTATTATAGTGCCATTTGTATTGTAAACAAAGAGCTAGAAAAATCTATGTAAATGAAATAAGAGTATGTATTTCCTAAACAATAAATTTTCTGAGAATTTGCAATTACCAAAATAAACACCTTGTCTAACTATCAGAATTGCTAATGCCTGTACCTGTATTTACTGTTTCCTGGTCAATCATGCCACCTTCAGCAAAGCCTTCCAAATCATCCAGTTTCACTTTTTCCCATGGAATATAAGAAACTCCCAGATCCACATCCCAGAATTGCTTATATTCTGTTTTCACACCTTTATTCAAAGCCCAAGCAATCTGAAAATAAAACCCCATCAGACAATCTGGTTAAATCACATAACCCGGGACCAGAATATTTCAGATTATTTCCTTCACATTTCTGTCACTGCACATCAATCCTCAGGGTCTCTTAACTAAAAGTTTTAACAATGTTTGGATTTTAAATGAACCTGCAAGAAGTTTACCTGGCCTCTACAACAGGTACATGTATGATTAATTACATCAGAAAGGCGAAACTTGTTCTACATTAATGCTAACATATATATGGGGAAATTAAAAATACAGTATTTCAAGGACTTACCGTAAAGTATCAAGCAGCTAGAAGAAACCTGCATAACATTTAATAAAATACTTAATTCTAAGACTACTATAAAATTTAATATTAAGTAACCCAGATGGTCAGGTACAGGACTTAGGGTGTACGTACGTGAATTATTGTCCAAGTGTTTCCTAAATATCAAGTCATAATGTTATTTTTCTATCTTTCATATTGCCTGTTAAAAGCTGAGTTTTACACAGAGAGAAAGCAGTTTACACCTCACTGCCTCATTCTTCTTCTCCACATTGTACATTTGAAATCATCATAGTAGAATTGTACTGTGTTTGAAATGGACAACATCCTTAAGATCAAAATCACCTTACCTTAATAATTTTAGATCCAATTTTATATGACCCAGAACTAAGTTTCTGCAGAGCACGATATGCATCTTGTCTATGTACCATACAGACATAAGCACATCCTCTTGGGGGAATCATCTATGGAAAAACAGCAGTGGTCTTAAAAAGTAGGAAAATCAATACTTCAGATTACGTAACAACACTAATTGAATACCAATACTGTAGAAGGAAAGGCTTACACTGTAAAAAAAAGTTACCTTAACCGGCCATATTAACAAGTTTGGGCATTGAGAAAACTTAAGAGTGATACTGGCAGGCTACTTCAGTTACAACATTTTCAAGAGGCAGCAGCAAGCTGAAGAATGAGTGTGGTAAGTGACATGAAATATTTGAAAAAGGAGCAGACAAAAACTGGGAGCTACATTATGACAACTTCACAAAAGCAGAGGTTGCCACCCCTTCTTAAGCTCCAAATTCTCTTTGAGAGCAATAACCTCTCACAGAGGAGCAAAATAGTGTTTAAAAGTAGATTGCCTTTTTGAAGTGTAGATCCTCATTCCTGAATGTCGTTTTTCTCTAATGTTTTATTGTATTTATGCATGTATAGCATGTGTTATTTATTATATGACATAGCATGTAATCTTTGCAAGCTTACATATTATGTATGATAATTGCTTACATCCATTTTAGTCAAAAATCTTGTGCTTTTACACTGTTTAAATGGACACAGTAACATTAACATGAAAGATGACAGACTGTAAAGATATTTTATAAGAACTGCATTAAGATATAAATTGTTATTCTAGGTACTTAAGCTTGGTGGCATGCAGAGGATGAACTATCTACCATATGGGTTGCTTTTGAAATATAACAGGCACTGGGACACGTATGATTGTTACATTATTTTCCTTAATTGATAAGCCCTGCAAATCAAAATGAGGTTTAAATGTCTGGCTACGGGGCTGGTTTCTTCACCTTTGAAATTTTTTAGAAGATTCTGTAAAGTCACAAGAAGTATTCCTTACTAATTACACATTTGTATATATTAACATGACAGGAAAACAGTAGAAGTATTATCTGAAATGAATGAAATTGCACAAGAAGCATTTTAAAACTGCTGAAGTGAGAGGAAAACCCAGATTTCACTCATGTAGATAGATGTGCTGTTTTAGGAGAAAAATACTTTCTTTTGAAGCTCAATTATTGGCAACTGAGGTACTACCCTAAACACCTGACTCTAAATTACTCTAAATAATGAGATTTGTATCTCCCCATTATAAGCATCTTTTTAACTGTCATATTGTAGAAAAAATATTTGTTTACAGTACAACTTCTCTTCTTCTAAATGTTTTACTGAGAAGGATTCTACTTAAGGAATCCACTGTTTGCAAAGTAACCAAGAACAATGTCCATACACATCTATAGGTGTCCTTAGGCCAAAAAAAGATACCTGCCCCATGACACATCACTAAACCAGAACAACCATAACTTTTTAGTTAAACCCTGGTTTCAAAACTGCATAAAGTGCTAGAGCTTAGGAAGAGCCTTTTTACCTTGAAGTGTACTGTCTTTAGTGCTTCAACACAGAGTAGATCAAAACCGGGGGGCAAATACCATGGCCACAATTTTTAACTGTCATAGAAAAGTCTCCTAAACACAAGTTTGAGCAGCTATAAGGAATTCAGAGGCATAAGCATGTCTAAAATTCTAGTCTAAAATTCCCGAAAAGACGTAGCAACAGGCTTACTTACATTAATTGACTCTATTTGTCCAAATTCTTCAAACAAGTTTGTTAAATCTTGCTGTGTAGCCTTCTTGTCTACTTGACCTACCCAAAGAGTAGTACTGCAAACTGTCAAGAGACACATTCACATCAATCAAAATACTGAATATCAGCTTTTGAAATACTCTATAGCACGAATGTAAAAGGCTTTATAACTGTCCAGGAATCACCAATAAAAACCCAAGAATAGTAAATCTATTACTTGCTATATAGAGATTAAGTACATTAACAAAAATTATAAAAGAGTTAAACAACATGAAACATATTCACCACAAGTGTTCATTCTTCTTGTTTCATGTTCTTTTAAACAAGATAGTTGTTTCCATAGAAATAAAAGTGTAAAACTCTGTAGATTTGCAGCTAAGGTAAACTGAATTATAAATTACTTGTGGAAAATACCAAAACATTTCTCTTCTACTTTCCATTAAAAAACCCATGTTTTTTGTATTCAAGTCAATTTTAACATGGTATGGACTAAGTTCAAACTGGCTAAAAGTGTATTACAGATGGAACTTAATACTGCAGTATTATGCACTGTATCTTCACCTGAAAATAGCAACAATACTATTAATTAACCATGGGCAACAACCTGGAAAGATAAACTTATTTGAGGCCAATCAGGCTGAAGACATCCATGGTACTTCCGATTCTTGTCAATTCCACCAGGAGCCCAGATCCCTGCCTTTCAAATGTCCACCCATCCTCCTTGCCAAACATAAACATTCACTGACGTGAGCTAAGAATTATTTCTCCCATATGTACATGGCTCAAATTCCTCTGTATCCCTAATATATACGTGCAGCTTGGATTTCTTAGTCTGCCCTATCCTTAACCAAGGAAACATTATTTCTTCATCATTACCTTGCTAAAACACATCTCCTTTCTGTACCAATCCTGCTGCACCAAAATGGAAACCAGAGCTGTGCATTCTGTCAACTGACATTTTCAACTGACATCAGTACTCGGCAGTGCTGACAATGACCAGTCCTAAGACTTCTCTTAGACAAAACTTGTTCCTTACACACTTGTAGGTATCTCTTTCATATCCTCATGGTGTTAAGCTCTACAAAACAATTCTTCAGATCTCAGTAAGGAGTAATAGTGGCTGTCACGGAACATATTGCATGAAGTAGAACACTTGTCAGGTGAATTATTTATTTAATCACTTACGTCCCCTCAAAGTTTCCACTTCTTCACTTAGCCTCCTTTAAATTTCACAAGACCTCAAATGCTGCTGCTGTTTATTAGGTTACTTAACATCTCTGTCCCTCAGCTCCCAATCATTCTGATTACAGCTCCCTGCCTTGTGGAGTGCTGGGAGAAATCTACACCATAAAACCAATTTGGCTCTTTTCATGTGAAAAACCAGAGAAGAAGGGGGAAAAAAGCACATCTAAACTGTAGTACAGTCCCCAGTTTAAAGTCACCTTGGAATGGTATGAAATATTAATGTGAAGAGAACAGAACACTCTCTCCTTTACAAAAATAAGTTGTGAGCTGCTTGTCAGGTAAACAATATAGTTCTAAGACACAAGATAAATGCAAAACTATATCAGAAACAGTTTATACCCTATCTAAACAAAGTTAAATTGTCAAAATACATCCCTTTGATATAAGCAACTGTGTGGAGGAAGTTATTTTTCTTCTTACTACCTTCCTTTTTTTTAGTATGTAAATTCTCCATAGAAATGAAAGCAGTGCACAGCAGCACTCTGCAGAAGCTGAAATCCACTTCATTTCTGAATACTTTCTTAGGGTACCACCATTATGGTCTGTCTTACAGTAGCAAATTCCACCTATTTTGGCACTACATTCCTCTGAAAATCTTTTTAAAAAACAATGTAAATGTTTCAGAACCCAGGCCTCTAAGATATCCATCAAAATATTTGAAGTATGCACCAAACACTTCATTTTAATGATTTTCTGATCAACTGCTGGACACATCTAAATGACAAGTTAAAGACAGCATTAAAGAGAAAGAAGACCGTAACTTAGAGACAGCACTTGCTAATGCTTTCTGTTTAGAAGCAAAATCCATGGTGCAAGTGAATAAAAACATCAGTATAGTATGATATTTGTTCTTGTCTAAGATGACATGACGTACCCTAAGTTGCAAGAAACATCCAAAATTAAACTTACAAATACATAAGTAGTCAAGATAAATCTTGCTCTGTCAATGAAAACAAAGCCTTTTTTCCATTTAGTCCTTCCATTAAAGCAGGTGCCACTCACCACTTAGTGTTTTTGACCGTATAGGAGGCAAGCCCTTTTTCTGACGTTCTTTTTCCCTTTCCCGAGCCCTTCTTTCACTGGAGTATGACCGAGATGACTTTCTCTTCCTTTCTCTTGATCTGGAGCGTGAACGTTTTCTGTGTTTCCGCTTACGAGAACCAGACCGTGATCTAGACCTTCGTTTTCTTGGTGACCTAAAAAATACTTAATTTTAGTGTGCTGAGTTAAAGTACTCTAACTTAGTTGTCTTTTAACTACAAACTTTAGGCACTACACAGATATTTCCGTTACAGTAACTAAAACTGCTTCAGGAAATAAACTTAATGCCTTTGGCTGAGGAACAGAATATACACCTTAAAACAAAGCATAGTCAAAGTGTTCTATATCTACAGTACCTAATTCTCTGGCACAGAAAGCCTGTCCATCCTGTCCAGGCTCTGGATAAATTTATTTATTTATGTAACCTGAACAGGTCTTAAAAAATTTCAGTTAAACCACAGATGTGGCAAATGAACTGTCATACCAGAAGTCTGCATCTAACACACAAATATTTAATGAACATGTCTCTTTTCATTGCCAAAAAATGCTTATGACCATTTTGGAAAATACAGAATTAAGACCGACAATCAGAAATTGCAACTTTTTTTCAGAAAAACTTAATTTACTTAATAAAGGTAATTACAAAACCTTGAACGAGTTCTTGATCGAGTTCTTGATCTTGAACGAACAGCTGATTTCTTTTCTTCTTGTTCAAAAATCTCTTCTTCAGCAATATCCTGACCTTCATCTATATCCATGTCCTAATGTCAGACATAAAAGGTGTTCAATAACACTTAAATATACTCACAATATATATGACTTGGAATCATATTAGTGTGTGTTTTCCTTTCAATTTCTGTAATAAAATTTTAAATAGTTTTACCTGTTGTTGAATATCCATTGAATCATCTACATTTGCTTCCACTTCTAAAAACTGCTGTTGACTACTCCCTTGTGAAGGTGATGCAGAGTGCTCTGAACCAAAATTTCCTTCTTGATTCTCCTCGGGGCTCGCCTAAATAACAATTAATGGTATACAAAAAAGCCCCTTGCAAGTACAAATGTAACACTGTATGAAAATAATATTCCTACTTCTCAAAGCCGAACTAGATATCAATCCATTCCACTCCTTTTTTTATGGTATCATCGTTACACACAAAACTTTGAAATAATTAATATCCCTGATTACAAAAGATTAGTATCTATTTGGTAAATCAAAAAACTACAGTACACACAAAGTGTACAATTCACTGCTTAATTTGGCTGCTTCAGAACAGAAATTCACAGGACAAACAAGCCATATGTACAGTGACCCTGAAAGACACCCACTTGTCCCCCATGTATACGTATTAATAAATGTTATTTTGATACTAATACAAGTATTTGCAATACCAATTGAACTAGTTAAAAAATTTATATTAGTCTTGACTTCTTTACAGTGCATGATTTCAGACAAGCAATTACTGAAAGATAAGGGAGGAAGCTATGTCATTTTTGTCAAAATGGTAATTTCAAGACATCTAACAAAATAAACTGTTCTGAAAAAAACAACAAAATTAATGAATGTGGAATACTCAAGATGTTGCTGATTTGGTAGAGAAAAAGCTGTAACAGCCTGTGCATTTCCTGAAAGTACACATTTGGAAAAAATATCTCTAAGACACAAGATAAATTCAAGAACTAGAATAAATGAAATTAAAATACTCAGAAATTATATGAGAACAATTTTGAAAAGCCACTTAAAATCTATAATCCACTGCAGGTAAGCATTTCAGTGATCCTCACTACATTTTAATTTTTTATTTAAAAAATCCTACATGTTCTAGCTGTCCAGAGAATGACAGGAAGTTAGCAGAATGACTAGTAGTAAAAATTTTATCTTTATATTTTTTAAACATCTTATTATAAGTTTGTAAAAAAAATTCTACTATAATTCAGTTAATTTATTTGCCTTCTGACAGACTGTTTTGTCTCATTTTCCTTATATTTAATTATTCTTCAACCATCTGTTTCTTGATATCAACGCCTACAATTCTTGTTGCTCTTTCTGTTTTTATCTTCTGTCCTCTCCTCCTTTCCCTCTGCTCATGAGATGCCCAGTAATTTTGTTTCGCGCTTTATCTTCCCTTCTCTTTCTCTTTGATCTTTCTCAATGAAACTTAAACATGGAATTAAAGAAAATATTATCCATAACATACTGCAGTCACTACAAAGTAGTTCCACCAGCAGTTTGTAACTTTTAGCTGTTATCAAGGTGAAAATAAAACATTCGCTCCATAACGACTAGAGAAGACTGGATCTAAGGGAAAATTCATCAGGTCTTGTAATAGAAAATTAAATAGTAAGAGGAGAATCAAGTAAATGTTCTACCCATAAATGTGCTGTAAACTTTGATTTTGCTTGTTTTACAATAAGGTAGGCATTCATAATTTTTATTTTCAAATTAAACAGTTCCTTTTTAATATGAAACATCAAAAGCTCCTCAAACAGATCATTCTTCAATGCTTTATTCCTTTTTAGTGTTTAAAGACAGAAATAGCTAGATATCCAGCAAGATTCAAAACTATTTAGTCTGTAGCTATGTTGTATATTCTTTTTCATTTACTACACTTAAATGAGAAATGAAAAAAAACCACTATAATAAAAGAATAAAGAAACAATATCTAGTAAAAATTAAATTATTAAAGTCACAAATTCAAAGCTTTAAAAGGCATTCTTGATTGAACGCTGAGCTTCAGACTGAAGGCTCAGGCAGTGGAATAGATAGTTCAGGGAGGTGGTGGGGTCACCATCCCTGGTGGAGTTTAAGAGGGATCTGGATCTGGGCTGGTGATGCGGTTTACTGGTTCAGAGGTTACAGTGGCTCTGCTGGTTGACAGCTGGACTTGATGATCCTGAGGTCTCTTCCAACCCTGACTATTCCATGGTTCTATGACTTAGTCATTACACAGCTTGAACTAAAATCTCCAACAGACATTTGTTAAATTTGTGATCCCTTGTATTTTCTTTCAATCAGAGATTTCTATTTTCCAAATAATCTACAGTAATTCCACTTTATACCTGCCCAGGATCAAGACAAAGTACTTTTGTTTGTTTTGTTTTTTAGGGTTTTTTTAATGGGATCAGGAGGGGAAAAGAACAGTTAAGTAGTGAGGACTAATCTCAGCAGAAATAAGCCAAGTAACTTCAGCAAAGAGAGGACACAATTCATACAGTTAAGAAGGAACCATGGGTTACCTCAAGCACCAGTTCTTAATGAATAATTTCTCAGGAAATATGTGACTCTATTCTTTAGCTCAGATTCTTCAACAGAATTGTATCATCAATTTTTAGTTAAGACATAAAATCTGGGGAAATTAAAGTTACCCACAGTCTCTATTCTGTCCTCCCTTCAGAGACAGGAGTGTAATCACTCCATTGCTCACCTTATTCCTTCTGCAAGCATGGAAAAGCATTTTCTTTCCCATATAAGGAGCTGAACAGCCAAAGCACAGTCATGTCTGACTTACCTAATGAATACTCTTTCCTAGGAGAAGAAAAATGTACTCTCCACCTATTTAGTTGTGTTTTTTTCCTGCTTTAAAGCACTTTATCCCACTAATTCTGCAAGCTTCTGTTACATGGTCAGCAAGTGTCAAAGACTTTAATGATAGGAAAGTTGTCAGTAACAACATAGTTTTTTTACTCTGGAATATGCTTTTTAAAATCAGAGAAAATAAATTACTACAACAGCCACAAGATGGAGTTCTTACCTTTTGAGGCTGCTGCTGCTCCAGAAGCTGTTGTCTGAGATGTTCTAAATTTTGTTGCTGTAGCTGTTCAGCTAGTTGGTGAAAAAGTGAGTTGTTCACAGATTCTGGTACTAATGGCCTAAAATGAAATAACTTAAATTTAAAAAAAAAGCCTACACTTTTTCTCTTTGTTTAAACAGTTAGTAAATAGGTCTTCACAACTGGGTTTCTGTTTAACTAAAATGTTAAATAATGATGACAATGGAGCTAGTTCCACCATCTAATATCATCACAATGGCATCAACTATAATATAACTATAAAATATAACTATAAAAAACAAAGAACATGCTAGCTTTATCCTAAAGTCAAAAACTATTGTGGCACACAGACTTACAGTAAAACGTGTATTTTAATTTAGAAAACTGTCTTTTCCTACTGTTTTAGTGTACTTATGCTCTGAAGTAAGCATTTGCCTTACTTAATCCTAATTTTGAACTAGCATCAGGCAGGTTCTAGCATTTTCCATAAGAAACATAGCTTGGTCTTACAATTGAGAAGAGGGAGTTTCCTTTTTAGGCTCTTCGTTTTGTTCAGATTCTTCCCCAAAGTCAAACCTGTCCATCAGCTTCTAGAAGAAAGCAAAATAAGCATTACTGGAGACTTCTTATATGTATATTTCCTTTTCAAGAGGAAGATGCTCTTATTTCTCAACTTTTAAAAAAAAAAAAATTTGGCAAATAACCTGAATAGAAAATTAAATGTCATACTGCTATTGCTATCAAACTTTTGAGTGCATCAAATCTTGGCCCAGCTTTCCTGAGCTTTGCTGCAACAACTACATGTTCTTTCCACAGTAACTAAGAGCTACTTTGGAGTAAAGCTTAAATAAAGATTAATTTTGTGTAATGGTACCTTTACTTAGAAGAAATTACTACGAAGAGGCCAACTATTCAATCCTTTGGTAATCATCAAACTGCTCTGCTCATATCAAGAGAAGACCTACAGCTTGATTACTTCACAAAGAATTACTGTATTTTCACACACGTGTCATTTAGACAACCTGAATTCCTTCAAATATACTGCTCCTTGAAAACAACTTCTCACATAGTCTGCAAAAAAAAAATCAAAGCAAGCAGTTATCATGTAAGAGGAATAATCCTTCTAATGGATAAAAACAAAGGTATGTGACAAGGAGACTAACTTGGATAAACTTCCTGTGTTATCGGTGAAGATGTCTACACTGCAGTTCTGCTTAAGTAAAAAGGTTTGTTTATTAACTTTAAAAAGCTCAGAAGTATTTAACTAGCACTTCACTTTCTTGAAGAGAAAAGCTAAGGAACAAGCAAAAGAAATGCAACAGATGTTATTTGTCAGTGAGATTGCCTTTTTTCCACTAATTTAATGATAAAGCCATGCTATTGAAGTCATGCCTGTGTATCTTTACACACCTTGGAAGTTTTCTGAAAAGCAGAGCTAATGCAATAGTATCAACCATCATAACTTCTTCTCAAACCTTAATCTCAGGAGAAAAAAACCAAGAGGATGAGAACATATGGCAGTCATTTTGAAATACTAAGAAAAAACTTCTTCAGCACAAGCCACAGTGATTCAGTAACCCATTTTGTTTCTCAGGATAATCTATTTACTCTCAATTACTGGTGTCCAGCAAGAAGAACAAAGCATAAGCTAACTAGAAGATGGATCAATCACTGATCAATCAAGAATTTTTAGAACCACTTTTCCCAATATAATATTTATGAAAGCAAGACTGAATATGTCTCTGAGAAAAAACACAATAGAAACACAGACCATCAAACTTATGTGAGACAGGATGTCAAAATCCAGAACAACTTTCACCATATATATCTAATCCATTTACAGCAAGGTGACTGCCTTTTTTGTTTGTATTGTTAGAATACTTTCCAGTGAGGCACTTACAAAATGCTGCTTCTCTGAAAAAAAATGTGCATTTTAGAAAAACAATCTCAAACTTAAAATACTATTAATCATCATGTATCTTCCATCATGACAAAGCAGGAAGGAAAATAACAGAGTATGTACTATTTATAGGGGTGAAAAAAAAATAGAAAGTAGTTCATGACAAATAAAACAAACATTTATATAAACCAAGGCCAGAGAAAACAAGAGAACTCCCAGCCAAGAGAGGTAAACGTGCATCATGATTTTTGTTTACATTTGGTTTAAGTGACATCGGACATACTGAAATGAAAAATCTGAACTGAAAGAGCTTGATTTTTACATAGTTTGTAGAAGAATACTCTCTAAAACAGAGTAATAGAAATTAAACCGAATTAAATACTAGGATACCAAGTTTAATGCTACACACACATGCATATAGAAAGCACAGAACCTTCCCTTTATGCTACATATGTTACTTTAATTACCTAAGAAGAAAATATGTCCAGAAAAAGCAACAGAAAGGATTAAAGACATGAAAAAAAGCTCTTTATTAGAAAGGAAACAAAATTTTTCGTAAGAATCAGGATATTCTCTTTGGAAATTAAAATAAAAGGAGTAGGGCAAATGCATAGGAAATGATCAAATTTCTTTTACGGTAACACAAGTATTTGGTTCTGTAGCAAGATCAGAAAACATGCCCATTTGATGTTGCTGAAAGAATTTTTCACATAATGCAGATTAATTTGCACAATTAAGTAACACACAATACTACAGACTGAAGAGATTAAAAACAAAGGATTGGAAGAACTGCCAAAATAGGATTTTTTTTAAATATATGGATATTTATGCATTCATCAAAATTTTTTTTTGCACTATTTATATTTGTTATCCAATTCACTATCATGATGTCATAGAACAAAAACTATGCTTCACCGTTTCCTTTGGATCACAATACTAATAAATGCTTTTTTAACATAAAAGCTGTCCTTTCTTTTATGTCTGTATACAAACATCTCATCAGAATGTGAATTCCTTCAATTTATTTCTTCTAAGCTGTCCAAAATTCAAGACAGCCATATCTATGAATATACCAATCCATGGAAATGCTGGAATTAAAGTCTGCAAAATAATGCCATACTATAAAAAACTTTCTGTATGTAAGTATTACAGCAGTCCCTATTAACTGATGCATTCATTCCCTGGGATTAAACCCTTCTCAAGTTGATGGTTACAGCTGTGGTAGAGCAGGAGCATAGGGCATTCTTTTCTTGACTTATTTTTACAGCTGCATTACTTTCAATAAAAAAAGATGATCTGAGTGAAATTTAAAAAGGGTTTCTTTGCTTCTCCAACTTCCTTATTTTTACTATTTATTCACTCCAGGACAATCCTACAGAGATTATCTACACACAAACTGTTTCTTCCACAGATAGTAGAACAATGTTTATTTATTTCTTCAGTTAGTTGGTTATAATTCTTTGAGCAGAAGTTCTTCCTTTTCTTTATTATAGATATTATACTACTATGACTGCCATTGGTTGTTGCTACCTGGCATGCAATTATATTAGTATTCTTAAATTCCTGCATTCTGATTTTGTTTGTAGTTTGGTTTGGGGGTTTTTTTGGTTTTTTTTGTGTGGGGTTTGTTTTTTTTTTTTTTTNTTTTGGGAAGGGGTGGTTGGTGTTTGGTTTTTTGTTGGTTGGTTGATTTGGGGTTTTTTGTCCCAGAAGTTTCTCTACAGGCTTATTTATTCACTTACACCATTTTGGGGCTAAGATTAAAGTTCTCTTAGCACATACTTTATAATGCAAGAAAATTAAAAATACAACTTTTTACTCTTCTGAGAAAACAGTGTATATTAATTCCTGCATATTTTCCATTTATTACCTTTTAAGAAACAATTCTCATTGCTATAGAGGAAGGGAAGGGAAAAATACGTAACAATGCCTTCACTTTGCTAAATCATAAATCAAATCCATTACCATTTTCAGTAACTTTTGTGGGTCCCTTCCAACTCTAGCTATTCTACAATGTGCTAATTAGCCCTAAACTCATATAAAACTAATATTTTCATTTACAGTACTGTCTAGACTTTTTTTTGTGTTTTCAAGCTGTAGTACTTTATAGTATATTAGCACATTTTTTAAATGTTCGAAGTCAAACAATAAAATCCAAAAGAACTTCTCACATACATTTTTAAAATAAATACTTCTTCTCATTTCTATTATTCTACCTTATTAAAAGAGACACTCTGTTCCAGTGGATTAAGTGTGTTAGCAGCAGCAGCTGCAGCTGTGAGCTGTGCTGTGAGGGCCTGTAACTGGACGACAAGACCAGCATCCAGGGCTTGAAGTAGCGAAGGCTGAGGTTTCTGCTGCTGTATCTGCAGTGTCTGTATCAATTGCTGAAGCTAAAAGAGAAAAGATAACAAATACATTGAACAAGATTTTTTTAAAGCAAGGAAACAAAGTACAAAATAGACTTTTCCCCTTCCACTTAGTAAAAAATCTCCCAGGAATGAAGTATCATGTAACCTATGGCTATTATTTTGTCTTAATTTGTTTTCATTTAGCAAATTTTGTTCCCACTTACTGGCTAATTTGTTTTCTGGGGCTGATAAGATAGGCAGATGCTTCTTCTTCCTAACTTGCTCTGACAGGTTGCATGATGATGCCAGTCACCACTCAGGATTTCCTGCTTTCTAGGGTTCCCCCTCTTCTGTTTCTCCAGTTTGATTCCTTTTGACCTGAAAAAAATCTGTTAGCCTACTCCAGCTTCCTAAGGGCCCACCTATATTAGGATAATCTGTGTCCTGTAACCACATCTGTACAGAGAAAGAACTGCACTGTGGCAAGCTCCACTTTATGCCAATGCAACCTGTTCACAGGGAGAGCTTGTACCGGTGTCTCTGCACAAGCCACAAGTGAAATCTCATGGTCAAACTCAGGTGTGGGTTGATAGAATACAATTCTCTTGCTGTGTTAACAAAACATAAAAAGCCAACATACAAACCAATCACTTGGTCTATCTTGATTTCCTCACTTCAAATTCCTATCTGTATATAATCTTCTAGAGAAGCTGTCCTCATGAGAAAATAAAAGGCTTTTTCATGTGGAGATCAGTTTATCTGTTGAATAGGGACGCTTCCACAAAATTGTGCAGATTTGCCTTAAGAAAAAACATTAACTCTATGGAAAGAAGGTCTCCTAAACCACTGTGGAATTAGAGGAAGCAGTTCTTTGACATTCCTCCAGATAAATCCCTAGAGTCTTACCTTTAGATATTTGTGGAGAAAATGTTGAGCAAATTCAAATAAATTGCTGACGTAAGTCCCTGACTACCCTTACCTTCAGCCCATATAGGTTTCCCCACTGAACTCTTAAAGGGTTCAATTCCTCCCTTCACTAGAAACTTCATAAACTGATTAGGTTGAATTTCTTTTCCACAATGCATCAAAATGTGTGACCCTTTTTCAAGATTGTTTTAGAGCTACTTTCTGATAATGTGAAACAATTTCCCCTATACTTTTAAAAACAGTTATACAGATTTCTAATACAGCAGAGCCTCTGAAAAGGCTTCAATTGTTGCTCTACCTCAGCAAGAGCTTTCCCTAATTACTGCAATAGGCAAAGCTGAAGAGTCCCCCCTTGCCCCCTTTTGTCTGATACAGCTGGTCCAGCCTGTGCATCGCTCTCAGTAGGAAGGAATCAAACTGAAGAGGCAGAGATGGAAACCCTAGAGTGGAAAAATCCTGGGTGGGCACCATTCTTGCAGTTTTCACATTCTTGTTGGTCACATCTTTCTTAGTTAGCCCTCTCTTATGTCTAGACTCTCAATTTACCTGCATGCATTCTCACCCATAAAACACAATTGTAGGATTAAATCAAGGTCTTTGGAGCTGGGGAGCCAGGGAGAGGTTGTGGCAGATGGAATGGTTTGGAGAACAAGAAGAGATGGACAGGATGTAAACAAGTATCATAGTTCCTCTACCAATCCTAGACATCTGCATGTACATATTTATTGTGCACCCAGTCTGTCTCTTCTCTTCTGGTTAAGACTATATTGAGCTAAATATCCAAATGTTATTTCTTTGTGATCTGCTTTCTTTAAAATCCTAATTCCCTTTTCATCTTCATTTTTTCTCTTGCTTCATTTTCTTCTATGTTCTGTAAGCAACAACCTTTAAAATTACCTCATCGACTTTCCACATATTTACTATTCACATTTCATATCCTTTCCTTGTTTAAGAGCTTGTCCACTATTTTTTCATTCATATTTCACAAAGCATCCCACAAACTCATTTTGCTTCACTTTTCAGTGATTTTGTTTCTTCCAGAGTAATCACATAAAAATATTCCCCTCAGTTGACTTATGAACAATTACAGACAACTCTAGTTAGCTAAATACTGTAAAAACATTCTCACTAAGTAAAGTTGTTATTGCCAGCACCAGAGTTTTCACTGGCCACTGCTTCTCATTCATATGTGCAAGATTTTTGTTTAGTATGCCAGCAGGTAAAACAACCTCAGTCCAAATAAAAATCATAATGCTAAAGTTATGTGGGTGCTGTAGCTCTCGCACAGACGGAAAAATTATCTACATTTTTATAGAAAGCCAATTGTGTGTGCTTAACTTATGTATCTGCAGGTTATGAGGACAAGCAGTTCTTGTGATGTTGGACATCAAGACACTTTTGGAGTTGAGCATTTAAAAATTGAAGAACATAGTAACTTCCAAAATTATATTTTTGAATGCTGTAAAATAAAGTCTATGTTTAGCTGATGGAAAGATAAAAAATGGAATCAATACACAGTACACTTCCTGAACAAGTTCGCTCCCATTCTGCAATTCTGTACAATGTTTAGCTCTTCTTCAGGCATCCAACAGAAACATATGCTTTAACAAGCATTCCATTTTATATCTATATCCACAAAATCTTATTGTTGTTGATTTACTCATCTGCCATAGATCTGTACTTATCATCTATATAGACAAGTATGTACTACAGACCATCTTATCTGAAATGAACTTCTGAGATACTTCCAAGGCTTTAAAGGTGCTGGCTTTAAACAGGGCTGGCTACAAAAGGTAACTTGGAGTTTTAACTGACCTAGAACTTACTTGTGATGAAAAACCTCATGAAAAAGTTTACATGGATACTGGACGTAAATAAAAGAGATACTCATGAAAGCATTCCTTACCTGTACCTTAAAGACACAAAGTATCAGAGAGTCTACAGTGTAACTTTCTACAAAATACTTACCTGTTGGCCTTGAGGACTCTGTAAAATCTGTGCAACAGCAGCAAGGGTGTCTGTGTTAGCAATCTGAGATACCCAAGGATCAGGTAAACTCTGCGCCACGTTGGCTGGAGTAACTGGAGTCACAGGAGTACCTAAAAAAGAGAAAAATCAATATGCCAAAATATTTTAACACAGAAACTAGAAATACTGTTAGAGAAGAAAAAACCTGTTATTAAACACTGAGAAAACACATAAATTGAAACTATTTTTCTGACATAGACAGGGAGCACGCAGAAGTAATACAGACTCACATCAACATTCCTCAAGTAGCAGAATTACTTTGTGTTAGTGTAGTTCACAGTTCTTTTCATTACTGACCTATTGGGACTACTAATAAAAACACTGATGAAGACAAAATAAATGGGTTTCACACAGTATCCCAAAATATTCAGTGGAAACTACACATACCAAAAGATAATTGTTAGCAATCTACTTGTCTTCTAGTCTGAATCTCACTGGACTTGCACTTTACCCCCAGGAGGAGTCTTAAAGATACTACTAAAAATTTCAACCGGCATCAGCTGGATTCATGAGGATTGCTTGTTTTATTGTTTTTTTCTCAAGAGAAACACTGAGACTAAATCAGCACTCTGATAATTAGTTTTACGCCAAGAATCCTCCATACCTGCAAATACTTTTGCATTTACAGCTCAGAAGTAGAGATACATCAATGAATGTCAAATTTGCCAATGAAAATCAAGGTGAATTTGTCCATCTCATTGCTCTTAAAAATAGGATCAGCAAAAGCTGGGTTACAAAAACAGGTGCCCATAGTCATTCTTATCTGGCCAATTTCCCAAATATCCCCACCTCGAAAGAAAAAAAAATGATGAAGAGAAAAGTTAAAAACCCATTTTCCTGCCATCTACCTACACAAGCAGGGCAGATGCTCAGAGCACTAAATGATCAAGCTCACATCGATAATACTGTTTCCCTGATCTTGATGGTGTCTGTAATATACTCCTTTCTAGCATTCAGTGAGATACTTCAGCATGTTAACAGGCACCATACCAAAGCTGACAGAAGTGTTTTGAATTCAAAGCATGACTTCCATCTGGTTTTGTTTACCTGGTGTATTGTTGCTCATAGCAGCTGTAGTGCTGGGCAAGACAGGGGTCACCACGGGAGGAGGAATTCCTGCTGCCATATCCAAGAGAGGCTGAATAATTTCACTCTTGAACACATTATTCTTCTGCCATAAATTTAGCACTCTAACAATTTTACTCTAAAATGAAGAAAAGACAACAAAAGATCTGAGTGATGCTTATTTTTCTTGCTCTTACTGATTATGGAATTCTTAGCTAGCAACTTTAATTTGTCTAGACTGAAGGACCTTTACTGTTTGCAAACAGTAAGGACAGTTATACTGGGTCACACCAAAGATGTCTAAACTATGAACCTGAGACTGATCCTAGGAAACAGCAAAGAGCTACTGCACACAGGTGACAATGCTCTCTCAACCAAAAATGTGCCTTTAGTCCTGGAAGATGACACGGAAGGAAAATTATTTTAAGGAAGCATTATAAAGCATTACTAATAATTAAAATATTGAATTATTAGTTTCCTAATTTTTTATAGTTAGCATATATAAATGCAATTCTGTTCTGCCTATGAACCAAAACCATTTATGGGCACTGAAAAATGGGCATACACTACTAAGACTCCTAAATATTTTTATTAGAAAAACAGCTTCATATTTTGCAAGCTCTCTTGATAAAGTGAGGAATTTAAAAGTTTAAACTGCAACACAATTACCTGCCTATTGAAAATACATAGTAATATTAAAAAAGGTGAATCATAATGAAAAAAAACCCCAAAATTAAGACTTCATACAATTCCATTAGCTGTAAGTCATTGTTCATCTTACATTTCTATTACATTTTTTCTATTACAATAGAAGCATTCTATTACATCACAAACAGATCATTATTTTGATCTGCTTCTAGACTTTTTTCAATAAGCTTCACTTCCACCAGAAGAAAAGATTTTGCTTTATTTTTGGGAAAAAAATCTGTTGCATTACAAAGAGCAGGAAATTCTTCATAGGATCTGGCATCTGCTGTCACAAAGGTGGTTTAATTACTTGAGTTCTATAAACAAGAACATAAAGCACTTAGCCACAGTGTTCAAAACAAAGAAAAAGAAGTCTGCCCAGAACTACAAGAGAATACCTAACCATAATAGAGAGAAGTGCTGAATTTTCACCGCACAGAAGATTAATTTAGAGTTCCCTCAAAAGAAGTCTCTGAAGGCTTCCACACAACATTTCAGTATCTGAGCTCTTCTTCTTTGAAGTCTGTATTATAAGCAGTCCTTGCCAAGTCCACCAGAGGCTCTAATTTCCCTCATCTCTCCAGAACAGGAATATAAAACTGGCTCTGTGGCTCAGTATCTACCCATACCTTGCACTTTCTCTGGGCCAGACAAAGGAATCAGTGAGGTGTTTCTGTTGTTACTTTAAATGAAATGTTACTGCATTTCTGCTTGATTTAAAAACAAATTCTACATTTGCTCATATGAAAATAACTGCTGTGTTTCTCCACTATGCCTTTCAATCAGATTAAACATCAGAATGTTACAAACCAGGTACCTTCCTTGGTTTCTGACAGCTTAGTTTTTTGCTAGGCAATGTACAGGATAACTACTTTTACAGCACAAAGACCTTCCAATAATATTGAATCCCTACACAACACAGCAGCAAGATTGAAAAGTACTATTTTGCTCTGAGGTGAAAAATATCCTAGAAATGAACCTGACAGGACTTTTGTGGATCCTAAGTAGCCTAGGTTTTAGTACCTCTCTTCATATCAAACACCTCTACTGCAATACATTAATTGCCATGCATAGGAGTATCACAGGACAAGTAGTGCTATTTCATAGTCTGCAATAAATTTACTATGTTTTTTAAAACCAGACACAAACTGAGGACTTGCATCCATCCTTGTTCCAACCTCTCTTTCTTCAACACATCAGGCTATTTCTGTATCAGTGTATTTCCCAAAGTAGCAAGCTAAATGAGTTTACAAAACACACTAATACTGCTAAAGGAATACAACTGAATGAATAAAAATGTAAGTTAAAAAATCATGACTATTTATAAAGAAACACAGTAAAACACTGTGGAATTGATATGGGACAAGTTAATCACACAGAAAACCCAACACCATAGTGGAAAAATGTCATTTAACTTAAATAGCCTGCTCAGCAACACCTCAGAACTCAGCTGAAGAAGAGGAGACAGACATCCTTAGCCAAGTTTATCCAACCAAGTAAAATTTGCAGGTCCCGACACATTTTCCTGCACAGGTCCTTACCACTCCAAAAAGGCAGAAATCCTAAGACAACACAATGGCTGAATGTGCCTTAATCACCTTCCATGGATGCCTTGAGTTTTCAGATCTCTGAAAAATACAGCTGTAGGAATCCATATAACTATTCTAAATATAACTCTACCTGAAACATCCAGCTTCACTCACTGCTTTACCTAATGACTCTATTACACAAATTTCTGTGAAGATAAAGCCCTTAGCGTTCCCCAGCTTTCTGCAGTTATTCAGTAAGAAAAAACACTACCTATTTTACAACTAGAGACAAAAATGAAGGAAGTTAAACTGCCTGCACTCAGATATTTCCAGCCAATCTTTTAGAATCAGAATTTGGTGGCTATCTCAACTGCTGTGATCCAAGGGAACATCTGAACTAGTGACTCAAACTATTCAAGTTAAACCTTATTTAGCTGCTGGATGATCACAGAATCAAAGGAAAGATGACTTTTTCAAAATTCTAATTAATCTCACTGGATGTATCTTTCCAATCCCTACACTACAACAAGCAACATTAAGAAATATATATACAGGGAAATTTTATAAGTAGATCCCCTCCAGCAAGTAGAAAGTGAGATTAAAATCTTTATTCATTATAGATGATATGCTAAAGATTGTTTTAACTAGAAAGATCTGTAAGTGGCTTACCTTGTCATCACCAGGACAACGGTACAAGTTCTGGAAAGTGCTGATGATGTTATTGCTGAATCTTGGTGCAAATACATCCTTTTCCTGTCCAAACTGATGCCGGGACTGTCTCACAATGGAGTCAATGACATACAGACCAGGCACCTTGTACTCTGGCTTGCACTGTAAAGAATGGTAATATAAAGGAGCATATGTGAATAATAACCAAACCCATTAAAGGCACAGTAAATATAAACAATCCTCTCTAATTTTTAAGTGCATCCAACTATACTGAAATGTTCTTTATTTAATGAATTGTCCTGGAAAATGAAACTTCCTCAAAAAACACCTAACTTCTAATGTTTAAATTATTACATCCATATGCATTCTGAAGATATGTAAAAGGTGTAAAATCAATGTCTTACTGCTGAAGAATTAACTTTTTAAAATCTATCTATTAAAAAAATATCCACACATATCCTTTTAAAATGTACACTCTATTTTAAAAGTACTGCATAAAGCATTACTGAATTCTTGATAGTAAATTTGGAGTAGCTGTAAATGTAATTCAGGATAATTTTATCCTTCTTTATGATCAAAGAAAACATTAAAGCTAAAATTTGTTTACTTTATTTTACATTGTTATAATTAGGGTGTGGTACATCCTCCCCTGCAGAAGAAAAGCATATTTATGGGGACATCTGCTTGGTTGAGAATATAACTGGTATTTATTTTACAATTCTGGAAAACTTGCATAATTTACAAACACTGTGATATTTATAAGGCATGTCTGCTAACTAAAATACTAATTACTTATGTAATTTTACTTTCTTAACAACTAATGCTAAGATTTTTGTCTTTTAATTGCAAAGTAATTACATCACAGTACTGCAACCAGTTTTAAGACAGAACAAAACGTGGTCCAAGAATATAATAAGGTCATCATCAGAATACATTACGTTATGGATTCACTTAATAAATATTGGGTGTACAACACACAAGGTGTTATGGAAAACATGGGAAAGGACACCCTTTTCCTCTCTGGTCCTGTAGACATATTATGCAACACACTAAGTTAATAATCTTTAATGAAGTGCCAAACACTTCAGATTATTAATTTTACTATGCCCTACACACAAATGTTCTGTTTTGAAAAGTGTTGATTTGATAACACTTCCAACCTTTAGAAAGCTTGTCTTCAATGTATTCAAGTATGACATTCTTCACCAGTGAGTTACGTGTCATAAAATGAAGAATGTAACGGGCAATTATTTTACCTGAAGTTTCAGTAACCTCACAAAATTACAAGATAAAATACTGGAGCTGTAAAGGATGAAGAGCAAACTAACTGAGATGGTATTGACATCACTTTAGTCAGGACTACAGCAGATTTTAATGGACGATTCAGTCATCTTGAGCTTTAACTTGGAAGTGACTGCTTGCAGAAAAGCATCCAATTATTCTCCAAACACACAGCTTATGCTCTTTAATATCAAATATGTAGATTTCATCTACTTATCTCTCATTCTACTAAAGCAAAAAGTTATTATTTGAAGTTATTAATAAGTGGCACATTTCACTAAACTGTTCATGAAATAATTAAAAACCCCTCAGCAAGACCACCAAAGGGAATCATCTAATCCAGGGTGATCATTAAAAGGTTATCAACAAGAACACCCATCTGCCTTCTCTAACCAGCAATGAACAGTGCAGAACTTCCTCACTAAGCAGTACTGGACACTGAAGGCAAACATGTAAAGGTAACTCAAAGTAGCTCATGGAAGGGTCATGAACAATCAGTCACATTTCTCAGAGATGGAAGAAGTCAGATTCAAGGTCCCAAAAGACAATTACTTGACAAAAAAACTAGCAGGGTTGGTAAAGCATACTACTAGTCTTTACTGCTGCTTTGAAACACATACATGGCACTTTTTTCTCACAGGACTGATGTACTAGTACCTAAATATCTCATTCATAAATAGTTCCAAGACAGATTAAAACAACAGGCTGAAGCTGAAATGTGTTTACACTGTCCAGCCACTGGCAAAAGGCACTGCAGAGTGCACTGGGGAGCAAGGAATAAAACTTAATGAGCAAGACAGGTGACTAATACAGAGCAAGCCAGATTGCTTTGTAAGAACAACAACAGAAGGAAAATTGCATCCAAAATTGCAACATTAACAACCTAACTTCTCTAGCTTGTTTGTCAAAACTAAATTGCAATTTGACCATAATTTACTGCTATTTATAAAGAGAGAAGAAATTCAGTACCAAAATGACCAACCAAACAATCAGGTACAACACAGATACACACAGGGAAGACTCACAAATTTGAATCCATGCATTCCCAACTGGAAGCAAAATGCAGTTTTACCCAAGAATAATTAACTGTTGCAAGAAAAGAAAGTGCTATAAATTTATTTGCTTGAGAGAATCTTTAAATTAATACTACCATCTTCTCAAAAAGTAATTCTAGTCTAGCCATATAAATATTTTTTTGTTTTCATTTACTTGCAAGGAGCACCAACTTGAAACACTACATCTCCTGCTACAAAAAAGATGAGGCTGAAGGTCACCTTCCCTTCACCTTTAAAATCAATGGGAAAATCTGGCAGAAAAGCAAAAGCAACTGTCACTAGCCAAACAACTGTCAATTGTTTCGCTGTTAGCTGTTCACTGACAGTCTCTTTTAACATTAAATAAATACTCACAGAAGTAGTCTTTAAACAGTATCCACAGTGATTCCAACCAAATAATATTTGAACAAAATGAGAACAAAGTATTTGTTGTTCTGCATCATGGGTTATGATCTGCTGTTGATGATCAGCAGAAACTGAATGTGACTAAAAATGGAAATAAACTAGTATGTGCTAAAAATATTAATCCATATGTGTACCCAAACCCCCACTTGACTGACTTACCTTTTGAATGAATTTCTCAACACTCTGTACCACATGCTTGTAGAACTGAAAAATATAATAGCAATTCAATAGAGAAAATCTGAAGATGCATATACTTGTTCAAGTATGTGAATATATTGATGGCAAAACCAGAAGCAGAAACTTCAGATTATTAAACAGCAATTCAGTATCTACAGCCGAACATGCAATCCTCCCTAAAACACTTAATAGCTTAAAGAGCTTTTTCTGGAAGGTTTTTTACACTGGATTTTTTGAATAGCATGTTTATTTATTGAGAACTAGGAGAATAATATAATTGTTCCACCAAAACACATGGTTACACGACTGAAGATGTTCACCTAATTTTACTTAACATGTAACTGCTCTGCATTTCATTAATTAATAGCACCTACTGAATACTTTTGCTTTGAAGTTGGCCTGTCTTTCGTGGAGTTGTCTTTTTAAATCTCACATATAATCACAATGGCTCTAAATCATGTCAATAATTGAGATGACACTTTATACAATTAAATGCTGTCACTGAAATGACAAGAGTGGAAGTAGGATTTCCAAGCTGAGCACACGATAAAACATTTTGGTTTAATATAATAAATTAATAATTTAATTGCTTAATTAATACAACCATGTATTATGATTTACTACTTGTTTAAGTTCAATACAAGTTTTCAGCATTTCCAGCATACTGCAACACACAGGCCTTAACTTACAGAGACATACTTAAGAAAGCCATTGAATTTCACTCATCGGTCATCAAATTACTCTTTCCCAATTACACAAAACACCAATATGGATTTCATTATCTCAAAACACATCTGCATTGTCAGCAAAGGAACGTAAATAGGAAGAGCATAACTCTGGTCTGTCCTCTCTTCTACCTCTCCAGCTTTCACTGAGTTTCCATTTGTTTTAATGCTTAACATTAGTGGCATACTTTTTCCTTCACAATTTTTCAGTGACTTTTTCTGCTGTGCCATTGTTTAGCAGTCAGTTTTACTTTGTGGCAGGAATAATCTTTAATGAGTGCACTAAGACGAGAACTTAAAAACAATTTGTATCCAAGTAACAAGAAAACTGAAGTCTATGAACAATATCCATGAAAAGGTATGCTAGGAATTTTAAAAAATGAACAGTTGTATTGATCCAAGGCATGCATAAATTTTGGGGAGGGAGGGAGGGAGAAGAGAAAGAAGGGTGAATTGCAGCAGCAGGCATGTCAGTGTTTTCTTTTTAAATTGAGTTTAAAAAAGGAAGGTTTATTTTCCTGTCTTTCAGATCTGATAGAATTCAGACAGAGTCAGATTGCTATAGTTCTTTCTCACATATGACAACCAGCAAATGAAAGTCACACAACACTTTGAGTCTTCTGCTGCCTTCCCAGATATCACATATGATCATAACTTGGAAATTGTACACACAGGGGAGGTGGAAAATTCTGAAGCATATTCTTCAGACTATTTCATGAAATTATTTTGACACATATAAGAAATGTAAAAGAGGTCAAACGAAGTTAACTTATTTCATACCTTTATAGCCTTGATTGCTGCCTTGGTGATCTGTGTCATTTTAGCTTTAGAAATGGGTGGCTTATAATCATTTAGCGAGTATAACTGCAAGGAAAAAAATCAGAAATATAATCTGAAGTTATAAGCAGAATACATTATTTTTCCATAAGAAAATACCATTTTTAATTTTCAGTAGATTTTATGTATTAAGCAAGAAAAGACACTCCCATTTAAGCAAAAAAAAACAAGAAAAAGCTCAATAACAAAATGTAAGATTGAAAATGCTTAAAGGGAGCAGGTGTTTCTTGGCAATGGTCCCTATATACACACCTAGCTTTACCACCACTAAAAACCGGAGGCATTTCAGGTGAAATTACAAAACACATACTTACAACATGCAAATATGGTAAATTTTTCCACAGCAAAGACATTGATATAGTTGAATACCTTTAAAGAAGTGAATCAAGACTTTAACTTGGTATATTCATCATCATATGCCTGCTGAATCAGGTCTTTTCATTTTCCATTAAACAAACAAGAACACAATCAAGCCCAGTGAGCATGAGCATTTAGCAATTTTGACACTTAAAACTGACTGCAAAAAAGTATAGACTTCATTCATTCACTGCATTAACTCGGGAAAGTAATATATCAGAAGTATTACAAATGCTTAAGCAAAAATCCAGCTGTGTTCTCAATTTCCAGCAGAGAGTCTTAACTTCACTAATACCAAACTAGCAAAAACACAGCACACAGGTAGTGTAATTTTGCAACAATGTTCTCCCTGGATGCAGTATTAACTCGGTTCATTTGGCTGGTACACACATCTCCCAGCAGAAGCAATCCAGCATGAGAGGTATTCATCAGAAATTTGCTGCACAGTGAAACTTCACACTAACTAAATTCACAGCTATGACTGATGGGTAGTAATTAGAAGCAACTCCTTCCCAAGGCTATTTACTTGCTGGGAAAATCTCCAGTTACCCACAATATATGATTTTGAACAAAATGCTCTTCTTTTCTCCTTCAGCTCTAATTGTTACAAGAGAAGGGACTGGCTGATATTTGCTACTTTCAGACAGAAAAATAGCAGACACAAAACACCAAACCAGATTTAAGGAAATTCTTGACTTACATTCTATTTTTGTTTACAACACATGTTTAGAAGCATATTAGTTCAAAAATGGGAGTTCTGATAATAGGAATGATCATCCATAACCAAAATTTTATTTTCTTCCTTGAGACAGGAAGAATTGGAGTTCTTCCATAAAACAGTAAGTAAAACAGAAACAAAGACAAAACCCCTCTCCTCTCCTATACAGCCTGAGAAATGCAATAAAATGAATCCATACAGATATTTTAAATATTTTTAACTTCCTAATATTTGCTCAATTTGTGGCAAACTGCTAGCTCAGAAAACATAGTTATTAATTGCTTATATTTTATAAAGCAAACTGTAAGAGTGAACAGGATCACACAGTGATCCTGTTCACAATCTTATATTTAAGTCATGCTCCCCAAGTTGCTTATAATAATTTAGCACTGAAGGAAACAAGTAGATATTCTTTCATCATACTTGAGTTTCCAAGAGACAAGGATTTGTTCTCCTTGCAAACATGAGATTCTTTTTTCTATCCTTTACTGTCAAAACCACTTTTAACCAAAACCTCCTAGAGCTGTCAAAACACAAAGTGAAAGAAATTGGTTTGTCCAAGCATAAGTGTCTGTCTTCCCAGCTTGAAAAGATTTCCATTAAAACTGTGAAATTATAACCAGTTCACAGCTAGACATCCACTTTTAAAACAACTGTTACTACTTCTCACTAATGCTAATGCTAATTGCTGTTGCAAAATATTCTGAATTATTTACATGCTGCTCACACAATCAAAAGCAATACATTTTTAAAATGTAGGTATATGAATGCTCTTCACCACTATGGGGGAAAGGGAGAAGAAAGGCAAAAACCCAAGAGTGTCCAATCAGTTTCTTCTCTGTTTTCACAGAATCACTAGGTTGCAAGAGATCTCAAAGATCATCGAGTCCACCCCAGCCCTAACACCTCAATGAGACCATGGCACCAAGTGTCATCACATCCAGGGATGGTGCCTCCACCACCTCCCCGGGCAGACTATTGCAATATTCTATCACTCTTTCTGTAAAAATTTTTTTCCTAATATCCAACCGGTATTTCCCTTGGCACAGCTTAAGACTGTGCCCTCTTGTTCTGTCAGCTGCTGCCTGGAGAAAGAGACCAAACCCCACCTGGCTACAGGCACCTTTCAAGAAAGTTGTAGAGAGGGATAAGGTCACCTCTGAGTCTTCTTTTCTCCAGGCTAAACAACCCCAGCTCCCTCAGCTGTTCCTCACAGGGTTTGTGTTCCAAGCCCCTCACCAGCCTCGCTGCCTCCTCTGGAGGCGCTCAAGTGTCTCAATGTCCTTCCTAAACTGAGGGGCCCAGAGCTGGACACAGCACTCAAGGTGTGGCCTCACCAGTGCTGAGTACAGGGGAAGAATGACCTCCCTGCTCCTGCTGAACACACCATTCCTGATCCAGGCCAGGATGCCTTTGGCCTTCTTGGCTACCAGGGCACACTGCTGGCTCTAGTTCAGCTGCTGTCACCAGCACCCCCCAGTCCCTTTCTTCCTGTGTCCAGTCACACTGTCCCCAGCTTATAACGCTGCAGGGGGTTATTGTGGCCAAAATGTAGGACTCGGCACTTGGACTTATTAAACTTCATTTTACTGTATTCTGCACATCCATCCAACCATTCCAGGTCTCTCTGCAGAGCCCTTCTACCTTCCAACAGATCAACACATGCTTCCAGCTCAGTGTCATCTGCAAATTTACTAATGCAGATGCAGTAATTTTACTAATTTACTCAGTATCCTCATCCATGTTGTCAATAAAAATATTGAACAGAACTGGCCCCAGCCCAGAGGCCTGAGGGACACCACTGGTGACTGGCCACCAGCTGGATGCAGCACCACTCACCACCACTCTCTGGGCCCGGCCATCCAGCCAGTTAATCCAGCAAAGAGTGCTCCTGTCCAAGCCATGGGCTGACAGCTTTTCCAGGAGTGTGCTGTGGGAGACAGTGAGCTTCACAGCTCACTGTTCAGCTTCCAGTTACTCACAGGTAATTACCAAAATTTAATCACTCATCCTAGCTACGGTTTGGCTGGATGTTGTGCAACTACAGCTGAACTACTTCCGGGAACACTACAGCACCAGAAACTTTTTGTTTATATACTGTTCCTTAGTAGAGTCATTTTGGTTATTCATGGTCAGCATTTCCAAGCCTGAAACACTAATTAAAGTAACTTACAGGTACATGACCAAATGTGAAATCAGCCTAGATTCAAGAAGACAACCTTGCCAATATAAAAAAAGTCCCAGATGAGACTGGCACAGGAGCTCCTTCACCTGCAACACACACAACTGTGAGAAGGGAGAACCGCTGACTCACACAGGTACTCACAGGGACCACACCTGACCGGGCCTTCAGCTTTGAAATAATCTGGGCCCTGATGGGGCAGTGCAAAGTATCAAGGAAGCCACTACACAGTGCTGGGAAACAGCAAGAGTTGCACACCACTGACTCTGAGACATTGGCTGTCTGCAGTCAGGTATCTTAGCAGCACTTATCAGGAATATGCCAAAAGTCAACATAACCAGGATAACCTGGGCTGTTGCCAACATCCCAATACTTTATTCCAGGTAGCAAAGAGGCAAATTTAGCATTAAGGACTGATAATTCAAGGGAAAAAGGCGATGGTGGAACGGAATCAATAAAAAGAGTAAAACAGCACTTCCATAGAAAGAGGCATTTTGGACAATGGATACATCTGTTACAGATTTCAAGAGCCATTTAAAAAACACACAGATCCCAAATTTAGTACCTGGAATAAGCCAAGAAAAGAAACAACTCTTCAAAAATTATTTTCCTTAATTGTCTTTAAGAAGCTTTTAATTTACTACAAAACATTTCATTCTGAAATGTTTATTCACCTGGAAAGACTCGTGATTGCCTTGACCCAGGTGCAGAAGGATCATGCACTTGGCCTTGTTCAATATGAAGTTTGCATGGGCTCTCTCCTCAAGCCTGTCAGGCTCCTTTGGGATATCATCCCTCAAGTGTATCAATTGCACCACAATACTGAGATTGCATTCAATCCCACTGTCTATGTCATCAAAAAAGATATTAAATAGTATCAATCCCAGTGTTGACACCTGCAGGACACCACTTCATACTGGTCTCCATTTTGACACTGTAGCCATTAACAACAACTCTTTGGACGCTGACATCCAGCCAGCTCCTTATCTATCAAACAGCTCCTCCATCAAACTCATTTTCTCTTACTGCTAGGCTGACTAGAGAAGCAAGACTTGGTTGCCTCTCTAGTAATGAAAACTTCTGGTTTTCCAGCATAGATTATTCTTTTAAGACACTTGGAATTTGAAGAATAAGCAGTTAAAGACACATGTATTATTTCAAAAAATTGTGTTTATATCCTACCTTAATTTTTCCTGTAGACCCTTTCCTACAGATGTTTAGCTAAACCAGTTTGCTCTCTAAGACCAGTGGCTTAGTTTTGTAGGACACTCATGCTCATTTGCAGAAGGCAACTGCTTGCCCTCACAAAAAGAAGTCTTTAAATAAACCAGAAAAAAAAAAATAAAGAAGCACCATGGCTAAATAGTAAAGTCAAGGAAACTCTCTGAAATAAAATGATACACTTGAAAAAATCAGTAGTAATATTCAAAGGGATGGGGAGGAGTGAGAGAGTGACCATAAACTCTGGCTGGTAATGTACATGCAAAAGACAGTGCAATCAAGTCTGAGAAATTAACAGGAGAAAGCATGAAAATCAGTGCTTTTCAGAAGAGAGAAGGAATAGTAAACCTACTACAGTGCTTGTCCAGAACAATCAGCACTTACAAGAGGGCTCATAGGAGATAAAGCCCTACTGAAAAAGACACCACCCCCCCTTTTTTTTTAAGATCAACACATTAATGAAAAACCGATCTCACACCAGAATCCTCCTGGAGTGTTTACAAGGAGGTAAATAAGATCACAGTGTGAAAAATAACGAAGTATTAGAACAGAACTGAAGAATGAAAGACATGGTAGCTATGATTCATGAAGTCTCATTTAAAACACACTCAATCTTACAGCTCTGAAAGACAGGAAAAGCAAGATGAATTTCTGACAGGGGTTCAAGGGGAGAATCAGGAAACAATGGATCAGTTAGGTTAAATGCTTGTACCCCCAAAAAATCCCATAAATTAATCAAAATAAAAGTATTAGTGGGGACACAGATAATTCCATGCAGCTGTTGTAAGGAAAAGCCACATCTCAGTACACTGTTGTTCTCTGAAAGGCTCCATGAGCACAACGAGAAATTGCTGATATAAAACCAAATGGACCAACAAAATACATTTACCAAAGATCTCTCACGAAAAGCTCCCAACAAACTAAGCTTTCCTAAACAGCCCCTTGCCTGACAAATAACCCAACCAATTACTCCTTAAATACAGCCTACAAACAATTCCAATGAACAGTCGTTTGGTGCACAGCAAAGGGAAGTCCCAATAGAACCCACTTGTGCTTGCTGTCACCTATATTCTGGTTAGGATAAAGTCAGACTGTCAAAAGCTGAAGAGGAACATCAGCGACACTACTAAGTAATAATCTGGCAGACAAATAAAGCCCAAGTACACAGGAAGCAGTGGACACTGGCTTTGAAGCTGGCCATTGCCATTCAGCAGACATCTGCTGATACATGAGGGATTGCCTTGAAGATATCAACTCAAGAGTAAACTAGAAAAATCTCAGCAGTAAATGCAGTAAATGGACATTCAGACCCATCTTATTTAGGCAACAGTACTAACCTACAGGGCACTCTCAACTGGACAATCTCCAAGGCTGGCATGAAATCATCAGGGGTAACTAAAACTGTGGAGAAGCTTTCAAGTGAAGAACAAAGGTTCTCCTGCTGGTGAACAGGATTACAAAGGAGAGGCACATGTCAATACAACCTCAGTAGTGAAGATCAGCTGGGAAGGATCCTCCTCACCCGAGGAGCACACCACATGAGATGAGCAGGGAGTGAGTAAGAGTCAGGCTGGTGGATGTGGTTCCAAACTGCCCAGCGTGGCTGTCCTTAGCCTGGAAGGGCGGCTCTGGCATGCCCCAGAGGGAATTCACTCAGAACCTAAACTGTCACCATGAACTTGCTAAGTCTGTGCCCTGATACCATACCGAAACACACCCGCTCTTTTAAATAACTGTATAAATTACAGTCAGCTATCTGTATAAAATGTAGCTCTCCATTTAAAAGGTCTTATTCAAATGAAGGTCGAGCCTTATCACATCAAGCAGCTGCATTTTTTTCACAGTAGAAATACAGTTCATTTCAGAGAGTAGAAAGTGAAACACTGTAATCTTCAAGTGCCTGATAAAACCAGAAGTTTCAGAGGTTTTGAAACGGGCTAGTTCATATTTACAAGCTGGAAGAACAAAGAAAGTGAGCAGACAGAAACCCATATGTAAACTTCAGAAAAACACGCTTTAGAGATGAGCTACCATATGATTGTGTGAATTATGAAAAAAATCTTTCATTTACCAGCCACTTACTGCTTTTCTGGATATACATCAACTTAAATGAAACATTTCCTCGCAGGCAAAAACTTATCAGTATCTTTAAATGTCCGATTACTACTGAAAGATATTTGACCACCGACTAAAACGTTTTTTTCCTAGTTATCCTCCTAAGTTTCTTGTTGTAAGGATTTGCAAAGTGAATGTTTTTGCACCGAGTACAGACATTTGCTGTTGAAATCTGAGGCATTGCTGTGGGAAGCACCACAGAGTGTGGAGTCTCTTTTTAAAATGTACACAAAGAATTTCTCTCCAAACACTGTACATCTATCACCTCCTGATGATGCACATACATAATAAAACCTAATTTAAAAACCACCTTATGAGTTATTTTTCCCTATTCATTTAGTAACTGATTTTGCAGCAGAAAAAAGAATATGCTGATCTCAATCAACCCCAAATTTATCTCCCATCTATCCAACCATTTAGAGAGAAGAAACAGTCTCCTGATATTTGCCCAGAAAAGAGCACTGCTCTGAGTGTCTCGAGAGTCACTGACACAAACTCTCCTAAACAGTCACTACAACACAAACACAACATCTGGGAGAATGCTGCTTCAGTTAAGATGGAGTGACTCAAAATACACTGAAAGGTTAAGCTCTGATTAAAAAAACCAACAAAACTGCAAATACACATTAAAAATTTACACAAAGCTTTGTTTTGTGCTGTCTGTTCTTGAACTATGGCACATTACTCAGAAAATTAAAGATGAAACAATTCTCTCTAAATGTAGATGGCATTATCACACAAGGACAAGGAAGGAACAAAGACTAAAATTCTTCAGAATGCAGAGGGAAGAACAAGAAGGGATGAGGCAAGAGTTCCACAACCAATAACAAGTCACAAGCCAAGGAGTCTGACTGCACTGGTAAGGTAAACCATTTTCAAACTGTTAGCTCAAGTTTTGAAAAAACAAGTGTTAAATAATGAAGTCAGAAGGAGCATTAATTCGTGATTCTTGTATGATCTTTTGGGAATAACTTTATTTTCCTCTGAGAGAAAAAGCATAGCCAAAGTAAAGAGAATACTTCCAAGTTACTGTAAAAAATGCCAGTGTTTTTTTCAAGGCAGCACACTTAACAGTAGCATCTTATTTGATTGCAATGTCAATGACCACCTAATGATCTATCACTTCATTCTAGAAAGTGGTGGACAAGACCATTCAGCCTGCCTCAAGCATTCTAGACAACTGAACATGCTCAGCTCCAAAGACATTGCCAACAATACAGGAAACTACAAAATGCAAATGAACATTAATCTTCTCAACCCATTTAAGCTGAAGAAAACACCAGATAAAATTTACAGTGAATTTCTGTGGGGGGGAAGTTGTTTTGCTGGTTTCCTGCATGATGATTCCATCCAACCACGTCCTACACACACTGGCATTTTGATAATTAGGTGAGGGACAATCAATAAACCTTTCATAGAAATGAGCATCTTTAATTAAATGCTGAATATAAATCATAGGCAAACCTTACAGGGAAGATCTGAATCTGAATGGCACTTCAGGGACAAAATGAGTCCACAAAGATATACTTGCTACAAATGCCAATCTGTCTCAATGAAAGCAATTCCCAGGGTCATATTGTTGCAAAGTAAGACTCAGATGACAGCCAAATGTCCATGTAAAGCACATAACAGCTTATTACACAGATGGCATTAGAAGTCTTAAAGATGATCAAAGTAATAGTGCTAAAAATGGTTTCTAAGACTCTCTCTTTCCTACAGAAATGTACATCTATGTATCAAGACCAGACCAGGAATTAAAGCCAGTTAATTCTATTCACAATTCTGCACTTTCCTCTATCTGATAAAACCGTATAATGATTTGTACAGCCAGAAGTAATAATGGGGAGAGCTAAGACACTACATACACGGCCATATTCCAGTGTACATAAAGGTTAACAGCACTGTTAATACTCATTTTCCCCAATATAATTTTAAATAAACCAAGTCCTCTTTCTGAACCTTGGGGAGAAAAAAAATACAGGTTGGCTCAAAGATCGAATGAGCTATATGTTTTAGCTATATGTATATATTATCTAATGGGCTAAATGAATTATATGTTGGGACTGGGGGGAAATGTAAAAGATCAGGTTGATGTCATATATAAAGCAGTGAATTTCTGTTCTGTATTTTTTTCTTTAATTATGTTAAGAAAAGTGGTTTTCAGGAGAAGGCCTTCTGAAAGTCAGGGAACTTATCAGATTATTTCAATCTTTCACCATTCACTATCACAAACAGTAGTTTTATCATTACAATCATAATTAAAGGAGTATTTAAAGTGAAATCTACTGTAAATACCTGTCAAAAGCAAACTTTACTGCACACAGCTGTAGTTTACAAGGCAGTGCTACATGCTGCTCAGCTACAGCCTAAAGCATCTCAAGTGAAGACCAGACATCATTCACTTGAACTTACATCCCCTGAGGACGGGTAGAGCAAGCCACTACACATATCTGAGGAAGGCAATGGCACACTGCACTTCTACAAAGCTCAGGACTTAATTCCAACATCTTTCAGTGCTCTTATTCAATAGGCAAAAGAGTGAGACAGCTGTTCCTGTACCCAAACTTTGAATAAAAAATAGAAAGAAGTACTAACTTTATTAAAATTTTAAAAGCTTCATAAATAATATATCCCTTTTTCTGTACCTCCGCCACATCCTATAAAGACAAGAAAGGCAGCTAGGAAATAATTTTTTATATAATTTTGCCATAATTTTAGAAGGCGTGAAAGCTCTGAACAACCTATAGTCTCATGGGCTGCAAAGGAACAGATATTCACACAGACAAATCTCTGTAACATTGATACAGCAGCTAAGGGAATAAACATTTTGATGCTGATACATCAGGACTCAGCTCATCTCTTAAGAATGAGATTATGACCAGTGTGAGGGATATCAGTTACAAATCTCTCCACAGAAATATTTTTACAGTTTTCTCTGGTTGCCACCAGGACACAACATTAAAAAGACACCAAATCATGACATGACACTAACCAGACTTCATATATACTAACAACTATCTGCAATTTCAATGTAAAAAACCCAAAACAAATACTTAGAAGTCAAGCCAAACACATACTATCTTAACAAATCAGATTAATTTCTTTCATATTTCAATAGCATTAAAATAAATCAAATCCAACTGGAAATACAGAATCACTGAGTCATTTAGTAAATATTAATATCATCACACTGTGAAGAAGAAAACAGTATTGTCATTTATTGCTTTTAAAAAAAGGACACTTACCAACAAATTCCTAAGTTATATTTTACACACCCTCCTGAATTTAATTTCTTGGAAAAATTACTCAAATTGCATGTCCTCATCTCTCAGTGAGTAGGATTTTAACTTGATGCTGAGTAGAACCTACCTATGAGAACTGTTACTTAAAGCCTGTCAGCACTTTGTTACCCTCAGTGCTGCATACAAATGTTAAAATCTATACCACAGATGTGCATGCAGGATGACCAGAATGGCAGATGCTCCTTTCAGCATAAGGTATTTCAGTTTGGAGGGGAAAGAAAAAAAAATAAAAAATTCCTGTTCTTTCAGTTATCAACCAAGATGAGTGGGCAAAATTCAACATCAACAAAGTACAGAATGAGCGGGTTGCAACACAACAGCAACTACCTTAATACAACTGTTTTCAACACCAAAATGCATGGCATGTGGCTTTAGTTAACAAATATAAAATAACAGTGCATTTTATTTAAGTGCATGTTCCTTCAAAAAAATTGAAAGCAGCCAACGACACTCACATGAAAAACTCAGCCCCTCCCTACACATCAGCTGCATTATACACCATCGTTGATGCTTAAAGAGGACATTTAAATATTCATGCCAACTACTGCACAAGCAACTAAGTGAAGTAAGATGCAAAGGTAATACAGCAAACCTTCCAGCCCATCAGATACCAGCACACAAAGTCAGGTGTTACCACCACTGCATTTGTGTAGGGCTTCTCCTACTTCTTTTGTTTTAAGGAAACACTATTATGACTTTCAAGTTTACTGAATCCAAAAATTTGAGACGGAATGACAAAATTCTATTTTAGTTTTTACATATTTGAGCCATCAGCCCATTTACAATTTTCTTTAAACCCTCACCATTACTCCTTTTAAAGAGAGCTTTTAAGTTCTCTTGTACATCTACTTTGTACAAATATGAACATAAAACTGGAATTTAAAGAAACCACCTGGATTTGGCTCCACTTTCCTGAACTCCTCACAACTCCAAAACAGATGCTTACTTCAGCTAGTCTCTGGAATATACTCCACTTGCTCTTCGCCATTTTTAACTCATAAAATACAATTCCCCTTTTTTTCTTCATGGTAACTTTGGGTGTTTGCTGCATAGGAACAAAAAGCGTTGAAAAACCTAAATAGACCAAATGAAAAAGGTAGGTTAAGAGTGAGCACTTCACCAATGCCTGAATTCCCAAAAACAGAAAGGAAGGATTGATCAAAAGATACAGATAAGAGTATCACACAAGAAAACAAGGAAAACAATGGAGCATTTGACTTCAAGCAATTTTTTCATCTTTTCTGTCACACAGCTAATTTCCATCATTAACATATTATCATTAGTACACAGCTAATTCTAGATCAAGAGGAAAATGTATCAGCTTCTGTCACAATGTCAGTCTTCACAAATCTCCAGATGTGAGCTTGGGGCTGCCCACACTGGAGAAGTACCCTCTGTCCTTGTCCCAATGCACAAGTTTGTTAAGGTGTGGCATAACTGAGTTAAAAGCCTTAGAGAAGCCTTAACTACAATCACATCTCTACAATTCTGAGATATGAAATATATGAAGACATCTTAAAGATTTTGAAAATCAGACTCACACATTATCTTTGCCAACTGTTTTTAGAGTTCATGACAAAAACTGTCTTGTGTTGATTTCAAAATATCTCCTTGGATATAGCTTAAAACCCCTGCATTTCACTATGAAACTTAATGATTCAAAATTTAAAAAATAATCACAGATTGTACTGGATTGGATTTCTCCAACCAATATATTTGTCATATAAATAGTCTTCACTTCCTGTTAAGTGCTTAAGTGCTCCACCTCACTCTTGTGAAAATTAAGAAGCAAGTGGTTACAACTGCATATCTGGTAACCAAGTTATGAAGATCAACATGTTATCTGAAGCTATTCTTTTCATGTGAATCGGCTTTGCTTTGTTAATATGTACAGGAGATTCGGTATCCTGAAAGACTTTGACTTGATCAGGTCTTTCCACTGGGTTCCAACAATCGGGTTAATATATTCTAAGTTCTTTGGACTTACCCTCTGAAGTCAAAAACATTTATAAGTATGATTATTTCTCTTTTTAAAACCGCAATCACATCACTAGCAAAATATGAGAATTGCATTTTTATCTATCGTACTAATTTCTATATTATGCGCTGGGAGCTCCATAAAGTCCTGCCACAAGGCCAACATTTTTAAACCAAGAGTTTTATAGTGAGAGCAATTTACAGTATTTTGCACTTCAGAGAAAAAAACAATAGGGTGGAAAGCAAAGAATGCATATAATTAATTTTACTTAAGTTTTTGAAAGTAACTAATACATACTGAAGATGAAGAACAAAAAAAAAAAAGCAAGGAAACCCTTACCACTCAAGTCTAAACTAATTATTTGGAAACACTGAGGCCTAGACAGAACCGCTCAAGATGATGAATCTTCTAGATTACCATTCCCAAAAATGCATGCTATTTCAATAATAAATTCCAATTCAAATACGTAAGATAGCTATTCACTTCCTTGCATACAGGCAGTGCACCTTGTTCAGCTGTTATAATTTTTTACAAAGCACTATTTACTTTAATCTTTCAAAACTAATATTATAAACAGTATCTTATAATAAAAAAGCTCAAGGCTACAAAAATAGGTGGATTCAACCTCTCAGGTGTTGTTACCCTCCATTGTTTTACTGCTTAGCCACCATCCACCCAAACCACCATTCCTTGCTATTACTGCCTCCTGGACTTCAGCTCTGCCACTCTTCTTTGGGGCACACCTTTTGTGCCTTCATTTTAAATGGGAACCAGAACACTCTCTGCCAACTCTCAAAACCATCAACAGCAAACACATTAACAAAGGTGCCAAGCCTCACCTTCCACACACGTAGTTCAGTAAATTAAATATGTGGATTATATTTCTGAATGTCAAAGCATCAGCCACTCATATAACCAAGGGCAGGAGAAAAGAACAACCTCATGCAATCAAAAACTGCACCCAGTAAAACCAGCTAAGTTATGTAGGCAAACTTTTGCAAAAAATAAGTGGAAACAAAATCTTAAGTTGTTGTAGATCCATAGTAGTCACCTTCATACAAACGCAAGCTCACTTCCCAAAGCCTAACAACAGCAACAGCAGGCTGTTACAAGAAATACGCATTTCTGGTGGGGATAAATCTGACAGAGTCAGATTGTCACAGTGACAATGCACTCATTTCTTCTTACTTCCTCCAAATGTTAACAAGTCATTTTAAATTCCATTTATAAAAATGTCTCATTTTGATCAGTACATACGGCAAGAATAGGTAAAATGAATACTAGTACAGCAGTAACTGGACATCAGGGTTTTGCCTTAAGGAACATGTACCCTAACACGTAGAAGCAGCTCCTGAACAAGGTTAACAAAATTACTAACCAACGACTGCTGTTGTCAGCGTCCCCAAGAAATAGTGCAGAAAAGTAACTCCAAAGAAGTGAAAAACATGGAAGAATAGAAATAACACGTGGCACCTTATGAAAAGTTCCCAACAGGAACAAGGACTAATATTGTTTTGAACTTTTTTCAAAAGTCGTTTTTGTTTTTGAACTTTCAAAGCCAAGCCCACTGAACTCTGGAGGCACACACGAACAGCCAATTACGCACCACGCTCCTGGGCTGCACACTGGAGCTACACCTGCGGCTGCTGAGGCCATGAACGTGGGCTGGGCTGTAACCCAGGCTCAAGGAGACACCCAGGATGAATCTTCTGGTGGCTGTCCAGATGTAAAATGATGAACCGGTTTTACAAGACAAGAAAATAGAAGACCTCTTCCTAAGAAATAACATTCTTATGGGAGTAATTTAAGTACCTCAAAGTATTTTTAAACCTGTCTTATCCAAAACATTTTATTCTGGATGGCTTTATTCCTGTAACAAAGCCATCTGGATTACTAGACTCCACTTCTACAACTGCCACAGGAAAACAGACTGTTGGTCATAGAATGGTTTGGGTTGGAAGAGTATTTAAAAGTCATCTCGTTCCAACCTCCCTGCTGTGGGCAGGGACACTTTCCACTAGCCCAGGTTGCTCTAAGTCCCATCCAACTTGGCCTGGAACACTTCCAAGGACGGGGCATGACTCAAATAGTGGCAAATTCAAACAAGACTTGTTAAGATAATTTCAAGTACTCTGTCAAAGACTGTAGCCCCAGGTATAATTTTGGTAAGCAGGTGGCAATCAAAGGATCTGAAATTATAGGAGTTCAGAAGGGCATTTGTCTTAAAGTGAAAAATGGCTCACTGCTCTCTAAATGAGTAGCAAGTAGGATCAATACTTCTAACTATCCAATTACAACTCCAGAGAGTTTGCAGAATCTGGTGAGCTATACAACTGCTCCAGGCTCACAAGGATCAGATCTTGATCACACTTCAGGAACAAATTTAAAGTCTATGCATCTAAGACTGAAAACCTATCAATGTCTGTCCTATACTATTTCACTAAAGAAATGAGGTTCTTGAGCAAGACATGCACCAAAATAAAACCAAACTCTAACATTTTGGGCCTTTAACACACATTTGCATGAGCATGTCTTTACAAGGCCAGAAGTCAAGGCTTTGTGACCGATCAAAATCAAAGGTCAGATCAGTCTTTGAAAGTGTGATATTAAAACTGCAAATATTTATTCAGCACACATGGGGATATTTAACCAGGTGAACATCAATATAATATTTACTGTATCTTGAAGAGAAAATGACTTTCTTTCCCTACACTCTTTAAAAAAAATTGTTGAGAACCAGCAAAGTTCAGCTCTTGCTGGGAAACAACAGAGTAAAATACTTACATTTCACTGATACTGCTCCTAATGCTCCTTACAGTAAACAGGAAACTAAAAAGTTCTTACATATTTTGTTGCATCTTAAGGGAATTCATATAAATATTCATGCTTTTTTTTGAGAAATACTAAAGGATTATACAGCAAAATAAAATGGAAGCTATTATTCACATCCAGCCCAGAGATTAAGAATGAAAAACAGAAACAACTTTTCAGATGTATGAATGTCTGCATGCAGAGGCACATATCACTTTTTCTTCTAACAAAAGACAAAAGAAAACCAGAAGCTTACATGCCAACTGCTACAATAAAATATACAAGTATCAGACCATAAATGGGGTATCAGATAAACAAAAAAGAAGAAAGCTTTAAACTTATCACAGCTGCAGTCTTTTAAACAGCAGAGGATATGAAAGAAGGTCATACTCTTTTTTATGGCTAGTAAAATACAATGACGGAGAAAACAGATACAGGTTTTGTCATTGTCACAGCAGCTAGGAAAAAAATATCCTGCAGATGTGTCAGGTGCTTTGACCAACATGAAGCATGCGGCAGAATCCAAGAAAAATATCTTGACAGGGAGTAGCTTATGTGTCTTTTCACTGTTCCTTAACATAACTGCTAGTATCTACTTGCACTAATCAAAGCCCTGGCTGCTCATTTTATAAAGCTTCCCTTTTTCCCCCATTTCCCCAGTTATTCAGCATCAATCTCCATTTAGCATCTTCATGAGGCATACCATTTAGCATTTTTTAGCGTCAACTGGCATTCTTTCATGAAAAACCTGCCTTGCTGACTTAGAATATTCCATTTAAATAAAGCAGTCTGAAATAGAATATTTAGTTTAGCCTTCTGTAGTTTTATGCACCCATACTCTAATGCTCAGTATTTAAAATGTGGGTCATTTCCCAGGGTCACATTTCTGAAATTGTAGACCACTGAACTGTTCCTCACTGACCCTTAAAATGTATCTTCCAAAGAATTGTCGTGATAAAGGTGGCCAACAAAATAGGAAGTGCAAATAAAGTATAGAGACAACAGCATTATCAGTAAATTATCAGCATCTGCTATGATCCTACCACTGATCAATTTCAGAATAAGTGAATCCAAAAGCAGCAATAGCTACTTTACGTATCATCTTACTTGACTCTCAAAAGCATTATACACACCAAAAGATCAGTGTACTGTATGATGAACTATGCAAAGACAACCATTTTCATTGTCAACAACAGCTGAACATCAACCTGGCAATGCTGCAGAAGTTTTAATTATGACTCTCACACCCCAGAAGAGAAAAGGCACAGGAACTGGCATCATTCTTTAAACAAACAGTAACCACTACCTTAACCTTACAGCACTTTATGTGCATCCCACTTTAAGATGTTGGATATTCCAAGTCTCCATGATGACACTTAGTTTCCTATTCAATTCCCTTGTACATGAAAGTATCAGCACCCAACTGTACAAACAAGAGAAATGGAGCTTTTCATACAAGACATGCTCAAGAGAACAAGGCATTTCTGAAAGGAATCAGAAGACACATGACTTTCTTGTTCCTGAGTTTCAAGGGACCAGCTTTGCCTTATTCTACTTTACCTTTTCTTAAATATACAATTGTCCTTTTCTCAATTCCTCTCCAACATCATAATACACTGCATTGCCTGACAAATACAAATACAGCTGAAATTTGTGGCACTGGATGGTAACAATTATTGTGCACTGGATTCAACAATGTAAATTCCAAATCTGGGTAGGCTATCTAACTCTCCTGAGCAGGTTTTACCATTACTGACCTTCTAAATGGCTGTAAATCAAAGACGCAAGTACCAGTCTCAGCAACTCAAAATGAAAACAATATTCAATGATTTGACCACAGCATGCATAGCTTTTGCAGGAGCTATTTCTGCTTTGTTTTTAAAGTGAATGCAAAACCAAAGATATCAGTAAACATGAACAGCAAGACTTGATGAAGCTCATACATTAAGAGGTGTGTACCTGTATGTGAATAAAGACATTGATAAACTTTAAATTATTAGAAATGCTATGTTTAATTGAAACAGAACAGTGAATTACTATTGCAAATTTTAAATTGCAATAGTAGCTAAGGTGAATTTGCTCTTTTCAAGATTCCTATTATTTAATTCTTACAGATGCAGTTAATATGGCTAAACAAAGCCTATCTTCAAATATTCTGTTTCTGTTGTACTTAAAAATGAATTTGAAATGTCTGTTCCCCCCTAAAATAAACTACAAACCTGTGACTATTTATGACTGTAAAACTATTTACATTTATTCTGCATGTTAACATAGAAATGAATTTTAAAATAATGACGTTTTACAATTAAAACATCCACTGGTCTTCTTTTTCCATACAGTCTTCACATTATAAAGTGGAAAACAATTTGGTTTGCCACTGCAAAAAGGACAAGTATAGCAAGAAAACTCTGTGGAGTATAGAACTCAAAACCAACTTCCAAGTAGAGTACCTGAAAGCAACGTGACAATGACCAGATAGAGTTGATGATGACAGCAGGACTTTAACACTGAGCCAACTACATAACAAATACTGAATTTAATTATATACATCTGCAATTAAACCATTGTCATCTGAGCACAGGGAGTGTGAGGATATACATGCTTGCCACTACTCCATTTCAATTCCGCTTTAACAAAATACATTTTAGAGAACATACAGAGAATTTGAAACACTTCAGTAATTTTCTTCTGTCAAGACCTATGCTTGAATCTGATTTTGTGCTTTTCTGAAAAAACTCAGGGCCTGAACTGAGGCCTGGAAGAAAATGGCTCTGCAGTGGTAAGCCTTCATGGTGCCAGCTGTAGCAAATTATAAACTCTGTGGTACAAAACATGGACAATTACATCAACACTATACTAAGTCAGTCGTATATTATTCCAATTTTCAGTTGCCAATCAGTTTTAATCAAATAGGAAAACGTCAACCATTACATGAAAACAATACCGAGCACGTTTTATTTAGGAACTTGATCACTTCTCAGCTTTAAATTTAATTTTCCCAAGACTTGAAATGTTAGGACTAATTTTATATATACAACTAGGTACAGCACAGACAGTGCTACATATCATCACCAGACATTGAACAGCTTTCTGCAATAGCTGCCATTATTTCCAATAATTACTGTTCAAATAAACCTGAAATTCTTCATTCTAATCAAATTAATGACAAACCTATTTTAAGCACTTCAATCCTGACTGGTATATAGGATAGTTACAATACAAGATACTGCTCAGCTCACACACAATTCTGGAGTTAGCTATAGTCCCTAGATGGATAGCTACTTTTATTTTAGCTTCACTGCAGAATCCAAACACAACTCCTTCCTTTAAAAAAACCAAACAAATCAATCCCAGAAGTACCCAACCTGCAGACTTGAGTGTTTAAATGTATTGGAATGCTCCTTCCAAAGTGTCATCTGGTTTTCACCAGTAAGTTACATAAACTGTTGCAAAATTATTAACTGAATGCAAACTGCATCAGAGAAAGTATGGTAGAAGTTTTTATACAATTTATTCTGTCCCATCTGCTGCTAAATTTAATTTATATCTATTTTAAGCCAAAAAACTCTAAAACAGGACTCAGACATCAGTTCTGGAGCTTAACATGACCTTAAAACATAATATAAACAAAGAACAGAATTTTACAAGTGAAGTACCAATATTTTGTAAATTAATCAAAATCATGTAGGAAGAGCAACACATAGATTCATACACTTTAGCTAAATCAAATATTTAATGATTATTTCACAGCTCTAAATTGCAAAGTGTGTATAGGTAAGTTAAACCAGAGAAAATGAGAGAAAGTTAAAGTTTGGTTCTGCACTGGGTACAGATTTGTTAAAAGTGGCCAGCTATGACATTTGAGACTCTTTACTGTAGCAAGTCTAGTACCATTTACTTCCAGGATCAGGGTTTGTTTAGTCACGGCATCTTTAAGATCTTCCCATCACTGTAGCCCAGCAATCAAATACAGACAGGTTAAATCAGAGATGCTGACTATTTATACCATAGCAGATAAGTTGGTTAAAATGACACTGTCAGATCTTCTGCATTTTCTTTTCCAACAACCTACTGCCTACCATTTTTTAAGCATTTAGAAAATTTAAGGTATAATCTAAAGCTCTCCTCTTCAGCACGGCTGCCACCTTAAGTGTCAGACTTGTTTTTACAGTACTCATACCCGAGTGCTCAGCAAGGCAGTCAGAAGGTGGTTTTCAACATGAAGAGGACAACTTCTGCTCCTACTGACAGGTATATAGAAGGAAAATGTTCTGAACAACTTATGTTCCTCTGTTCTTGTGACTAGATTCTTCATATAGGACATATGCAAATCAAATAATAAAATAGGAATAAAAGTTCATAGTGTTTTTTTTTATTATTCTGGTAGCCACAATGTGCTTTTTTCTATTTAAGAATTCAAATTGCATAAAGTGTAACACCTAGAACTGCACATCAGTTAGAGCTGTACTACTGCTCCTGAGTTTCCTGCTCATTTTAAAAATCTATCTTACTGTGCTTGTAGAAACAACAACATGGTTGCCACATTGTTCCACCACAGGTCAAATGAAACGGCATTACTTAAAACCATCACACCCGTACCACATCCCTGCTGGGGCTAGCGAGAGGGCAACCGGGAGCTTAAGTACGTGAACAGTCAGTAGAGGTATACATTGTAACGAGAGCTGACACTTTCTAAGGTCAATATAAGTTAAAAACTACTTTGTAAAATGTAGGACTGCTAAGAAAAATATGTTGTTTTTTTTTCTTGCTCGTACATCAACTTCAAAATACAAATGATACTATCACAGTGAGAACAACAAAGCAGGGGTGCCACAAGAACCATCTTGCAATAAAATAAACATTCGCTCTCAGCACAAAAGAGACGCCAGGTGCGGTACGAACACCTCAGCCTGTATGTATGTATGTGTTCCTGGGTCGAATAGCCCGCTCTCTGTACAGTGCTTCAGTGCAGGATCTGAGCTCTGTGCAGCATGTAGGGAATGTCTGCTTCCATCCTGACCACTGCGAATATACTGCTCTTAAACACGGAGATGAACCTCCACTGCCTTTGTACTCCTTTCCCCAGATTTAAAGCTTAGCTGCACGAGGTGTTAAAAGTGCGCGCTGGCGGGGTTCGGATACACATGTAATTAGCGAGGAGGAAGAGGCCGGCATGAGAGACGAGGGAAGGCGTGGAAGGGCACAGTCCCCGTGCCCAGAGAGCCTGGACCCCCCCCGCCGCCCAGCGCAGCCTCCTCGGCCGCTGCGTGAAGTTGGCCGGGCATCACCCGCCCCACCGCAGGCCAGGCGCAGGGAAGAGACCTCTTCTCCTCTTCCTCGGCCTCCTCAAGCGTCCTCCTCTTCCTCCAGCCCGCCGCCAGATCTATTCTTCCCCTCCAGCCGCCCCCAGCCTCACGGCGGAAGAAGCTGGGGGGGAGGGGGACGTCTCCATTACCCTCCCCACCCTCCCGCTTCCCAGGGACGGCGACGACGGCCCTTTCCCGCCCTACGCGGGGGGAGCCCCGGGCCGGCCTGCGGGAGCGCTCCCGCGCCCCCGGGCCCCCCGGAGCTCCCCCAGTTCCCGCAGCCTCTCCGCTACGAGGAGGGGGCAGGGAAGGCGCCGGGCCCCAGGGCCCCGCCCGCTCCCCGGCCCCGAGGAGGGGAGGCCGCCGGCAGGGGGTTACACACCTCGCTGTTAAAGGCTTTCACAGCCTCCATGTCGCGGCGGAGGCGGGAGCCGGGCAGCTTCTCTCCGCTGATGGCGGCCGGACCGGGCCGGGCCGGGCGGGGGCAAGTCTCGGGCCGTGCGTGCGTGCGCTGCTCGCTCAGGGGCCGCCCGGCCTCCTCTCCATGGCGGGTGGCGCAGGGGGCGGGCGCGGGGGGACGCGGGCCCCGCTCGTTTCCGTCTCCTCCTCGCCCCGCTTCCCGCCCGGCGGCGCCGGCGTTCCCTTCCCTCCCTCCTTCCCTCCCTCCCGCGCTGGGCTCTGGGCGGCCGCGCCGGCAGGAGATGGAGGAACAACGCGCGGCGGCTGCGGCGCGGACTCCAATATGGCGGACACGCGGGGGCTCCTCGCAGCGCAGCGCCGGAGCGGCGCGGGCGGCTACAGCGCCCCCTGCAGGGCAGCGTCCGCACCGGCGCCGCGTCCGCCCCGCCCGCTCTCCTCCCATTCCTCCTGGAGCGGGCGGGAAGGAAAGAGTTACAGGAACGACGTGGGAAACGCCGCTGCGTTTCGTCACCGGGGGGGCGAATCCAGGAGTTCTTGGGACGCCGTTTTCACCGTTTCCGGGTCCCCGAACAGTTGGCCTCGTCACTGAGGCCCGGCTCGCTGAGCCTCCTTCTCCCCGCAGCAAGGCCCGCCTGCGAAACTGGGAACGGCATGCAGGCTTGAGAAAAGGCAGCGGGAAAAAGAATCAGCGAGGCGTAGGAGGGCAAAAAACCTCATAATTCGATAAGCCCACAAGCAATCAATACTATTTATCAAGAGGAAAGGAGAAAACACAGGCAATCGTAAGGTAAATCAGTCATAAGCCCCAGTGCACTTATTACATGAATATTATAACTCGACAATTCCACACGAAAGTCTCCAAACCCATCACCAGGCTTTAAGGCATTTCTGTCAGTACATTCTGACTACCCAGAGTGTATTGCCAGGTTAAGTTTCGGATAGGGTGCACTTTCCCATGCCCCCACCACCATGCCAGACCTGCAGAGCACCTGCCTCTCCCTGAAGCACAAACATCTTGCTTAGCTGAGAAATCCCAGCAGGAGCAGCTCTGTCAAACAGGAGGACTTACTTCCTTGGCATAGATTTTTGTTCCCTCAAACACAAAACTACCACATGACTCACCTTTGCCGAGAAGAGCCTCAAGGATCTCAGAAGCACTGAAGATGAAAACTTAGGTTTGTCTTTAGTTGCTGCTTTTCCGTGCTTGGTTATGTCCTTTCAACTCTAGTGACACAGTAGAGATAGGGCAGCTCCCATCTAAATTACATTTCAGGTCAGGCTCTAGGTCAGGCTCTGGGGTAGACTGTGCCTTCATGGTCTCACAACTGCCCCTCAGACAGGAGCCACCAAGGCTCTCCAAGGACAGTGAAAATCCCACTTCAGGCCAGAGTCAGGGACTTCAAACTGAAGTGGACTTTATTCAACAAAGTAACATAAATGACGATAAGCCCAATATCGAAGGGAGACCTGGAATCCTACAGGTCCATTCTTACAGATACGAGGAAGATTACCAAGTCTTTTTATAAAAGGAATTGGAAGTTCCTCCTGTCTAACCCCCCGGCAGGCTTACTTAAGGAAAAGTAACTTGCTTACTTAAGCCCATCTCTAGCAACCACCTTTGTTGCAGTATCAGGCCACTAAGAGGGTCAGGAGACAAGAGCAAACACCCTGTTAGGATGAGAGGACTGAAAAAAAAAAAAAAACAACAAACCTGCCATGGGGTAGGAAGGACACCCAATACCTGCAGAGTAAAATGACTGAATAAGGCTCAGTGACATTTGATTGCTTTTAAACAACTGAATAAAGTTCTTTGCAGACCTCCTATACAGCAGGAGGTCAAGAGGTAGTAGTCTTCACTTAAAGCAGGGGAGGTTCTGACACAACCCAAGAAAAGCCTTGTCGGTTGTGAAGACGGCCAAGCAGTGGAGCAGGTTTTCCAGACAGGCTGTGCAGTCTCTAGCCCTTTATGAAGTTCCATGGGATAAAAACCTTAGTAAGCTACTCAGAGCTCACAGCCTGACCCTGCTTTGAGCCAGAGACTGGACTAGACAAGCACTCCAGTTCCCTTCTATTCTGAGTGGCATTGATACTCTGTGATCTGCAGTTCAGTGTAACCTTCTGGCAGTCCCTCTTCACAGATGATTCAGGAGAAGCACAGGAGGGACACAGCCTCTGTTTCTCTTTTGGGTTTGGTTTTGTTTGGGGTTTAGTTGTTTATTTGGGGTTTTTTGTTTGATTTTTTTTTCCTGTGGGAATTAAGAGTAAATAAAATATGAAGAGACAACTCTGTTCAAATTATTGTGAAGGCTTTACAGGGTACTCATTGTACTACAGGAGTAACTGCTGTAACTATTTCTCTTGTACTTGTTATAAATGAAAAGCAAAATCAGAAATTAATAACAAGCAATTTATTAATACAATCCCAAAACCAATTAGAAAAAGCCACAATAAAAAAATCAACACCGGTGTGGGTGGCAGAGTGGCAGTCTCCAAGAGATGAGTCCACCCTGTCCACACCGTACAGTCTCCAGGGTCTGGTTTTTATAGGGGTTTTCGTATCCTCAGGCAAAGTCCATTGTGAGTTTCGGTATACTGTTCATATGTAAGTCCAATGTGCCATCCTCCAAAAAGGTTTCCTGGACAAGCTCGGGTAGCAGAATAGATTTCCTGGTAGTCTTTTGACGGCCGTGCTCAGAAACTACAGATCCACATCAGTTGTCCATGGCCGGTAGTAGGCGGTGACTACGGGCCAGCTCCCGTTCAGCCACTCCTTTGTCTGGTGCTAATGTTCCTCGGCCAGGGTTATTTTGTTGAGAAGAATGAACCTGACAAGGAGATATCTGTACAGGACACACCTGTCACTAGCCGAGGCTGGGTGTGTCCCACTTTAGGGACAGAAAGAGAGCAGGCAGACACAGCAGCAGTGGGGAACAAACTCTTCCACTTTATTTACAATTTCACTACTTTATACATTTTTACAGAGGTCCAGAGATTGGCTATAGAGGTCGCCACCTCTTAACCTCTATGGTGGACATCACCATCAATCAATTCTTCTCTCAGAGGAGAAGAATGCAAACATTCTAAGCATAAACTTTGTTTACAGAAGAAGGCTGCGTGAGAGGGTTCTGCACAGAGGCAGAAGGCAGAAACTCAGGACAACACACACCTGCGTTCAGAGTCAGGGCTACCAATTTCTTAACTCATTTTACAGTATATTTTTTAATACATGGATTTTTCCCACACCAAATATCACATACTCCTCTGGAAAGCTTACTGAAGTACTGCAGTTACAAACAGTCCTCCAGGATCTGGCAATTTTCCTTTTAGGTGAAATTGAAGCAAGCTTAGTTTTCCCTAGTAAAACCGATGGAATACCACACTGCAGAAATTTTGTAAAAAAAGTTTTGAAACTGGCTTCAAATCAGTCACAAACTCCCACTCAGTTGGTTTTCAGGATTTTTTTTTTCCAGAAGTATAAAAGTTATTCCAACAAAGGAGAAATCAAATAAGGAGGGGTAGGATTTATGCTTAGACATACCTGCACAAAGCCTTGACCTCAAAAGCAGAGTCTGACTTTGAAACTAAGTGGTTCCCTTCCCCCCACACTTTCAGCCTTCTTTCTGTAGGTCTGTAATAAACATTTAAACAAGTATTTTTACCACTTAAAATGTTGAAGTAGAAAAGCCTTTTAACAGCCCCTTTTAATTCCAGCAGTAGAAAGGAAAAGAGCAGAGCAGTACATCCCTGAGCTCCAAAGGAGCCAGCTGTCATCCAAGAATGAGGCTACAGAATGAACACTGTGAAACAGCTCAGATTATATTTACATGCTCTAAGTAAGAAAACATACAAATGATGTAACATCAAAACAGTGTTAGTGCAGAAACACTAGCTTATTTTGGGGCAAGGTGGCCTTGCCCCACAAGGCTCTCTAGTTCAGTGATTTGGTATCATTCCTGACATGTCAAAGCCAGGAGATTTCTCATTGTGCTGCACAGCAGCGTAAGCGTCAGCTTCCTGCACAGCACAAGCTTTCTGCTGTTCCAGTGCTCTGCACAACTGTTCAAACTCATACCAAAACCATTACTTTTGCAGATGAAATTGTTATAAATATGGTGAGCCAAATCGTAATTAGGAAAAATAAAATTTATTTTCTCGTCACTGCGAGCAGAAATATAGGAAAATAACAAAAATACAGGAAAAACACAGCCACATTAAAACAAATCCATCATAAAACAAAGCCACGTTAAAGATCAAATTCAATCGAATTTGGGATGCGAATATAGGACCGGTCCGCACTGTGTCCTCCTTCATTCGCCCCAAAATCCTGTTCCCAGGGTCCAGTTTTTATACTCTTTATTTTCCCTGAGGCAGGGTCCTCCTTTGTTCCGTGTTTGGATGATGGTATTCATGGGCCCCCCGAGTGGAGTGGACTTTATAGTGGTGTCTGAGAGTTGGCTGCAAATCATATTCAGATTCTGAGTGGGGTGTCTCGGCAGACAGGGGAAATGTCTATTGGAGAGGCAAACAGTCTCTGAGCTGATGGTCCAGCCATCAAATATGTTGGTTTGATCGAAATTCCTTCTTTCAATGGCTGATAACTTCAGATCATCTTTTCTCAGCTCTGTCTCTCCTTCCTGTGATTCTGACAATGCCTCCCTTCCTGCCTGTAATTCTTTTATTTCTTCAGCACAAGTTAATACATATGGTTTATTTACAACTATTTCTTCAGCACAAATTAATACACATGGTCTATTTACAACCAAATCCCACTGGCTTTCCAACACATCAGTGAATTATATGTGGATGCAAACACCTAGGTTTGCAATTCTGAGAAAAAAAGCAGGACTGAATACATCTTTAGTCTCCTGGTTTGGTTTTTTTGTTTGTTGGTTTTTGGGGTTTTTTGGGGTTTTCTTTGGTGGGTTTTTTTTTTTCTTCCCCATAAGAGAAGGTAAAATAGGTATACTTGCTTTTTTCCTACTTCAGACAAGTCCAAATAGAGTCTCAATAAGTCAAACAAGGGTCATACTGGCAAATGCCCTTAAGAAAGCTGCTGTCCAAGTACACAGTTCCCTGTTTCCTCCCAGCAGAGAAAACTTCATGCAAGTGTCTGGAGGGAAAACTGCTGTTCCTGTTGGCAGAGAACAGAGGAAAATAGATCTGTTATTAGTAACTTGTAGCTTCAGGTAAGAGGATGTCACTCAGTTTTCCTCACACTAACCACATAATTTTTTTGAATGCACAGCTACAAGTCATCCTCCATGCACCTTGCTCATTTTCTATTTAACTTCTCAGTGCATTTTCAAGGATTACCTTACATTTTTTACTGAACTTCAGCTCATTTCTCCCCTTTGTCCTTCTTTGCTTACTCTACCTCATCTTTCTCTTTCATTTGCATTTTCAGTCCCCTTAACCTCTGTAACCATTTTAAAAGTGTAAACTGTAACAAAAAAAGCATGGAAATAAAATTTCTCTTGAACTTTTCCTAAGTTTCTTACAGATGCATGTTCACATAAGGGGCTCCTTTTCGAGTTTTGAAAACTTCAGAGGTTGAAAGAGAACTTCTGAATTATTTGTAATCACATGTTACTCATGATAGCCCGATAATTTGGAACTCCGGTTAGTGTACTATGCAGTTCCTTCTGGTCGAGCTTGACTGACTCTTGCACTTAATCCAAGCATGATGGTGTCAAACTCTCTCAGCACAACACCACAGAAACAATCTCAAAACAACTTCATTGAAAAAGAACAATTGGAGCTTTAATTTACAGGCCAGCTACTTCTCTCAGAGGCACACTCTATAAATCTCTGTTGATTTCAAAGCAAACTGCTTTAATCAGGAAAGGAGAACAAAGACTTGGAAATTACCTTCAAGTAACATTTCTCAGACTGGCCCACAGGAGGTTTGGATAAACTGATGCTGAAGTGTGCTGGCAGTACAAGTCACACCAACCGTGGCATTTCTAATAAGCTTAGCCAGAAAGCATTTACTAGTGTTTTCTTATTCTGTGTGGGGTTCGAATCCTGAAGCTTGAACTTTGTGGCATCCTGTTTATTGATTGTAGTGTACCATTCCAAGGTAGAACAACCATTGTTTCCTACAGCTGCATAGTTACATTTAGTTCTGCTCCTAACAAGGCAATTCTTTTAAAATAAAGGTCAGATAATGGTTTTACAGTAGCAATTATACCATGCTTGCATGATTTTAATGTAACAGCAGAACTACAAGGACAGAAAAATCCATATGAGTTTTAGCTTGCAAATACCGTGAAAGACATAAGAAATGTTTTATAGTAAATTCCAACTACAAGCATATCCAGTTATTGTTCAAGGGAAGCTGAAATCAGGAAAAAAAATTTTGGTAGATATGTTTATAAAAACATATATGTACTGAAATTGCCTTGAAGAATTCAATCCCAGCACTAAAAAACTAAAACTTTCTAAAATATAGCTAAGTATTTCAAGGAAAATTTAAGGATGACTCATTAATGAATTTCAGACATTCTAAACAGCAGAAGACTGCTTATTTGGAGTACTGCTGTTTGTAGAGGAGCTAGAAAATGGAGGGTCAAAAAACCTGAAGTAAGAACATTAGAAATGATCAACTGAGAACAATTTTACTTAAAAAAAAAAGTGTTTACCAGCTGGCTTTTTACATACAGGCTAGCAGCAATGAGGGCAGACCTTAACCAGCAATTTGGATCATTCCTTCACATACTGTTACTTTCCCTCTCCTGCCATACAGCTCACATTTCCAACTTGCAACAATAAGGCTGCAAAAGCAGAGTTATTTCTCTCTTTCTGCTAACTCAGAATAACAGAAGCGACCACAATACAGTAGGAGTAATTTCCATAATGTCTCTATACTGTCTCTAGCAAATAACATAGAAAAAGGAGCAATTTTGTTTCAAGCTTCTATAATTTGCTTTGAGCTCAGCAACTTAGATTTAGACAATCACATTCATTATCTTAAAAATCTGCAAATTCTTGAAATCTGCGAAGACTTGAAATCAAAATTGTAGCCAATGCTTATGATCACTTTTTCTATATAAAAAATAAGACTATGCACTACCACAATAAAGGCAATAAAATCAGTGGGCAGATCTCCTAGGCACAGGCCTTTGCCACAGGCATGTATGGAACTGGACACATTTTTCTGCAGTGGTTGGTCCAGACTCACCACATGCACCTGTACTGCGATAGCTACCAAAGCCTCAGTCTGCAGAAACCCAGAAATGAAGGAGTAGCCAAGGTTTATTTTGTACTGATTAAACCTAAACATCTTCAATGTCCAATCGACTACTGATATAAAAGACTTTCAAGAAAGATATTCCACAGAGCTGAAATATGCCTGCTTATCACATTGACAATTTTTTTCATCACAATCAGCTGCTAAGCATGATTTTTGCAGTTTCAGATCCTCTTTTCTGTCAAGTTATGACCTCATTGCAGTTGTTATAAAAGTCGTGACACAGATCTCTTAATCAAGATCTAAGCTTTATTATTTTGCTGATTAGATAGATTATAGAGATCTCGAATAAAAAGCAACAAAAAGACAATACAAAAGAAAGAAAAAACAAAACAACCAAAAAGGACAAAATAACACAATTTGGCTGAATCGTCATGAAACCGACAAGGGTTCCTGCCACAGCAGAGTTTCGAGTCCGATCGAACTGGGAGGCAGATATCAGGCCAGCCCGCGCTGGGTCCGTGATCATCCGCTCTCCGACATGCTGCTCCCGAGGTCCAGTTCTTATACAGTTTATTTTTCCTCGGGCCAGGATTTTCCCTGGAAATGGTCTTCTCATTCAATTTCTGATGTTGGTCCTGCCGAATCTGAATGGAGTTCCGAGGATTAGCTCAGCCTGCTTTCAGTTGCAGAGAAGGTCCCAGTCCCCAGACATCCCGATGTGAATTTTGGGGTCTCTCCTTGAATGGAAGCAGTTTCGGCTGTCTGGTCCGGGGATGGGCCCATCTCCTCTGAAAGCCCAGGTGTAATCTTGGTTGTCGAGCGCCGTGGGGGCTGAGCTGGCATGTTCTTTTCACTTGTTGATGTTGCCTCGCATTCCTCCACGATCGCCTCCTGCCTCTTGTCTGTGGTTTCTGATAGCTTTTAGAGTTTAATTCCTCACCCCCCCAAATCAATATGTATCATTTTTATAACACAGTCATACCATTCACACTTTTTTTTTTGTCTAAAGAAATGGAATTCTTGTATCATCCTTGCATTTCAATAAAGAGTAACTCCAGTTAGAAAAGTAAATTGTTTCCTTACACTTTCTTCTGGTAGATCGTGGACAATGAGGCTCAGCTCATTAACAATTTACACCCCAATAGGAGAGACACCAGAAGTTCACGGTGGCACAAACTATACAGAAAAAGTTTTCTTTCTAAAAACATGCTTGTGACTTAGAAAAGAACAGCTCAGTCAGTGAAAGCCTTGCACTGGAAATGTTAAATGGGAACAAGCAGAGCAGAGATAATTGCACATACACACAGGGTGTGGGCCAGCACAAAAGTCCAAGGAATTTTAAATACCTACTACCTTACCTGGGGTGATAAGGAAAACCCTGAAAAAAATTAATTAAAAAAAAATATTATTAGCTACCTACAACTGTTGCAGGAGAAACTTACCTAGCTATGCTTTCTGTATACTTACGTGTTCGCATTTTAATGTGTTTACTGAAAACAGATACTATAATGACAATATTTGCTCTTTACACTATTAGCTCTATTTTGTAATAGAATATGTTCCTGACATGATAGTTAGCTTTTTCTATCAACCATTAGATTTCTCTCCAGAAGTCCTAGAAAAACATGACACAATTCAATTATAGTGTGTATACAGTTAGGATAAAACAAATCCAAAAAAAGTGATCTCTTGAGTGTAATGCTCAAATTCTACAAGAGGAAACATTGTCCTTCTTGAAAGTTATTAGACAACACTATCTGCATGCTTCAAGCCAGGCATGAGCACAAGCTCACTAGTTTAAATAAGCCATTAGTTAAACCACCTGCAAGACTTATTGATCAGAACTGAATAAAAGGAATGATGGCAAATCCATTTCTTTCTCCTCCAAGAATGAGACTTACCCATGTAGGCTCACAAAGGCAATATAAACATTTAATAAACAAAATTGCACAGAAGATATTAAAAAGCAATAAAATCACAGGGTATGAAGGTCAACCATGTATTGCCCTCTTATGAAAGCATAGGCAGAACAGAGTAAGCTGAATCTCAGTCTTATGCTTACCTGCAAAATTCACAGAAGAAGATTATATCATTTAAAACGTCTTACACAATCCAAAACATGGTGTGTGCCCAGCTGGCCAGAAAACCTTGACCAAACTGAGTGTTGAGCTTCATATGCATCTAGTCAGTATAACTAAATTGACAAGAAACCGACAATCTGCAAAAATATCAGTCTCTTGAATAGCAAGTATAAAACCACTGTGAGGATGGTACAGAGATAAGTCAAATGCAAGAAGTAGACAAACAGCATAAAAAACTAAAAAAGCTTGATGTATTAACTTTTCCCAAAGTTTAAAAAGTTTTCAAGTGCAATCTTGTCTTGGTGCAGCTGTATTAAAAACCATATAAAAAGACGTACTAAGATTTATTCTTGTGTCCTCCAAATAGGAGATACTGAGAAAGTTGCTTCTGATGAAAGCTTTCCCTGAGCCACAGTTTTCCTGGCATGCTGACTGTGTTCACCGAATGCTTTACAACTGCACCCCCAAAGGGAAATTTGCACCAGCAGTCACACTTCACAGGTTAAATGCCTGGAAACACCCTACTGGCTCCTGACTTTTTGGGGACACAGCCTGCAGTCCAGTCTCTACTTTGGATGGTAAAGAAGCATGACACAAACGTTTGTTCAAAAGCTTCGTGAAGGAGAAACAATTCTATGGAGCTTGATAAGAGTGCCGTGAGCCGTCAGGAACAGGTACCTCAACTTGAACAGAGTTTCTGTGAATTCTGTGGACCCTGGCTTCAGTCGGTCAGCAGCCGAGCTGAGTGATGCCGAGGGCAGCTCTAAAAGGGGAAAAGATGGTTATCGTGTGTGATATTTGGTGTGGGAAAAATTTGTGTATTAAAAATATATTGTAAAATGAGTTAAGAAATTGGTAACTCTGACTGTGAACGCAGGTGTGTCCCGTACAGATATCTCCTTGTCAGATTCATTCTTCTCAACGCAATAACCCTGGCCGAGGAACATTAGCACCAAGGTGTGGATGGCCCATAGCCACCCCCTACTGCCGGCCATCGACAACTGATGTGGATCTGAACACGGCCGTCAAAAGACTACCAGGAAGTCTATTCTGCTACCCGAGCTTGTCCAGGAAACCTTTTTGGAGGATGGCACATTGGACTTACATATGAACAGTATACCGAAACTCACAATGGACTTTGCCTGAGGATATGAAAACCCCTATAAAAACCAGACCCTGGAGACCCTTGGAGACTGCCACTCTGCCACCCACACCGGTGTTGATTTTTTTATTGTGGCTTGTTCTAATTGGTTTTGGGATTGTATTAATAAATTGCTTGTTATTAATTTTTGATTACGCTTTTCATTTATAACATCGTGTTTTCGCTCTGCATTACAGCCCTGAAGTTTTTTCCTTCCCTTGCTGCCCCAAAAGCCTACAAGGCAATCCCAGCTCCGACCTGCAGCCCCCGACAGCGAGCTCAGCTCTTTGCGCCCCCAACAGCGGTACGCGTCGGGCTGTCCCTATTACATGTCGTTCAGGTCGATGCTTTCCAGCGGGCTGCCAAAGCCCCGGAGCCCGGCATTTTCCCGTGCCGAGCCCAGCATTTTTCCGTGCATTCCCCTGCGGGAGAACCCCCCGGCCCCTCAGCCGCTCAGGGCCGCCCGCCCGGCTCCGTAGCCTCTCAGGGCCACTCCCGTGCCGCAATGGCGCCACCTGGCGGGCCGGGAGGGGCGGGAAAGGAAAGGAAAGCACCTTCCCTCAGGCAGCCTGGGCTGCCGGCATATTTCTTTTTTTTTTTTTNNNNTTTTTGAAATACGGTTCTCTTCCCTGCCCTCAGCATTCCTTGTTTCCCTGCTCACGTAACCCCCCTTCAGGCGTACCGCTGAGGGCAGAGTGGCCGCTGCCAGGAGCCAGCAGCTCCCCACGGCTCTTGCTCGCTCCAGGTACCTGGCAGAACAAATCTGGAAGCAGGCGAGTCCCTCCCTGCTCTCCCCCAGGTGCTGACCGTCCTCCACTCCCGGCTCTCCCAAAAATCAATGCATCCTCCCCAGCAGCACGGCTTTAACAATGCACCTGAAAAGAGGTGACTGGTCCATTAGCCAAGCTTTTAATATCCCTCTACCATTTCCCACTATGGAAGTGATTTAAAAATGCAAACAAAAAAGCCCCCACTATTCTGCTAACAATCTATATTAATAAAAGATTGCCTTTGCTTGCATGCTGCTATGCCAATTATATATGCCACGTCAAAACTAAAGCCAGATTATTAGCCTATGATTTGCACTTCAGCTACAGTTTTTGCTGATTTTTATTCAGTTTAGGTACTCACCCCCGGTGTGCTTTGCATACTGAGGACCATAACTTGTGAACTCAGCCCATCAATTGCCGTGTTCATACAGAGTGCTGTTGAAATAAATCCAAGTGGTGAACCACCTTTTCTAGAGATATCCTGCACTATTTCCTCCTAGTATTTATGGAGAAATGACGCAAAGTGCAAGTAGATATGAAATAGGAATCTAGCAGTTTATTCATGCCTTTATTAACTCATTATTTTTCTTAATTTAATGCCTCAGTTTCCTCTTTTTTAAATTTTTGTTGCATTCTGAGTAAATATGGTTCAGTCACAAGCTACCTAAGGGCTAGGAAAGTGACTGCCTCTTACACAACACACAGAGATGGGACTCCAGTCTAAACTTTGGCCTCGCAAAACTCATAGTTCTAAGCACTGGTGAATTTTCAGACTTCTTTAAACAACTCTGTACCCTCTGATTTAGCATCAGGTAGAGCTGTATCTGTAATACAATGTAACCAGGCCAAGGCTATACATGAATAAAGTGCATTATAACCACAGGCATAAAGTCTGTCAGCTATATCACCTGTATTTGCTTAATAGGTCTGACAATCCTGTAATTAAAACACTAATACTAATAAAGGGAACCCTGGCACTAGTGATTTCTGCCTGCTGGGTTCTATTCAAAGTGTGGCAAATGATGATCTAAGTACAAAGAAACAAAGCAAAACTCAAATTCTCTCTGTGTTCGATACCCAACAAGTTGTAGCTGATGCTAGAAAACTGGCAACAATAATCAAAATAGAAGGAGAATCTTTAATAACAAATGCTATGGCAGGCAACAATAAAAACGAAACAAGCCTATGCCGCTGTCCAAAAATATTCCCAAAAGAATTGGGTTTACAGTTACATGTTCATGAGCTAGTTAAAAGGTAATATATGACATTTGAACCTTCTAAGCATGCTGAGTCACTATAAGTGACAATTACTCTAAGCCTGGTTCCTACATTCATGGTGGAATCAACTTTTGAAAGAGAAAAAGAAGTACGATATGTCTTTAACTCAACATGCTATTCTTATACTAGAATTCTTCCTGAAAAAACCCAACACAAATAAAAAAGCATTTTATCCAAATATTTGGTCCTAATAAGTCAGTACAGTAATTCTTCTCAAATCTAACACCAAATTGTCTGCCTGAGTTGGTGGATCTGGGCAATCCCCCAAAGTTTTACAGAAGGGAACAAAGCGGCATCTAATTATAGGATCAGACTGCAAGACTGTAACTGATGTTGACAATTCCCTGGGATTTCTCTTCAAATCTATTTGAAAAAAGATTGGCTAGACTTGGAACACAAGAATTCAGTCATGGGCAAAGATACATTTCATGCTTCTGTTGCTAGTGAGACTAAAACAAGCAACAACTGTTCCTCTAATAAGGAAGGTACAGTAAATGCTATTGTGCACAGTTTCTTTATCAGAAGTTAGATGTAGTCTTTAAAATTTTGGTAAGTTTCCAGTGACATCCTTCACACAAAGTTACCTACCAAGAAATTAGTATTGAGTTTTCATCTGCTGTGACTTATTACATATTGTTTTTTCTCTAATACCTGCCCAACACATGAGATTTGAGATTTGAGGAAGACCTGGAGAAAAGTAGAAAGAAGAAAACGATACACAAGAAAAACAGCTTCAGAAAGCAGGTTAATGCTAATTAGACTGTAGTTAAACACAAACAAACCAAACCCGTTAAAAAACTGTGATATTTAGATCACTAATTCTGCATCATTTCTGTCCAGAGACCACTTTTATGTAAGTTTTACTGCACTCGTGGATTGTATTGGATGTACTGGATGGTAAACTAGTTAAGCCAATTAAAAACTCTGTAACAGCAGAAGAACTCGGAAGCCTCAATGCTTTAAAAGTTCTTTAAAATTTAAATACTTAAAACTATTAGCATATTTCGATAAGAATGTTGCAGTAATTAAAATAGCTCTTTTTTCATTGCAATCAAAATATATACCAAATATTTTACAGCTTAATTGCATTTATTATAGAGGGAACAAAACAGTAGATTAAGTACATAAACCATCTTGTTTTCCTGTTTGTCTGTGCAGCAGTGGTGTGAAAAACCCCACCTTAAATAGCTAACTTAATTCTTTTTGATGAGAATAAGATACAGGTGACAGAAAACTACTTAGGGTAGTTTATTGAGAAGGGGTGGTGTACTTATTTCAAAGGGTAAGCTATTAAAAAATGGGGTTTATTACCTCATATAAGGAAGTTAGAGGGGTTTGTTTGTTGTAGTGTGGGGGTGGGCTAATTTGTTTGTTTGTACCTTTTCTCTTTCCTAAAAATCAAAATCCTGATTCTGAAGTTTTGCAGCTAAGGGTTTTTGGTATGCATGTTCCTGTTAACAGAAGACATAGAAATATAGCTTGTCTACTTCTACTTGAAAGATGCAATTGGTTCAGGGACAGAGGAAAACATGTATGGCTGTATTGAAGAATATGTTAGTCTGCAAATCCTGTACAGAAAGAAAAGATGGTAATGCTTGTAGGTGCTGTGTAACTGGTAGTCTTCCAGGCTTCTTGCTTGTCACTGATCAAGATGGATGCTTTGTCTTAAGGCCTCACAAAAAACAAATGAAGTGGCTTACAAAAATTGAGCATATTAGAAAAATGAACAAGGGAAGGGAAGTGCTAAGATTGTCTAGGGAAAAAAAATTGTATTAAAGGTAGAAAAAGAAAAAAAACCCTTGTGCTATTTAGTGAGCTCTTGTGTAGTTTAATCAGTATGTGGCTTGTGTGATGAGTTAGAAACATTCTGATTAGTACTTTCAATTTAGATTCCTATAGGGACTTGATATAGTAGAGTAGGCTTTTATTGTAAGGTTCAGGATTTTTTAGTAGCTTGCATTGCTCAGGCTGTCTATGTGCTCTGTGTACTTGTCATGTTCTGTCATCTCTAAAAGCCAAGATGGGACTCTCTGGAGCTGTACATAATGAAATCTTAAACCCTGACACTTATAGTAACCTATAAGTTAAGAGGAGTAAAAATTACCTGAGAAAAACTATTTCTTCCTGATGTAAAATAGAGAATTTCACACGGAATTATTGAATTATTTTCAAAGGTGGCATTGTTTTTAACCTAACTGAATATTATTGAATTCTATTACCTGTGAGACAATACTTCCTGGACTCTTGAGTTGTTTTGTCATTTTTCTTTGAAATCTCCATGAAAATAGTGAAAGTGTGATGTAGAAAGTTATTAATATTTTTATAGAGGTATCTAGTTCTTTACAACATAGAAGCAACTAGCTTAGAGAAACTAAGAAACTAAGCAACTAGTTTAGAGAAAACTAGCTTGATTCAAGCAAAACTTGATATCTGTTAAAATACAGTAATAGTTCAGTTATCAAATGTAATCTTAATAATAAAAAAAGAAGCTATATAGTCCTTGTTTCAGTTACCTCCTTTCGGAACAGAGCTGCAACTATACTGTGAATTACGCGGACATACTCCTTATAGAGTTTCAGCTTTGTGTATAGGGATTTGCAAAACCAGTGTTACACCCTTTTCACTGCAAATTTTTTATAGACAGGTTTGTCATCTTGAGAGCTGGTTTCTTTTTCTCATGGAGAGTAAGCTGTCACCAAGAGTCATTCTAGGAGTAGTAGGAGTTAGACATTTAGTTACCAATCTGCACTTCTTCTTTGGTGTGTAGTTGTCTCCTATGGGGGTCGGGCTGCCCCCATGACAGTGTTGGGTGCAGGTGTCAGACCTCTGGTGTCATGATAATCTTCAGGCTGCCCTGGGGTAAGGACCAGTGCTCAGGTAAGGTGCAGAGGTGGCTGCTTGAATTAGTTAGCCTTCAATAGCTGAGTCTTTTTGCCAAAGTCCAGCTGTCAGTGAAAACTCTATGTAATGCCTGCCTAATTTTTTCTATAACTCTTAAGCCAGAGCACCTCCCCATCTCGTTTTCTGCCTGTACTACTGAGGGTCAATTAAGGCAGTTTACAGAGAACATTTCAGAATGGGTTTTCAGCCTTGGTTATCTGGAGATCCTCATCCAATGACCCCAAAGACAGGGTGGCTGTTACTCTTGTAAATTCAGTCCATCTTATTCTCAGTAAAACTTGTGTATTCATTCTCTTAAAGGAGGTGCATGTAACTTATATTCTGTTCCTTTAAAATAAAACCAAGAAAATCCTGCTGAATAATGATTATCTGATCGAGAAAAATGAGAGAACAGAACAGATCTTGACATGCACAATGTAAAATCTGTTATAGGCCCCAGTAACGGTGCATGGGTGTGCTCCAGTTTGCTTTCCCTCCTCCAACTTTGGAAGTAGATAACCTTTATTTTGATACAATGTTACTGTGTTCGATGTGAAAAGGTCCCTTGACATCGCATGGCTAATTGGGGCTCCTCCGTGAATAGGATCTGGCCTTTTAGCTGTGCTCTGAATGCACTATTGACTTGCTGACAGGAAGCCCTGTGGCGATAACAAAGGAAGAAATGATTCAGCAAACACCGGAAAGCCTCCCTTGATTTCACATCTGCTGGTCCTTCTATTTCCATGCTGGTGGAGCTGCCTTCACATGAGTGCAAAGTCTCTCATTGTTCAGCACTTGCTTCCTCTCTTTTTTCTTCTTTCTTTCTTTCTTTCTACTTCAAAATGCTGCATTTTCCACAGGCAGTATCAAAACCAAAATAAAACAGCTACTAGAGTGATGGAGTGTCAAAAAGTATTAAATACTACTGGCTATAGCAGAAAATGGATATGTGAAGACAAAGTGCTGCATTATGAATGGCAGAGTGATTTCCAAAATTAACTGAAGAAAGTCCAAGGGATTAGGGTATTGTCTTACTGAGCTGTGGCAGGTCCTTATGTTTCTAGTGTGACTAGTCTCCAACCCTTTAATAGCAAAATCCTAAATCCTGCTTTAGATAAGTTGATTTTGGTTTGTTACTGTAACAGAGGCAGCATTCAAAGTTTAAAATGCTTTTGCTTTGTATTACAGAACCCAATGTGCCTAAACAGCTAAGAAAATATTAGGAGATTATTTTACTTTTAAAAAAATAAGCAATAAAGCTAGTTTTTCTGTTGACTCAAGTTCCTTGTGAGGATACAGTGTATACCAGCACATTCAGCTTGACTCATAAAATTCTTTCACTGTATTTGGGAAATACAAAAACCAGGACATTTTTTTACTTAGCTGGATAAACTTAAAGCATCAGATATTCTGGTCCAGATATTGGAATACAGTAAAAATTAATAAGCACAATAGGAAGTGCATAAAGAGTAACAGTGGTGTAAGCCAAATATATTTATTTTAAAATGTGTCACATACTGTAAGTGTTACATGACCTTGTTTTAATGCAGTTCATGATGTAGTAGCCTCCAAATTACTATAGGATATCAAAGCAGTTGTCCATATACTTTGTCATTTAATCTCCTAATTAAAGAAAGAAGTCTGAGGGATCCCTGAAGTTGTTCTCTGCCCTAATTAAATCAGAGGGAAAGTACAATTTGCTCTGCCTGCTCACAGAGAACACTTTTCTTCCTGAAGCAGCTTATCTTTTCCACACTGTGACTTGGCTAACTTCTTGCATTGCTCCTCTTCCAGCTGTTCTACTTTCCAAGTTTCTGGGTTTTCCATGATGCTGTATTACTGCGTGGTTTCTGAGTATTTAGTCTTTGTAATTTAGGCTTCTGGATTAGTTTCCTTTCTGTGAGGGGGATGTAGGAGAGGTAAGGATTGTTTGCTGAGTCATCCTTAAGATCTGGTGTGAGATATTTTTGAAGGCTCAAGGAAAGTCCTGGCAAACTATGTCCTTTTGCAGAGCTGGTGGGGATGCAGTTTTGTGTCAGAGGCACTGGAGCCCAGCCAAGACATGGCAAATTTCTGATTCATCCTGTCTGGGGACAACATAAAATGATTATATTTCAAATAACAAAAGTAAGTCCTAACTTTATGTCATACCTTTGGAAAACTGTTTTAGTTACTTGCCACTGTGGGATTCTGCACAGTATGATGGAGGTGACCTGGGAAAGGGAAGAAGGCAAAACGTTTTCCTCCATGGTGTGAACAAGATGGCAATCTCTGTAAATATTTTCAGGGTTAGTATGAAATACACTGTTAAACTGGTGTTAATCTACAAGTGACACCAGTGGCCATATTCTCACTCCAAGGCAGCAGTGTCACATCCAGTTAAGGTCCCTGATGGCATTTTTCTGGAGGATGCCTATGGACCCAGAAGGCAGGAGGCATTTCCAGTGTGTTTTTGCTGTTCCCAGCACAACTCTTACAATTGTTTTTTTGGGAAGTGTTTTAGGAGTGCTTTAAAATTCTCACAAGAGTTTTATGGAGGAAAATCTGACTCAGGAACACAAACCCATAGCTAAAGGGAGTGTCAAGCTTTAATTATGACTTTCTTGTTGTGTATAAAAGGACAATCTGTGCCTTATGGAAAGTTGGGAATAAAAATAATCATAAAATCTTAGGCGAAGAGTAACAGAGGAGGGAGGGAAGAGGGAGACAGTGTGTGTTTACAGAGCAAGATGTTCCTTGTTGATGTGAAATTCAGCTGTGAAAATGAAATGAGGATGGAAAGCACTATCTTTGTCATGTCAGAACCTTAATTTGCCATAGATATGAGAATTCTTTGAATTATCAGTGCTTCTTCATGGCACCTAGCACTACCCTCATGCATAAATTGCTGTATTGTTTGTCCCATGTGCTGATATCTACAACCAAAAGAAAAAGTACAAATGCATTGTGTGAGTAAAGGTGCTTTTGTGTGGAACAAGTGTAAATATTTACTTGTACAGGGGAGTGAATGTATAATAAAAATATATATTACTGTAGATATATTCATAGAATGCATATAGGTCTGTGATATAGATATAGCTCTATAGATATATTAATAGTATATATCTAGATCTGTGAGCATTTCGTGCTCTATATATCCTTGCCTGAGGTTCTGCTCCCAGGAAAGACGTGCATGGTCTGGGAGTCGCCTCTGGCCGGGACTGAGCGCTGGGGGGCAGCGCTGGCCCGCGGCTGTCCCGCTGGAATTTCCCGGGCTGGTAAAACTCGCGGATTTGGAGCGCTATCAGCGCGCCGAGGGGCTCTCCTGTGTTTGCAGGGCAGGCAAACGCAGCAGCCCTGGACAGATGCCCTGCATGCTTCACCCTCTTTTTTATTTTAAATGCGTAATCCTGATTTCCCTGTGCATCCCTCGTGCAGTCTAATCTTCAGCAGAGCGGGGGGAGATCGGAAGCTCTTTGCCGGCCTGTGAGCAGTTCTGAGGCAGGTCGTCTTCACAGCCCATTTTTGCAGGGTTATGTCTCTGCCAGGAGACATGGGACCCGAGTCCAGTCCTGCAGGTGCCCTAGAAGGCCTGGAGTGTGTGGATTGCCCACACAGAAAAGGAAGAGTCAGGGGGATCAGTCTGGCTGTGCCAGGCAGTAAAAGCATTGCCTAGGTCCAGTTGTTTATAGCAAATGTGTGATGCCTGTACGTCTGTAGGCACACAGTGATTAGTTTTGTACTTCTGCATGCTTCACCTTTGCATGTCTAGCAGCCCAGTGAATGCTGAAGAGATCCACTACCTTCTGCTGGATTTGAAAAAGTAGTCTATTACAGGAAGCTGCACATTATGCTCTCATGGAAACTTTTTTTGCTCATACTGCTATTTTTTCATTAATTCTAAGTGAAACTTACAGCTCTTCTCTGACTATGTGAAGCATTAGCCAACGTGACAGAAGATGTATCCCATATAAAGGAAATTGTTGATCATCAGTGAAATGGAAGTCCATTCTAAAAAAAGCTAAATATTTAGTGAATGCTGTTCCTAACATGAACCTTTTTGCTGTTCTGGGACAAGAGGGCAGCAAGCAGTAGCATATGTGTTCCATAAAACTCTATATGGCATTTTTCTGTCAGCAAGGAGGCTCAAATTCTTCAGGAAACACTGAAGATTTTTTTTTTAATTGTCTCTATCAATTAGTGTCTTCATTTATGACTTTGGTTTGTGTCACTGGGAAATGATATTTTTTTTCTTATCTGCTGTCTCAATGCTTTCTTTCTCTAGAGTGCCCCATGGAGTCAGACTCCTTGAGCCTCTATTTGCTAACAAAGCACCGTGATTGCTTATGGACTTCATTTGTCTGTGTAAAGATTGCTCACAGTGCTAAGATTGCTGTGATCAAGCCATTTCTGTGTGGGTTTCTAATATTGTGATAAATAACATCTCTCACTCCTCTGAGTTTTTAAATGTAGCTCTTATCCCCAAGTGGCAAAATGATGCTGTGAATGAAGTGCATTTACTTGTTATATTTTCTGATGGAAGAGGTATATAGTTCTTGTTTATTTTTAGGGCATTAAAACCACAAAACCAAGTGGTGAGTGTTTCCTTTGGTCTAGCAATAATGATAATATCTGGTTCCGAGATCATGCTGTTGGGTAATATTATTTCCATTTCATGTGTGGGGATCTGAGCACAGCAAAGTAAAATGGATTACTGGAAAACACCCAAGAAGCACATGGCAGAAGCTGGAAAACAATCAAGTATTCTCAGTGCTGGTCATCTGCTTTGTGCACAATAGTTCTCCTTCACTAAAACTGGAAGGATTTTCTTGGGAATGAGGAGGGGTCAAGCACTGTGTGAGAAGCATTTAGAATCTAATGTAGCTTCAACTAGCTGAAAAAAGAGTACAACAGTCTGCACTTTTTGAAATGTAATTGACTTAAACATTTTACCAAAGATAATTCCGTGTAATTGGGGAAAAGAGGGACTTGGAGAAGAGAAGTTAAAGGAAAGGAAGGAAGAAATATCAGTAAAAAAGTGAAAATGAAAGCTATAACTAACCTGTTCTAAGGGTGTGTAGGCTTAATAGAACTAACCTGTCAAGGCTTCCTTGGCCTATTGAAAGAACACAAAGTTCCAACTAAAGTACATTTTATAGGTACCTGCAGTTCCAGATTGTCATTGTTTATCACTTCCATAGTAATCAGAAAGATGGTCTGTCCATGACCCCCTACTGTAGGTGGTCCCTCAGCCACAGTGTGTTCTGAAAGTTGAAAGACCCTATTTACAGGACAGGTGCCATACAGCATATGCTTATCAGCCATGACCAAATAATGCTTTTGATCCTGGCCGGTCACATTTTTTCTTTGAACCTACAAACCCACCAAAGCGTCTTGTGATGCTGAAACTGCTTCTTACAGAACATCAAACCTCCCACTTTGGACATCAGAAAACAGACTTGCTCTGTCAGACTGGAAATAAAAATCCCTCTTCTTCTGTCATCATCCTCAGATCTGGTGACAGTAGGTCCCAGTAGGTAAGTGTGGTTGTCATTACAGTGCTGATGGATCCCACTTTTCTTGTCCTCCTCCCCTTGTGACTCAGCATAGTATTCCCCAGGACCACTACCTTACCCTTTTTTGTAGCCCTGCAATAATTTTTCAGGGATGCTAGTATTTCCCTATGGCACTTCATGTTCATGTTAGTTTAGGCCAGGCTAATCGGCCTTTTTGTCCATCATGGGGTGCTTGCTCTGAGCATCCTGTAATCCCCACACTGTTGCAGGAGTAGACAGCCAGCTTTCCTCAAATGGAATTTCTACCTGTCTGTGGGTTGATATTTTTGGTGTGGGCACTCTGACCAAAACAATAAGAGTGTGGAAAGAGATTCATATTATGGTTTGACCTTAATTCTTTTGAGAAATTACTGGATCTCCAAAACAGTACTTACTTGAAGGCGACAAAGCTTCAAGATTACTCTGGGAATACCGAAAAATTCAGAAAGTGAAAAAATGTGCCAGTCCTGGTGAGATTTAACAGTCAGCTGGTTAACAATTAAAATACTGGTTAACCTTGAATAACAGTTGATACCTATTCACTGAGAGAGTATGCAAAAGAGAAATTGAAATTTTGTTTCCTTCTCATTGCTGTGATTAAAGTTGGGAGGTATTGTTTGTTATGTTAGAGGCCTCCATTCCTTTCCTGTAATGGGTCATGTCATAAAGAAGACTTTGGTAAGTGGGAAGTCTTCTGTATTCCAGGATATTACAGATAGTGCCCAAAGATGTGCATGAGATACTGAAGGCAAGAAGAAGCCATTTCTAAAACCATTTCCTTTTGCAACAGGTCTTGTCTATACTGTTGTGGCCCATGTGCAGCACTGGCAAGACTAAAGACAAGAATTTTGCAAATGGACTCAGGTTGGGACACAGCTGATTGGCTGTGCTCAGGCAACCAGGAAATCTGCAGGTTAATACTGGTGTGCCTTAGTGACAGGGAATGGAACAGAAGGGCTGCCCTGTGGTCATTACCATGCTGGAAATACATGGTAATGTTTGTGAGTTACTAATTGGAAAGGTATGTGCTGCTTTTCCAGGAAAAATTGAGCTAGAGATCTATTGTAGTTATTTCTGGTGATCACATGAGTTTGCTGGTTTCTTTGCAATACATTATTATTTCAGAATGTAAAAAGATGGCTGTTCTGGTCATTTTAGAAATAATTTGTTCTTTACAATTTCAGTGTTTCCTATAAGTCTTTATTTTGACTGCAAACATATAGTTGGAAAATAATGTTACTCCCTTTGTTTTTTCAATGTTTCAAGCATTATTCAGCTCTAATAAAATCCTGTAATTTTAAAATATTTTGAACAACCACGGCTGCATAGGGAAAAACCCCTCAAGCTCTTAAAGACACAGTTAAGGGAGGTGTGTGAAGGTTTGACAGATGACCTACCTGACAGCAGCTTGCATGTGAATTTTTGAAGGTATAAACCAGTGCCAATGTAAGCATTCTTGGTTTTAGTCAGTCAGTGTACATACAAAATGCTTAAAACCTTAGTCTTAACTATTTAAATCAAAATATTGCAAACAGAGTTTTTAACTTTAGAAGGAAGGTTTTAAATCAGGTTTGATGAAGGAAGAGAAACTGAGGGCTAGAGGTGAGGGAAAACACTGCAAAGCAAGGGGTGAGAGCAGGGAGGTGAGGGGCGGGAGGTTGTGCCTGGCAGAAGTCTGTAAAGAAGACTTTGACATTGCCACTGAGAGGGGCAGGGTGCTCAGAGGCTGATTTTGTGTGTAGGTGCACTAACACACCAAGCCTGGGTGGCACAGCAAGGCTGGAGGTCCGAATGCAGTCAGGAGGATGTGCATGGACAGATTGTGCAGCGTCATAAGAGCGCTCTCATGCCTCTTTCAAAACAGATTTTTGAGTTGGTTAAGCAAGTCCAGGACCTATGGCTGTGTTGGGTTAGTCTGTGGATGGAGAGGATTCAAGCGTTGTTTAAAGCCTTTTCTCCCTGTCTCAACTTCTAGTACAGGACTGATTCAGGCCAAAGAATCTACTGGATTTCATCCAGATTTCCCTTGTTCTTAGGGCTGTATTTACTAGAGTTCAAATAACAATGAAACGTGAACTGATTTTGTCAATCTGGCTTTTCTTTATGTCTCAGACCTCTTTGTCTGCTTCTACTCCTATAATAAAGAGCCTTTTCCAAAAATGATGCAACCACAGGTCTGGCAAGCCAGGATGCTGCTAAAATCAGTGCACGTAGGAAATGGATCTCAGAATGGCAGAACTGCTGGCTCCTGGTCTGTGTCAAAGATCCAGGAGTGGGTATTCTTGCACTAATATCAATCACTCTGGCTGTTGGTTTACATGCTCAGACCTTTTAATCCAGAATCTTCCCCAGAACAGCTGTTGTATTTGGTGAGCTAGAAGCACAGCCTAAATATGTTCTCACCCCCTGCTCTGGGCTAGCTGGGCCAGAGAGCAGCCAGAGTAACAACTCCAGTCCCAGCTCAAAGAAGGCTCCTTCTAAACAACACCAAGAAGCACAGCTCATTTGGAGGACAGAAAAAATAACATTTTTGTTACTCAAGTACCAGCTCTGATCAACCAGTTCAGGAATATTTGGTGGTGCTTCAACTTCTCTGTAGTGGTGTGGTTTTAGTTTTGTCAGTTCTATGGATGTATTTCTTCCTTGCTTTTATGCTGTTTTATATAAGTTGTAGTGGTTTGTTCCATGTACCCCTCTGAGTTTGTTCCCTCTAGTTTACCCCAATTACAGGTATATGCCAATCATGTGCCATATAACCCCCGTGTCCTGTCTGTCACTTCGAGACCTCACCCTGTGTCTAGAAAGTTCCAGTGAGGGTATCGAGTGATTGGGCAGGATCCCTGTTATTCCCTCCTTTGCCTCCCTGGTTTGTTCTACTGTTTGTCCTTTATGTACTGAGGCACTCCATCCCCCTGGTTGGTCCCACACTGTACCCTTCCCCTTGCCCCTCCCTTGCCTTTAAGATGCTGCAGAGATGATCTGTGCTCTGTTGGGCAGACTCTCTGGTGGTGAGGGGGTTCCACGTGGACATCAATAAACCTCAGCTGCTGTTCACCCATCAAAGTCCTCCCTTCTCTTCCTCGTCTCTGCTCACGCTTCTGCAGGACAAAGACCCCACAGGATTGGGAAGGTATCCCCGGATACTGGACCGTACCTCGCACTGCGGCCGGTGTCAGGGCTGGCCAGGTGAAGCAGGACAAGGGTCCCAAGAATCACGACCACCGCGCTTCTCCTGCCTGCTAATGACCAAGCCCCAGGTCAACTCTAGGGCTCTGGAGAAGTGTTACAGAGACCAGTCTCCTTATGCCCCATGTAGCTGCTGAGATATGTGGGATGTGTACTTGTGATGGTGTGTGAAGGCAGTGACCAATTGCCTGGAAGAAGAGGTGAAAAAAGTCAATAATATGGGCAATGTGAGCTGGGGTGGCAGCTGCTTTCTGAGCACTCTGTGAATGTCCTGTGAGAGTGTCTCGGCATTTGCAGGGTGTTCACATCCTCTTTCCTCTCCAAACAGCTTGCTAACTTGTTCAGAGCATTGAGATCATGTTACAAAACTGACTCTTGGAAACACTCAAGATTGTGGAAATATTTTTAAATTCTCCTTCCCCACCAGAATTTTCCAAACCTAATATCTGCTCTGTTCCCCCCAGTGTGTTTGGGGATTTTTGGAAAGTTGGTTTTTGATTTTGTTTTGTTTTTCTGGTACTTGTATGGTCTGAAGCAATGCAAAGAGAAGTTGCTTATTTGAATACCAACATTTTGAGATTTGCAGAATTAATTATGGCCCTTGTAGGTCTGAGGCATTAGTTAGAAGCCCGGAGGTTTCAGATAATTCGCGTGCTATGGACTGCCAAGATCTTACTGGTGGTTTTTTCCCTCACCAATGGATATTTTTTAGCATCTATTAAAGGGACTAAATTGGAAGAGAAGCAGCATGGATTGATGTGAGGCGCTTTTTTTTAGAACAGGTGAAATGGTGCCTCGGCAGAGGAACCAAAGGCTGTAACAGTTTCTTTGACAAAGTACAACAAGTTCGAGGTCATCAGTATCCTGCTCTTTTTCGTCTAAGAGCTCCTGTCCACACATGCTTGTCTATTGGCCAGATTCTGACCAGGCAAATTAACTTCTAAAAGCGTGTATAATTTGTATAGAACTGGGGTGAGCATTTGGAGAGGAACTAGATAGAAGAGGGTTTATCTTGGAAGGGTTTTCTGGAAAACTGGGGTTTTCCAGCATTTTTTGGAAGCTGAGAGTGCCAGAGGAAAGATGACACAAAACAACCTCTCGTTTTGTGGGCGGCTGGACACACTGGCTGCCTCTGGTGTCCAGTCATGGGGAGCCCCATGGGGGTCTGTGTCTGGGACCATCTGCTCTAGAGGCTGCAGATGCACAGTGCCAGCAGGCAGTAACTATTCTAAAGTTAGAGGGACCTGTCTGAACAGTGATGGTTTCTTGCAAGACAAGTCAGCATGGGATTTGGCTCTTCTCCTTTTTCTCTTGAAGTTTTTATTGTTCTCTTAATTAATGCAATGAACGTTGATGTGTTGCTCTATTGTATTAGTTTATTTCTAGCTTTGAGGCCCTTAAGCCAATATGATCTACTTGCTGTACAAAAGCTGAAAGGGCAGGAAAACCTCTAATGCAAAGATGAGTTTGAGTTGATGGTCAGGAGATTATCTGGGTTCTAGAAATGCTTTGTTTCATGGTTTTGACCTGAGTGCTGCAGCATGGGGGGAAAAAAAAATGGTGGTTTTTTTTTTGCATAGCAGCAACAGTGATAATGTAGTGTTAATATCTGGAAGTATCATGTTTAGTGGGAGTCCAGGTGGGAAATCTGCTGTGCAAACATCCTGCCAAAAAAATCCTCAAGCCCCCCAAAAGATCTCCCCTGCTTTTAAAAGTTTCCAGTTCAAATAACTAAGACACAAAAGGAAGGCAGTAATTGAAGTGCCTTGGAATTGCTGTATGTAGAAGAAAGTTTGCTTAAGCCATATACCAATCTATCTCCTAAGTGGCTAGAAAAATATAGAACCTATAAACTATAGAACCTATAAATCTATCCTTTCCATGTTTGTGGGGCCTTTCTATGACCTGAGAACACTTTTCCATCAAAACAGACTGCACTAGGGTGAGCATCCAGTTACAACACCTGTGTCCAAAGAGCTTGTAAAAGCAACATTTCCTCATTCAGTTAGTATTGGATATGGCTGAAGAAAGTGATAAGGAACCTCTATGTCCAAGGAATAGGAATAGTTCTTCTATAGGAACATTTCCTGTGTGGAGAAGAAAGAAAAAGTATAAAACTGAGTTGCTGCAGCAGAAGCACTATTATTTCTGGTTTTTTATGTTGTATTTACAAGGATTTGCCCAAAATATGAAAAGATAGAATTCTGTGGGCTCTAAAATGATGGCCAAAATTCAAGCAGAAGGCTAAGAATTATTTTGTTGCTTTTTTTTTTTTTTTTTTNAATGTTGCTTTCTCCTTCATGTTGGTGTGCATTTAACAATTCTTGTCTGCTTTTAAGTTGGTTTGGGGGTAAGCAATCCTGCATTGTGGAGATGCTGGCTCTGGTATTCAAGCACAAACAGAGAACTGTTCATAATCCTCTTCCCTAGCTCCGTCTTCCTCAGCATGGAGAGAAAGTATTCCAGACAATAGCTTCTGTATTCTGTAAACACACCAAAGGTCATGAAAATATACAGTGCTAACATTAGCTCTGGCTTTTCAGCCTTTGCTACCCTCATTTGACCCCATATGATTGCGTAAAAAGGTGAATGAATAGCAGTCTTCGGCCTTAGCAGTGAGGAAAATGTGAGTTTGAGCACTTCTGTAGCAGAAAAAACATTTTCTCTGTTGATGTTACTGGCTTTGGAGAGTTCTGTTTGCTTTTTTTGTTTCTCTGTCCTGCCAGCACTGAGGACAACCATAATAGGCTTTTGCCTAGAGTTGTACTTGAGTGGTCAGAAAAAAGTTTTCTGTTACCTGTGATTAGATACAGTTGTTTTACCCCTTGGTTAAAGTTTGCTTACTCTGCTGTCTGGGGTCATAAGTGGCAAACATAGCAAGAATGGAGCATTTAGCAGAGTCTAAACTTTTAATGGCACAGGCTTGCCCTTTCCCACTTTGATAAATTTTTATTGTATGGGTTTTACTCTGTAAAAGTAATGAAAGAAATCTGTGCTCTCTTTGAAATATTTGATGAGTTCTTTCAAGAGAGGCATTAAGTTACATGTCAACAAACTGAAATCAGGCCTATAAAACTCAGCTTAGTTTTCTTGTAGCATTTACTGATTTCCAGGCTCTGTGTATCTCTGTCAAGCCTGGCGAGGCAGTGAGGACATCTGTTTCTGCAAATGAGCAGAAGGTGTGTTTCATACTATGGTATCATGTTTTTGCTGTAAAAACTTTCAGGACATAGCTTCTGTGTGTTTAAGGTTGGTGGCAAACAGTATGAAAAATATGGAAAGCCACTCTTGCTGTTAAGTTACACCCCTTTCTCTCCTCTCTTGTTAAAAGTATCTTACCTACCCTCTAAAGAACAGGGAAAGTGAAGGTGCTAACTTGCCCCAACCTATGTAAAAAGAATTTGGAGTTCCTTAACCTCACTGTAAGTTGATGTGTCCAAGTGGGCTATTGGAAAGAGCTGCATTCAAAATTGGCAACTAGCACTTTAAACCCTTGATTTCAGTAACTTTTGTTTGGAAATGCATGGTCTGAAATCTGATGTTTTAGTTAGATTTGAAAAGTTTGCCTTTTTAATCTTCTTTCCTCTGCATGGCTGTGAGGATGCCATCCTGACCCCATTACACCCAAAAATAAAACTCTTACTTGACATTAGTAAGAGCAAGATGGGACTCCCAGTGCTCTGCACCTTGCTTACAGTGCACAGTCAGCTTCTGAGCTTTTCAAAAGGTTGGTCTTACTAAAATAAATCTGAAAAGGTTTGGGGACCTCTTGCCTCAGCCAGGTACCTGGAGTCCCAGAGCCATAATTTAGGCAGTGGATTAGTCCCAGTGGATTGCAGTCCAGGGCAATGGCCACAAAATTGCATTCCTCTCTGGGGCAGCAGCACTTTCAGACCATTTCCTCCTTGCATGGAGCTGGGGAGCCTTGGGTGCTCCAGAACCCAGAGGACGGTGAAGGTTGTCACCATCCAGGCTGCTGCATTACTGGAGCTGATGACACAGTGGGCAGTAGGGTCATATTGTATGAACACTTTTGCTAGCAAACAGTGCCATTCTGCCCCATCTTGTGTATTCCTTGCTCCTCCAGAGTCACAGAGAAAGAATGTCTTTGCTTAGGCCGTGTTAAACATTGCAGAATCTCATCCCTTGTATTTTGCCAATGTATTATTCTTTTACATAAATCTTGCAGTCTTTTTAGCTCACCTTTCTACCTCCAGCTTCTTTCTTAATTCTGCCTTTGCTTTTGGACTTGAAATCCACGGCCATCCCATATTGCTGTTGTTATTTAAAGATGCAACTCCCCATGCCCTTAAAATTCTTTTAATTCTTTAGTTTTGCACTAGAAGCATTAATAGCTTAGAAAGAAAAACAAAAAGAGAGCACTTCATGTAACCCAAACTTCAGCTCCCCTGATCATTGGCTCCACTTTCACAGCTTGTGATGTCAACAAAAGTCTTGAAGATTAAGAACTCATATCAAGTTTTACTAGCTGGTTTAAAGTTACCCTACTGGGAAATGTTGCTTTTCTCCCTTCCAAGTCCCCTTTTCTCTCTGCCAAGTCAAATCTTAGGAAGTTAAATAAATAAATAAGGTCTGAAAAAAAGGCTTCTACCGAAATGAAGTGGATATGGGCCTCCAGAGCAGGCTGTACAGTCTTCTGGCCAGGATTTGTCAGCATACTACCTGCCCACCATCAGTTCTGCTGCATCCCATGGTATGGCCACAGCTATCAGTCCTGCTCCCTAATCTAGGCTTGGAGTTCAGGTGCTCTTGGTTCTTCCCTAGCTGCTCTAGGTTTCTACTTTCTACAAAGCTGGGATATTCTCTTCTTGGAATTTGTATTTTCTGTCTTTTCCTCTCACCATCAAATAAGAAAATACAAGCTGCTACGATGTGTCTCCTTGGGTACTCCTGGGATTTAACATTTTAAAGTGATTGGGACTGGGTGGAGAATTTGATTTCTTTGAATTCTTTAAATAAACCTGAATTTTTTAAGATCTAAAAATGAGATTGTGATGAAGTTTAATGCAGAATGGAAGAAGTGGTGTATTTTTACTTTTAATGGGTTTGCATACGTCCAACACAAGAACTTTTTTTTTCAAGCGAGTTGATTGTCAAAATACAAACTTCTCTTGAAAGTCCTTCTAATGTGGTGAAAAATAGACCCAACCCTTGCTCTCATCTGCACTCAGCCACACTGTGGTCAACAAGTGAGGAAGCTCAGTCTGGATGTGTTTTGATTTGACAGAAGCACCAAATCTTACACCTTTGCTATGCACTCACTAATACCACACATTGCTTGCTATCTGCTGGTTTTGTCTTCAGGACAAAAACTGTGCCTTTTGGGGATTAAAACACATAAGAGGAAGGACTAATTTAAAGAGTGGTTGGGAGTAAAGGGTCCAGCTTCCGAGATGGGTTCCTGCTTTCCCTCTCTGATCAGGCACTACCTGACGCTTATGAAAGGGGCAGAGCCTTGATTCCCTCTTGTATTTGCATCAGATAAGGCAGTAATTTCAGACTTAAGTTTTCCATGGGAGCAAACTTTCACTTCATTAACACTGGCGTGATTAGTGGGATGGGGTAATTCACCGTGTGATCCAGACCCGGCTGTGACCTGCATGGAGCCGTCCAGTGGCAGTGCTAATTAGTGTCTCAGGGCCACGTGAACACTTCTCCGCAGCCCCTTTGGCTGAGGTCACGACTAATTTCACATGAATCGCTAAGCAGCCATTGCCTGGTAACCAAATTTGACCTCTAACTGCTTCGGCAAGACCTCCAACCCTGCTGCCGAGGATAAATGACATCCTGTTGTTATCTGTCCTCTGAGCAGCTGCTAAATTCCCACAGCAGCTTTTTTGCCCTCCCCGTGGAAGGATAGCGCTCCAGGCATTGCAGCATGTCCCTGAAATGAATATGAATAATGACTGTGATTAGGGGCTGGCTGGGCAGAGACCCATCAGGCCGTGGTGGCAGAAGCTGAAATTGGATCGTGGAAATATTTCTTCCTTTTAGGTCTAGTTTTTGGATGAAGGGGGAGAGGAGCTAGGAGCAGAAGTGCTGAGGCAGGGCTAACAGCTTTCTCCTGTTCCCAGGATACACAGCCAACACTTCTATGCTTTCAGTTCTGCCTCCGATCATTTGGTGTGGCTGTGCAATTTACAGCTGTGTGCACAACACTGTGAGGAGCTGCAGGGGAAATACCTATGGTGAGGGATTGTTTGGAAATGCAGGGGAGAAGAGTAGTGTGTTTTGGCAGGGGTGCAGAGTTTACCCAAGAGATGCAGGAAAGCTAATTTAAACTCTGATTAGCTGCATTTTTGTAGCTGAGCAAGGCCTTGGAGTTAGTGGTGTTAAGTGAGCTGGTACCTACAACGAGAAAGTATCTTCTTGCCAGGAGTCCAGAATGTTCTCTAGTCTTGTTAAACTATAGTTTGGTGTTCTATCCTCAAGGGTCTTGTAGGTGTTTTCCTAGTGTTTGCTGTACTAGACAATTGAGAAAGCCCCTGTTGCCTCAAGAACAAGTCCTGTGTGACCAGAGTGAGCTGTAGTGTATGCAAGCATGTCCTGGGAGCATGTTCTCACTGCTGGTGTTTCACTGAAACCTGCCACCAGAGCCATCTTTATCTGACCTGTTGACAATGGCTAAGCTAAATGCTGTCTTCATTAAACTTTTGGAAAATACATCAAGAAGAATAATGAAAAACCTTTTATTGGAAAACAATCAATGGAACAAAACTCTCAAACTACCCAAACTTCAAAAAACTCCCCCCAAACTCAGTGTAAGTACAGAAATAAAAATTGCTCCCCTGGCACTGGTTCTTAAATCTAATTGCTGTTACAAGTGGTCTCAATTAGGTAATATTCTGAATGCCTGCTTTTGAAATTTTCCCTGAGGATATAGTCTCTATGCTGGTGCGGTTTTGGTGGAGGGGTATTTTTTTTTTCTCAGGTATTTAGCTTGCCTTTCCCCATAAGAAATCAACCTTTTTCCACAGAAAGCTTCCGAATTGCAGTAAGCAATTGAGTAGTAAGTCAAGGGAAGAAAATTAGGCAACTGGAAATTCATAGTATCTTTTACAGGCGGATTATCATGTAAAGATATCCACACAGTTCAGTAAGTCTGGATATCTAACATTCAGGCTGTCAGGTTTCAGCTGTGGGACTGTGCTTTACCCTGAGGTAGATGTTAATCTATTGATAAAATGTGTGGGTTGGAACCTTGGCAAACCATGAGGCAGAAAATCAAAGCCCTTGACCATTTGCAGTCAATAAAACTTACATGGCCCTGTTTATAAGGGACTTATTCTGTGATTCAGGATATATTTCAGTTTCTGTTCATGCCTGACCTGCTAAAAATATTTTTTCTGTATTTCACTAAAATCGTACTGTGTCCTTTGCTTTACAAACCATCACTGTATGCCATTTAAAAATTCCGAATTGATTAATTCTAGTGAAGGATGAAGTGATCCCTATTTGTGTGTGTTTTTCTGAAGCACTGCTAACAAAAGCTATGTAAATGTAACACATGACTGCTGTTTATGGTAGATTAAGCTTGTTCAGTTTTTGTCAGTAATGTACCAGTTTGCAAGTAAAATAAAAGGATTTTGTGATGGGGTTGTTTTTGTGGTTTGTGTTAATAATTAACCTAATTTGACAAAAACTGTCTGGTAAAAATTGTTAGACTGGACAGATATGTGGCAGAAGGCTCCACAGCAGGAAGAAGGTGACCTTTAGAAGTGAACAGCAAAGCCAATATGTTAAGTAGCAAGCAGCCTATCTAGATTTTCTTTTTCCAACCGTGAAATACAGTTTAAACTGTCTATTTTTCTGTTGTCCCTGTTAGCAGTAAGGTCCCATTTGCACTCCTCTCCAAGAACATAGCTCAGTGTGATAGCATGCAAACTATGTTATGCAAGCAAATATTTATTATTATTATTATTTATTATTAGAGAATTTGTGGACCCTAGGAAGAAAGCTCTATAACAGCCTTGACCCATGGCATCACACTAAAATTTCTGTGTTTCTGGGCTAATTTCACTCCTGTTTTACCTGTGTAGTTTACTTTTAAGAGAGGTAAGCTCCATGTGAGAAAGGAAAGCCACAGTGGTCATTGTCTAGCAGGCTTGTGAGAGTAAACTTACTGAGAAACCAGTTTGGATCTTGAAGCTATGGTGTGAATGGAAAAGAAAACAGTGCTGTGACTGATGGCACACAAATTGAGAGGAAAGGCAACGTGCATGGAGGGATGTCTTGGATTTTTTGGCATTTAACAAAGTCTCCTTGACCTGCCCTTGCATTTTGCCCTTTGTATATAAAAACTAATAAAGAAAAAAACCTTATGTTTTCCATTATCAAGGGCAGTGGAAAATCTGAAAAAAATTCAGGACTACAAAAACAAGGCAGATGAAGTTAGTGGGTGGTCTGTGTTCACTGCAACTTCTTCTCAAGTGTCTGGACTTTGAATATGCTGTAATCACTCTTTCTTTATAAGCATATAACTGGGTGGGAAGGGAGTGGGGGAAAGAGAAAAGTAGCAAATGTTATTTACAGAGACTATATGTTCCTACAAGTACTGATTTTAAAAAATAAAGATTTTTCTTTTCCAGAAAGGAAACATGAATCAGTGTCTTGTTAAGAATCACATTGTTTATATTTTTGTAGCACAGTCCAGCCTTTTGTGTCACTGAATTTAATTTCAGTTTAAATCTTGCTTTTGTTTCTTATTCAAATGAAGCTCATGTTTAAAGCTTCCGGTTCCTTTTAAAAATGCTAATCTACCCATGGACACTACATCTCCTTGTTGGCTAGAAGAGGCAGATTTTGCTCCCCTTTGGGTTTTGGGGAAATGTCTCCATATGTGGAGGCATAATATTCATTTGCCGCTAGTGAGGGAGGCTTTTCAGATGCAGAGTGCCGGACATCAGCTGGCAAAACTTTTTAAGCTTTTTTTCTCTCTCTCTTTAAGGAAGGACAATGGAACTTTTTTTAAAAGGAATGGTTGAGAAAGCCATTCTGTATTTAGTGTGTCTGTCCAGGGCTGCCTTCTCTTTCCCTGCATAACAAATACAGTATGGAAATCACTTTATTGTGCCAGGGATGGCTGTCCTCCCACGGGGTCAATGAGGAGCTCCCTCCCTACTGCCCGTGGGTGCCAGGCTCTGTGCAAAGTTACCTGAAGAGGCCTTTAGCAAACAGGTTTTAATCTGATTCTCAGCCTGTGAGCCTTCTGCCTGCTCCTGAGCTTGAGTCTAGGTGCATGTGCTGGACACCCCTCCCTGCAGTCATGGGACAAGACCTGGTTAGTGTCTCCCTCCTCCTGCACGAGGAAATTCCCTCGTGCTGCAGGCTGAGGGACAGTGTGGCATTTTCTGTCATACATGTAGTTTAATGTGAGAAGGAGATGAGGTCCTGAAGTGCACAGTTTCTACGCACCTGGGCCTACTGGGGCAACCTCTACTGCATGAAATCTTCAGTAGATAGTACCATGCTTGTAAATATAATGCCAAGTTTCCAGACACCTGCTGTATTACATCACTCTCTACATTATTGTTATGACCTTTTTTGGCACTTTGTCAAGGAGTTATTCCTTATTTTTCACTTTTTAACACAGCAAGCTGAACTGGGAAGGTGAAATTGTACTGGGAGTATTTTTGTTCCAAGGTAATTGGGTAGTGCTCTGTATTGCTGATAGCAGAATCTGACTGCCTTGCAAAATCATGCTGTAGGAAGTTCCTCAGACAATGGAATTTTGTTTCCTGTTTCTTCCAAAAGCAAGAGTCAGAATTTGTTATATCTACATCCTCTGTACTCCACTTTCTCTTGGCTTACTGGATAAAGCTGAACTCAAGCAGAAAATCTGACTGCTTCACAGATGGGTGAAGTTTGTAGCAACTCTGACCTAATGCAGAAGCCAATTACATTATTAAGTCGCATCCTATGATTGTTTTGTTCCTAACTACTGCTACTGTGTGCCACCTCAGAGCTGATATAATTCAACTCTCAGACACCTTCCTGGTTGGGTTGTTTTTGGTTTTAGCAGTAATAAAAGCCCTTTGGTACACAGCATGGTGCAAATCAACTTGCAGGAATATGCAGTATGCTGTCCCTGGAGCTGAGTAACCCTCCCTCATCAGTACCAAGGCACTTAGTACTGAGACCATTTTCTCTGGGGGGTTGCCAAAGATGCTGAAGCAGCTTCCAATTGCTTTGAACTACCAGGGGTGTGTCTACAGCCCATGTCCTTGCATGTATGCATTAGTCCTGCCGCTTTTGAGTGAGCTGTTTGCAAGTACAAGAGGAGATATTTTCTGCCTGGACAGTTCTCCTTGGGAGAAAACATAATGGGTGAGGGAGGAACAATCCATATTCTGAATGTGGGACAGAGGTTATTACATCTGAATAAAAATAAATATAATTTTAGATGAACATTTCATTCTTTATAAAGGTCAAAAGCCTTTTATGTTAGTGATATCCACAGAGGATTTCAAAATTCAAATGCTTTTAAAGTGCATGAGTAAATTATGTGCTGTGTTTTATACCATGCATTATATAACAGCTGATTCAATGTGCCCCACAATTTCTCAGGACCAAATGAATGGATGTTAGGCCTTGTATATAAATCTCCTTTTACCATGGGCAGAGTATTGTAGAGTTGTTAGGATTTTTGAGGTTTTTGTTCGTTTGTTCTTTGTTTTGTTAATTTTGTTTTTAAACTAGTGGTGATTTGCCCTTTTTATATTATACAGTATCATGCAGCTTAAGTATACCTTCTTCAGTTTTATGGAGGTGTCCTTTCCTGCATGATCTGTACCAGTACCCAGCCCTCTATATTACCAAAATGGTGCAAAAGGGTCTTAGAGATGAATGAAGACCAAAGAAAAACTATTTTTGCTGGACTCTACAGATCTTCCTTCTCTGCATGTTACAGACTATAAAAAAACCAGGATTTATTTATAAAAAGTTTAGGTGGATTCAAATTCAAACTAGTCTAAGTGCCAAAGCTGTGGATTTAATTGTACGGTATATCCCTACAATTTATAGTAGTAGTTTAGTTAACTGTAGAATTAAATGACTTTGTTTTCCACTGCTGTGGGTCTCTATTGAATTTGGCACAAGTTCAAACGGCCTTGTAGCATCCAGCATTTGCTGGATCATAAAGCAAAGACCCTCCCTAGGAACACAAATGGAATTTCTTTCCACCACTGCAGTGAGATTAATGACAGTTTAGCAGGGTTTTTTCTTCCCCTTTGTCCTGTAAATCTGAGCTCTATTCGACTGAACTGCTTTTTAAAGACAACAAACTAAAACTTCGGCTGCCTAAGTTCTCCTGAGGCACCATTCAAGGGGCATTGTTTTGCTCTCACCACAAACCTTTCAAGGCACTGAATTTTGGGCAGGAGATGTACACAGGATCAGGCATGCTGGCAGAGACTACTGGGGTTTGCAGTTGTAGGCAAAAGGGGCTGCACATCAGCTGATGCTGCTGATGTGGGGATGGATTAGTGAACAGAGAAAGGTTTGCATTGTGCTAAAAATGGAAGGATTAGCAGCTGCCCTTGTTGAGTCAGGCTAGAGGGAGGAGGATGAGGAGGACAGCAACATACTGTGACACTGGTCTGTATTAAATTGCTATCAGCAGCCTTCTCTACCACTAATCTCCCTCCCCTTTCTTCAGTGAGAAAAATCCTGGAGGACTTCATTTCAGAAAAAGAGAATTTGATTTATTCTTTCTTCTTTCTTATGCCTTTTCTTATTTCTCTGCTTCTTGCATTTTAACTTTCCAAATATTTTTAATACAAACTAATTTCCAGAGAGAAAAGAATTAGTAGTACTATCTTAACTGCAAAGGCAGATCCTAACCTGAAGTTGGGATAATAAACGCAGAGATGGTTGTGCATATGGGTTTATTAAACACAATAATGTGTGGCAAGACAGTATATTCTCATTGAGATCTGTTCCTTTGACATGAAGTTTGAATTTAGATCCATCTCTAAAATTCATAAACCACAATGTTTTCTTTTCATCTCCTCAAAAAAAAAAGAAAGAAGTAATTTGGTTGCTCATGTTGATTTTTATCACTTAGCTCCTTCGGACCCCTGTTTCGATGCAGATCAGCAATTAAGAGCCCAATGTTTGGCATAAGACCTGTTTGAGTAATGTCACCAATAATGTCATTACAGATTGACTCTGGTAAGAGTTGAGAATCTTTCTCAGACACCTGCTGCCTCTTGCTCTCTGCTCTACCCTTTGCTGAGGGCTGCTTCCCACTGGGATTTATCCAGAGGTCACCTGCTGATGACTGTGTTGGGAAGGGCTGGAGTTCAACCTTAAATAATTTCTGAGCAAGACTCTGAGCTGGCTTCTTGGGATGTGGATGGGAGCAGCTGTGTGACCATGTAAATCTCCCCTGCCTTGTGCCACCAGCCTGCAGACCCTGATCAGGTGGTGGGATGTGCATTGTGCCTTGGGCTTCCCAAATCTACTGCAGCTCCCAGGGCTGTGCTTAGGTGCTTTACTGAACTAGGCTACTGTCCCTTCAGTGGCAGTTGGCCAAAAGGAATTGTACTCCTCAAGGAAAGATCTTTCCATCAACCAGACACCTTTGATCTTAGCAGAGAGCTCAATCTAATTGTTTGAGGTCAGTGAAATTCCCCTTTTCAGAGTTGCATTGCAGTCAGTGAAGCTTCTCTGTGACAGATGAATCTAAGGTTAGGGTTCCTCTGTAGAAATGAGGACTAAAACAGGGGGCTTAAGTTACCTGACTGTCAAGTGGTGAGACAATGCAATGGGCAGAGCACTCACAAGGCTCACTGTTTCTAACCACTGCAGCTCCCCACCAGGTCAGCAGAGCACAGAGTGTTCATGAGGAGAGCAGCTTTGTTCAAAACCCAGGACTTCTACTAGGGGCAGCAAAATTTAGCTTGTACTAACACAGGATAATGATTTGTGGTATTTTTTAGAAGCAAAGAGCTTTGTGGATTAATATTGGTATTTTAGATCTAATTATAGACAGCTTTTAACAAAGAGAAAACATGAGATTGCTAAAACGTGTTGTATTTTGGTACAGCAGGACAAATTGATCTGAACAGATTTGCATTAGCCAGGGTGCAACATGTCTTCACACTTAAGACTTCTTTTAATTTAAGGAAAAACATAAGCCTAAACTCAAGTGCTCAAATTTTCAAACTGAAGCACTTAAATAAAAAGCTCTAGTTCATTAATTTCTTTTATGCTGTGTGGGTAAAGTTCCTGAGAGTTCTGCAGAAAACAGGCCATTTTCTTCTTCATTTTCTTCTGTCTCACTGTGAATTAAATGCTTAATTTGGGTTAATCCAGTCTTTACAAGACAGCTTGCTCACGTGAAGAATTTTATTGACAGTCAAAGAAAGTAGAATAAGCTTTTTTGAAAATATCTTGATTTAAAAAAAATACTGCCGAGGAGAATGAAAAAATGTAAGTGCTGTTCAAAACAAATGATTCCTCTTGTTTGAAAGCAGAATCCTCTTGTAGTGCTTGGGGGTATTTACCATGTGGGGTCTGCTCAGCTACATCTCTTCTGAGCAAGGACAGAGAAACATTTGAAGATGAGTATTCCTGGTCATTTGTTAGAATCACAATTTGCTGCCTTAGTTTGTGTCACATAATAATGTAGAATATTTGAGATCTCCAGCTGAAAGGAGAAAGAGACACTGTGGGTACATGTACTGTTTTGTTTAGAGAAAATGATAAGAACTTGCCAAGTAAGAAAGCATTTCACCATTTTTCTTCTCAGAAAGTTAGTTGGGAAGTTAGGTCAGAAGCAGGCTAGGAAAAATTTGGCTATGTCTCACTTCTAGATTTTCTTCTCCTTTGGGGAGATAAATCCATTTTAAAGGCAGAAGTTAGAAAGAAGAGTTCACCTAATGTCTTACCTTTCTGTCTTTAGACTGCAAGAATGAGTTTTTCCCCATCACTAAACATTATTGTTGCATGAGGCTGCTGTTGTGATGGGCACTAGTCAGAGCTGTAAAGGACATGCATGCATGAGAAAAAGCCAAAATTAAAACTGCAGCAAACAGTTTTTGGTGCAAAACCACCAAATCTTAAAGACTCTGAAGGGTCCTTTAATACTCCCTAGTTCAAACTCTCATATGAAGAGTAGGCCATGCCTTTATCCATTGGCCAAGGCTACTTCTGGACAAGACTTTGGCACCCTCTGTGTGGAGATCACACAGGTGCTCTGGGCACTTGTGCCAGGCCTCCAACACCTTCCTTGGGAGCAAAGTAAGGAATTTCTACAACACATAGAGCAAACATGCACTCATTACAAGTATGTACCAGACACCTTTATCTGCAGAGAGGAAAGTGATGGAGATGACCTTTTTTTAATTTTAAATCTCTAAAACACAAGAAGGCTTTGTAGCCCTCAAAGAAAGGGTGAAGTTCATTTGGAAAACTTATTACCCTGTTCTCATTGGAATGTTTATTCCATGTACTTGAAAATGTAACTTATTTGCATGGTAATATCACTGTGCTAGTTAAATGTGTGAGGGCAAAGAACAAGATGAGAGTGTGAGGTTTTTCACACTGCTAAGGAATTTATCTTTTATTGTAGACAAGGAATAAAACTCACTCTCATCCATATTAAATAAATATACCACTTAACTCAAAGTCCACAGAACTTGCTGAGGTACTCAACAAGTGGATATAATCTTAGGGCTACAAGACTCTTTGTTCAGTGATTCATTTAAATTAATCCACTTAGAAACCAAAAGAAAAATCAGATATTGTAATTTCCTCAGAAAGAGAGGACAATAATTGAGATCCCAAAGAGGTATACAGAGTTCCTATTGCATCCTGATATATGTAATTGTCAGAAAGGTGACTTCAAGAATAAATTTGACAGAAGAAAAGCAACGAAAAAAATCCTCCAGCTCTCATGGTCAGTAATCTGAGTTGTCTGGAAGATGGATGTGAGAAATCTTTTCAAAAGTTACTCACGGGATCTCAAATTCATTCCTTTCTCTGTTACAGCTCAAATTGTTTTGTGAAGTACTCCCGTGGTTTTTTTTGGGTTTTTTGGTGGTTTGTTTGTTTGTTTGTTTGT
>VZDJ01007749.1:42117038-42137693 GCA_008694505.1 Cyanoderma ruficeps
GAGGCTTTCTGCCTTCTTGTGTCACCTGTCCCTGCCCATTGCCTAGTGTGCTGGTTTGCACCATGCTGATCCTTTTTCACACTCCCTGTGTTGCTGACACCTGCAAAAGCTACTTTTCTAGGCCAATAATCCATGATGTAAACACAATGGATTGTCATTTTAATAACCAATTGACAGATGAATAGAAACACCTCTTCATGCCTTCCTTTCTAGCTTGTAGAAGATGACATAGTCCTCTCTTCAACTTCCCATCTTTTAAGAAGAGGAAACTTTTTTTCTTCTCTTGCCTCAAGAGAGGCTCCTTCTTTCCCAACAGCAGTTGTGGTCATCCAGAAAGGTGACCTATTTTTGTCTCCCATTAAGACAACCTTTGGGAGACAGATGATCCTGACTATCTCGTCCCTCTTGGGGGAATCACACATGCTCCCAATTTCAGATTACATCTCAAGGCTTCAACTTTCCTGCTCAGCAGCAGGGTTAACTCAACAGGCCCAGCTGGATTTGGCACATACACACCCTTTATCTCTGTTGTGACAGCAGTTAATTAAAGTGACTCAGAAAACAGCGTCTCCAAAATAAAGTCGTGTTTATTTGCCAAAGATGTACCCAAAGAAGTGGCCTAAACAGCAAAGAGCCATAGCTTAGCTTGACCTACTTGTAGGTCTGGCTCTGCCCCAGATTAGTACGGAAACCTACTACCTACTACCCCACCTGACTGCCCAGAGTCCTCTCTGGCCACTGTCAGTGGCAGCTCATCCCTCCTCCCTGCCTAGCCAGCACCTTTGATCTGTGAAGTGCACTGTGATGTTGGCTCTTGGCCTGAAGAGGCACCAGCTGAGAGAAGCAAGCCTGGAGTAGACCTCTTTTCTTCAGAGGCACTGTCTTTCTTACTTCCTTTCTATTAAGAGATTAATGGATTTTATTTTTGTTAAGTATATATCTCAGCAAGACTAAGATATTAGTGATGGGCAAAGCCCTAAGTCTGGGTAATTGACTGCCACAATTTTGGCCATCATTAATAAGCACAGGAACTGAAAATGAACATCTCATCTTTGATTAGGGAGATGGAGAGCCATTCCTAATCACCGCACAAATAAAACTAATCATAGCACAAAAAATGCGGTTGCTTAAAGAAAACATACCATTTCCTCTGCATGAAGAAATCAGGTCTGGAAACTCATGAAGGTATTGCTGAAACTGCTTTGATGATTGTAACTTCCACACATTGCAAAGCAAGGAGGTCAGAGGCTGTGGCTTAAATAGGCTTGAGCTGGGAGAAAAGAAAAAAAAAATTGCAATGCCTACGTAGTCTTATAAAGCTTTGGAATGGAAACCTGTAGGACCAACCCTTAGAAACATTTCCAAATTTATAAAAGAAAACAGTAAGTATTGTGTTTTCTGCTCTCCTTGTTCAATGTGATAACCAAATATGGTGTATGAAGAAAGAAATAGAGAGACAAAAAATAAAGCAAGATCTTTCAAGTGGCTGAGAAAGAAACACTATAAGCATATAAGAACTTACTGGTGATACCACATTTGAAGTCCTAGGAAATTTTTATGTTTTACAAATTATTGATGCATGTTAATGAAATAATAAGTCATTAAGGAATTGTTTTCTTCATTAAGGAACTGTTTTATTTTCCATTCTCTTACACAGTTTCCTTGGATATTTGGCTCATAAATTTGTGGAGGAAATGCTTCACCCATATTAAAAACCTGACTTCATCTTCATTTATTAAAAGGCAAAAGAGGGATTCTTTTTATTTTTCTTGGCATATTTTCATTGCGTACACTTAAAGTTTTCAAGTGTTAATGTCTGACTATGAAAGCAAATATTCTTTTTATATTCCAGTAGTTAAAAAAAATGCAGTTTATTTATTTCCTTTTCTTTTTTTTTTTTTTCATTATTCAGTTTTGGCACCGAGTGTATTAAAACCTTTGAGAGTCTCAGGCATTCTAGTGTTCCTGATATAGTTATATAGAGAGAGCATAATTCTGTATGCTCACTATTAAAATAAAGGTTAGTATTTGTGACATTTACAGTACTACTTTCCTCAAGTTGTCACATTGGGAATGCTTGAATCATGATTTTATTTTTGGTCATACTTTCACCCCTGGTATTTTAAAAGTCTGAAAACCCTTACTTTATTGAGGTATTAGGGGATGCTCAGAATCTCCTAGAGCCCCTGTGGCAATTAAAACACACTGGGGACAGGATAACACTCCAAGAACAGGTAAGTTTAAGAAGAAAAAAACCAATATGGAATAATAATTTTTGGCTGTGAAAGAGATTTCATACATTGACTTGTAGACAGCAATTGCTCTATACCAGGTTTACTGTGCCTGGTTTAAACATCAGAACAGTGTTTGGTCATGGGGTAATGAAGCACATCACAGGATCATGGGCTAATTTCAGCTTTAGTCTCTGAAGCAAGGCTTTAAGTAATTGGCTTCTTGGAACTAAAGTTTGTAGGTATTGGAAAACAATGTTTTAATCTATTTTTTACAGCTTGCTCTCCTACTAAAATGTAACTAAAGTTTGTACCCTAAGGGAACATTGTTGAATATTAGCTCCTGATTGCCCCCTAGTTCTAAAGAAATTAGTCTCTTATAATACTGGTTTTGCTGTTGTTCAGGAACCTGCTGGCCTTTATGAAATGATGTAATTTGAGAAGAAAATTATTCTTGTCTGAACTGTGACATGCAAAGTGCTTGGCTTGGAACACTATGATTTTTATGTATGGACTTTATTTTCATGTTGATTTTTTTAAAAAGAAGAAAATGACAGAAGTAACATATAAAATCAATATTTATCTTATAGATTATAAGAGATACCTGTTCTAAGAATTAAACACAGAATTGAAAGTTACTCTATATGGTGATCAAGGATTCTTCAAGGACCATACCCTCAAAAAAGAAAAAAAAAGAAGCAAAGCAGAATAGAAATGTTTTTAATTCCTTAGCTAACATTTTATGTTCAAATTATCAAAATTTAGTTTATCTTTTTGACAGAGAAAGAAGAAGACATGCTTCCTCAGTATCTTGTGATGCACAGTGTTTCATGTCAGGAAAGCTCCCCTGTGCAGGTCAGCAAACAGCATGAGTTGTTCTCAGTAGTTCAGATTCAGGTGAGTTAATAGACTTGCTACATTTTAAAAACACCTAAAAGTGAAATAAGGAATACATTTCTGCATGAGATGTCCTGATCTCCATTTTTTTTCTTTCCTATTTCTGAATCATTTATGATTTCTGATTGTCCAAACATTATCTCCAAACCTGGAGCAAAGCTGTTGGGATTTAAGCACTTTGGACATCGCTAGGGATGTCTAGACTTCTGTGCAATTCCTCTTGAACATGGGGGTCGTGGGGCACAAGACAGGACACATGCAGTATCAAACTCTTCTCAAATATTCTTCATAGTTTTTAGCTATGAGTGTTGCTCAGCTTATGTCCATGCTTGCATGTTCATGTGTCTGTATATATGTATACATTAGATATTATTTATATATTAAATATATCTCACTTTGCTGTGATGTGCAGTGCCAAATTAGCACATACAGAATTATTCTTTCAGAATTTATTAATGGTCTAAAACCATTATTGGTAATTGGAGGATGATGCTATTCTCCTGATCTTTACAAATGTCCTTTGCAGTCTGCAGTGGATTGAATTTCTTATGGTTATGGCTGATAGCCAAATGCTATACTTAATCACTTAATATTAATTTATATGGCAGACAGTGACAGCTTTAAAAAGGTTTCCTTCCCTTATTGTGGCAGGAAACTTCTCTATCAATTGCTTTAAATAGTATTTCTGAAACAGAACATAAGCAAAACATCATCTTTGCAATAGTAGACCTAACAGTTAAACTTAGTAGATGTTTCTTATGAAATTTTTCAGTTTGCCAACTTCAAGCTTTCTGTCAGATACCACTGGGACAACATCTCAGTGACATTTCAGGTTTTGATTTGTTTGCTTATTTATTTACTTGCTTTCTCTTGACTGAAAAAAATACAGTGAAATCTGTTTTGCAGGAATGTTATTCAAAGGAAGTATTTTTTTTTCCTTCTCACTTCAGAGGTAAACCATTTAAGGTATACTCTCATCAGAAGATCGACTTTCAGAAATTAGTTATTTTATGTGAGAAAGTTGCATAAAACTGGTTAGTTTTACTCATTTTTCAGTAAAGTTATGTCAGAATTGGCATATAAGAGCTGCTGTCCATTGTCTCAAAAGGGTTATGAGAAATAATTTTCTAGCAAATAGCATTTACTACTAGTGTAAGGATTATGCCAGAAATAGCTTCACTGCCCTTCCCCCACCCTGAAAATTCCTCCACCATACTGTTAGCACTGGAAGCAGTAACGTAGACCAAGTTCAGATGGTTTCTAGTGCTTGATTTAAAACATTGTTGTGTTGATGGGCAGCTCACCACTGGCCAACAATTCTTCTTTTATGCCTGAATTATGAGTTGGAAGTATATTCATGTTGTAATGATCTAAGCCTGGTTATACTTCTCTATAACATTTTTCAGCAACCGAATTTAAAGCATTTTAGGTATTGATCCAACCTAGTCAGAAAAGAGTGAGATTTTGTATCTTCACTTAGTGAAGTGCAGATGCCTATGCATCTGTTTTGTGCTAAATTTCCAAAGCCACGCTTATGTCACTCACTTATGTGAGGATCCTGACTAATTAGAGAAGAATTTGGGACATACTACAAACTTTGCAATATATGAAACTTATTTCTGATCCTATAGTGTTCTTAAATTTAGATTAATAAGATTACTGAATATTAACTGCATAAATCACTTTTCAGAGGATTAGGTAACCAACTAAAATGTAGGGAAGCATTTACAGGGCAGGAAGAGTAGCTGGGTTGTCTCTGGGAGGCCCCAATGAAATTGGTTTCCTACAGCTCCATCTCTAAGGCACATGAGCTTCCCCTAGTCTTCAGGCATCCCTCACAACACAGAGGAAATATTTCCCTTTCCAGGGAACTGATATGCCCCGTTATTTCTGTTAACAGATGTGACATTTGTGGGATTTAACCATGTGCTACAGTACTGTTTGTTCTATAAATGTTTTGTTTCAACAAAACAAATGGTTCAACATTATTGACAAGGCATGTTTATGCTTTGCTGTCTTTGTGGAAGCTTGAAAATATATTACAAAAGACATGTCACAACCTTTATGAAATACTTAAGTGTATTATTGTTATTGCACTAGCACTGTCCCTGTCCCTGCCTGTACTTGAACAATGTCAAGTGATGGGGAGAAGCGCCAAAGGCCTGAGAGGACTCAAAGTACTTTCAGCTGGTGAGTGGCTCCAAGCTGACCCCCAGAAGGGAGGAGCCTGGCTTTGTGCTGATGGTAGGACTGTGCTCTCAGGAGAAACTTGGTTGCTGAAAACCTTCTTTTAAAAATAAAATCTATTGTAATTTTGACTGCTTGGTTTACAGTGGAGACAAGTGTCGGCTGAGGGATGTTGGAATGGAACACCAGCCTCACTCCACAATTTGTCCCCTACCTTCATTTGCAAAGACGTGTTGAGGAGCACATATGGACACCTGCAAATCCTAGAGGGAAAACGAAAAATGCAATGAGTCAGACTTGTGCTATAGTGGAATTTGCAGACTCCTGGCATTGGTTATTACCAATTTTATGACACTCACTCCTGTTGTCAGTGTGCTGGTGCACGAAGATGAGTGAGGTAATAAGTTCTGTGAGGAAGAGCAGGACATTGTGGGAAAATATGTGCCATGTCACATACCTAACACTTGGCAAGTCTGAGGTAATAGTTATGCCTAAGATAACAGCAGAGAATGCAGTGGAAGTAGGTAGAGCATGCAGAATACTCACTATGCCCTGAGGTCACTGAACACTGAACACTGTGACTAGATATGCCCACCCTCAGGTCAAGTAAGGATTAGAGGAAAGGTGTAGCTAGCACATGTATCAAAAAGGATAAAAACTCCAACCAAAACACTAAAAACCCCAGCCCTTAACCTACTGAGTTCAGAAACAGAGGGAAATAAAAATATCAAACTGAAACTCTTCCAAAAAGGACAGGTGTGTGAGTGGTTCCTGCTGAAGGGAGGTATAATGTTGTTTACATTGCTGCTCTTAAGCAAGACTTCACTTCAGCACCTCCCAGAGCATAAATATTGAGATTTTTAATGAAAGCAGCTGCAGGACATTTAATAATAAGGACAGTATCTTTGGATCAGAATATATTGACACAAGCTATGTTAACCCTGTTAGTGCAGTAATGTTCCTTTTCTGTTTCTATACTCAGCAGCAGGGCTTCGGAAGGCAGAAATATTTTAGGCTTTTGTTCTACGTGTAACTCCCTCCATATTCTGATCCCTTAAAATATATGCAAATAAGTAGTTGATATTGTGTGTCAAAATGCCCAGCTGAATAATTCGGCAAAGCTTGTTTGTAATTAGGTCCCCTGTTTCACCAAAATGAGCAAATATAGTGGAATCTTCTCTAGAGAATAATGGCAACAAAATGGGTACTGTAAGGGGCCCAGTTAATCAAACATAAAAAACTTCTTGAGGAGAAGCATCTTAGGAAAGTGTTGAGAAGCTAGAGTTTTATGCAGTGAATGCTATAGGAATTTGCATTTTTAAATGGACAAATACGGTGAACTTGTAAAAGCAGAGAAATTAATTTCTGTGCATCTTCATCCACTATTTGCAAGGTGAGATATCCAGAATAATGTGGAGAATAGTTAACACATGAAGCCATTTGGGACAGTTACCAATATTGCAGTTGAATTCTACCAAGCTGCTTACAGAACCTGCTGTTCTGAACCAGTCTCAGCCCATCCTTGTCCGCAGTGAGGGGTCCAGTGCCTGGGGCTGTGGCTGGAGCTGCTCTGGCTCCTATGGATACTTGTTCCTGGCTGGGTCAATGGGATGGGTCCTGGCTGCTGGCTCCTGCCTGGCTGCCCCAATGGGGAGCTGCCCCAGTCCTGGACACCCCCTCTTGTGAAACACACTGGTGTCAGACCAGTGTTACCTTTGTCATGTAGGAAAGGAACAAACAAGGTAACCCAGCACAAGCTACCAGAAACATCCAAGAGAAACGAGAACTTGGTGCACTTGCAGCCCCATGCACCTAGGCAGCCATCTCCATTATTTGTAGCCCAAGAGCCATTCCCTACTCAGTGGCAATAATGATGCTCCCAATTATCTTCTAGTCCTAAGTAGGGAAATATTTTAAATAGAGTGCTTGAAAAGGTATGAAACTGGAATTTTATTCAGTTACTTGTATCAATTCTTGAGGTAGTGAAATTCTTGTGCTGGCTCTTCTGTATCCCAAATGAGTTGTCAGTGATGAACAGGGAATGAGTACTCCCTTGCTTACACACATCACTACACAGCTGGCATTAGCAGGGCAGAAGAGGACTTGACTTCATCTAAAGCAGATCTCACAGATCCGACAAGAGACTGACAAGTGTAAATATTAGGCAAGAAGAACCAGTGACTGCACCCAGTACAGCATGGCCCAATTTTTTAATCTAATGTGCATACCTACCTCATGGGGAAAAAATAGACTATATCAGCTAAACTAACACTGAAATCAAAAATCAAACAGCAGCTCTTGCTTGGTTATGTGTCCTGAAGGCAGGGCATAAGCACTGTTTAATGGTAGCTCCCTGGGATGCCTGACAAGCATGAACTACATCTCAGTAAAAAAGTGATGTAACAGAATTTTGTTTTTCTTAAAAAATACATGCTAATATAATTTTTAAGCCAAGGGCATGAACTGGGTGGAACATTTAAACTTAAGGCTTCCAAGTTCAATACAACTATTACCTTTTTTTTTTTCTATGTTCCTCAGTGGTCTTTTAAAACTTTCAAACCATTTCAGCTACTTTGAAAAAAGGCAAAAAGACCTCAGAGACATGAAACTTCCACACACTTAAGGAAATCCAGTGTCTGGGTAATGGAATGAGACTGAGAAGGGTTTCCCTGTTGAAGAGGAAAACCCTGGAGTATAAGGGTGTCCATAGGCCAATGGAGATGGGGGTAGCAGCTGGCTGGCCAGCACAGAGACACTGCACAGCCAGACATGGTACCTCCTGCCCCTCCACAGTTATTAGTGACAAAACACAGTCTGGAAGCTGAGGGCTTTCTGAGGTGTGAGGAACTTAAATTTTAATGGAATGGGTAAGCCGTGAAGAGTTTTCTTGGAAAAATGCAAATTTAAAAGGAAAAAGATGATTTCGCAGTTTTCTCTTCATGGAATCATTACTTGTTGGTATTTAAAATTCTCACAGCACAGGATCAATAAAAAAATTCTCCATCTGATGGTGTAGCACATTATCATGCTGAGAGTTACCATGATGCCTTAGCGAGCAAAAAAAGTATTTTTCGAATTACTGGAGGATTCAGAGGACCATAATTCACGCAGCCTGAAATACAGCTCAATTTCTTTCTGAAAGGAGCCTTTCTCACAGGATTCCTGGCACCTCTTGGGTACAGCTGGATCAGAAATGAAATACAAATAGCCTCTATTTGAATTCAGTGTTCCTTCTCTGGCCACAATGCCAATTAAGAAGTCAGCAAGGGTGTGTACGTGTGTGGGTAGATAAATGAATAAGTAAGACTACTTGAGTTATTCCCATAGATTTAACTGCCACCTTTGTGATGATGACTTTAAAAATCTATTTCCAACCTCTCCCACTTTCTTATATAATACCAGATGTGTCATTGGTGTCTTCCTCAATCAAATCTTCTTTATCTTGTTCTTCCCTGGGCTGCTGCCAGGTCACATAGCTTCATTAAAGTCCTGAAATCCATTCCCACAGCCACTGATCTGACTCATCCTGTGACTCGTTTTTATCAGGGCTGTTGCAGGTTCTTTGTTTCTATTTGCAGTCCGTAAAGCCTGCACTTGCACAACTAGTCATGTTGGTTATAGGCACTAGTAAAATCCCATCCTTTCACTGAAAGATGAGAAAGGAACTGAGTGCAATGGAACTGCCAGTTTATTGTTTTTTTCACCTTCAAGAATCCAGTAAATTTTGTTCATTCTCATTTTCTTAATTAACGCAGCTTAGAGGGTCAGAACATGAACAAACTTATTTGGCCTCTTTGTGTTTTTATAATAGCTGGTCAGTGGTGGGAAACTCAAATTTACTTCCCATCTGATGGCAGTGCCCCGTGGGGCTCTGATACCACTTTGAGTGGCAGAGGATGGAAGACAGGATTCAGGGGTGCTATGCTTGATGGTATATATCTATAAGGAACAAATAGATTTTCATTTATTCCCAACCTCCAGCTGTGTAGTAACTCTCTATTTTTCCCTTACTGGACATCCACAAAGGGAAAGCATATTCACTCTGGTCATCCCTACTGAAGTGATACATCCTCATGTCCAGTAGAGAGTTTTCTGTCTGTTTCTTCAGGTGGTATTTGGGAATGGCTTTCAAAAGAGTTACTATTCATAATACAGTATTTGATGAAGATGCTGATGAAGACATCATTGTGTTCAACAGTGTTCACATTTCCAATATCTCTAACAAACTTGCCAAATCAGACAGAAACGCAAGGAGCTGAAGGGCACTGCTGAGTCAAATACACCCCATGGTTGGCAGTCCTGATGAGGGAAACCATGGTCATCCAAATCTCACTTCCTGGCTTTTTCCACTGTCTCAATATCATTGACAGACACGACGGTTTACAAATCCTCTTTAAAAATAGAGAGAGAGAGAGAAAAAGAAAATGCATTCTAAAACAAGCTGATTTTCCAGGTTTGGCCTTCTAATTGTCCTGCTACACTTGCAGGGCTAAAAGACAAGAAAAAATAATAACTACAGAAACAGACATTTCATAGTATTTGCATTCAGATGATGATTTTGGGTAGGGCTCAGGAAATAGACCTCAACTGCCCGGCTGTGAATGCCTCTTTTTTTCTTGCCTGTTTCCTGCAGGAGAGCACCGGGAGCAGGACAGCGAACTGCAGAGTGTGCAGACCTTGGACTCAAGCATGACACTCCCAAGTTAAGCTGCTCCCAGTTTTTATCAGGAAGTGTCTCATTGCTCTGAAAGGGTTATAGTCCTCTACAGTCACTGACTCCAAAGACTTGGCTTGGCTGCAGATCAAGCACGTGAAGAACGTGTGACCTTCTCAACACAGAAAAGCTTTGTCGTGAAATGAACTCAAGTAGCAACACAGAAATTTGTACTGGGAATAACTAGTGCCTCTCTCCTTCTTCTATGAAGGGATATATAGTTCAGCCAGTGTTTCTCACAGGCAGTTGTTATTTTGTTAACCTAAATTTTCCAGGGCTCTTCCTGAGTCCTTGGGTTAAACAGTTATCACCACAGAGAGAGAGGACACTCAGCTGTTCCCACACATGGAACCAAGGGAGGAATTAATTGTTTCTTATTATCTGCTTCCAAAGATAGGCTCTCCCCTCAGTGAATGAGAAAGGAAACAATGTTATAGCATCCTAATTTGAGAAGGTAAGAGCATAAACCTCACTATTTGGATCATCTCTCTTACCCCTCCAACATGACTGCAAAAATCTGCCATTTTCTTCCTCTCTAATGAGACAGGTTCTGCAAAGTAGAAGAACTTCAGTGCTATAAAAATATTGACCTGGAAAAAGCCTGTCTGAAAAGCTTCTGTATGAAATTCTAAAACCTGGTTACAAACATTAATGAAGTGTTTCACAACTTTCTTGTCAGACAGGTAATTGTTCTTATGACTATTTGATGTCTTGCATGAACTGGGACAAAGACTATGTGAGTCTCTCAAAGTGACAGAGGTGAGAACAGCATCCAGCTCCCACTGCCACAAATACACAAGACATGGCAGTTCCCCAATCCATTTAATTTAATGAACAAAGCATATTCATGTAAAGATGAGGAGTATAAAAATCAGTTTTAATCTGTGTGGTGACATGTATAACATTATTTTCAGCAGGAATTGTATGAGAGATGCTTCAGAGAAGCCTCAGCTGATACAATGGGTGATGTGTCTTGTGTAGTGCCCTTGTGTATGCGGGGACACTGAGACACTGGGCTTCTATTTCTCTGTCCTGTGATGATCTGGTGAAAGCCAGTGCTTAGCTGTACAAGGGTACACTAGCCTAGCTATTGCTTGATCCTTACAATTGCTGGAAATATTAAAAACAAGTCTGTTTCCAGGCTACTGACAAACTTGCTTGGGCTGGCACTGTGCTTTTTCCTGTATATAGGAAAAGACAGGAAGACACAGTTGGTTCATCCACACCTGAACTTTATTGCAGCAAAAGTGAGCAGTGGTTCTATTCCCATGTAACAATTACCATCTTTTACTTCACCCAGAAAGAAATGGGTGAATTTTCTTCAGATACTAGGCAAGTTGCATCATGATGGATTAAAATGACAGCTTGTTCTACAAATCCTTAAGGATTAAGAACATTTATTTCTAAACACTAAATCCCAGCAAAAGGATAGGAGGAGTTTGCTTTTGGCTTGGAGTAATATCACAGCTGATGGTAGAGATACCAAGTGAGATTATAGTGAACAAGGCTAGGAAAATGTATAAAAGCATAATTAAATTTATTTCTTATTTAATTTATTTTTACTTTCTTTTGTTCAACAGGTTATTTCATTGTCATATATTTATTGTAAAGAGTAAAAGCTAAGTTATACCTTTCTTTTTATTTCAAAAACACTTTATATTTTGTTTTGAATTTATTAAAAAGTATATTATAGGTAGAAATTTCTAAATATTGCATCTACCTGGCGTGTATTTTATTGTTTTTAAGTATCTGTAGTTCAAGAAAATCTGATATATTAAGAAATTACTCAGCAGGCAGGAGAGAAAAGCAACAAGACCTAATTGTGGAAACTTTTGGCTATGCGTAGGGAGTCAGTGTGCCTGTAGCTGAAGTGCTCTTCCCTGTCAATGTTGTATGGCTTAGAGATTGCAACGTTCTAGATACACAGCATTTACCCACGGTGTTTCATTTGCCTGCGAGCACTCTGATGTGATAGTGAAAGAATTCCAGTATCTCCAGCTGATGAGATTTCAGGTATGTTGCCATACCAGCTTATTCAATTTCTTTTTAATGTAACTCTACATGTTCTCTATGCCCCTGCCTGGTGTGATGTGACAGCATTCGCTGTGCACGGAAGTAGATATTCAGTGTTTAGCAGCTACTGTAAGTATCACGTGTAGGCAGGGAAGACATTACTTTTGCAAACCATATGTAACCCACAACCTGCCCTGTCACCTTCCTGCGGTTCTCACAGTTATCCTGCTGTGTTGTACTTGGGAAAGAGGTGACAGGAGGTAAATAACTTGGCAGTGATTGATTTGCCAGAGAGGTTGTTCCGGGTGTTGAGGAACTGTTGCTCACACCCTTAGAGTGTCAACACTGATATACTTTAACAAGATCCTTGCATTTTGACAACTTGATTCTGAGGTTAAGAGCTTTCCCAAATGATCAAGGTTATGCTTAGCCTGTGAGAGAGATGCATTCATGGCACCTCAATGTCTTTGGTTTTTTTTCACTGTCCCAACTGTCTATCATTGTTTTGCCACTCATACTGTGCTGGTTATTGCTACAGACACAGCTGAGCTGTAAGTAGTCTGAAGTAGGCCATTGCAGGAAATTTTACATTCTCACTCTACATAGACTCTATCAGATGGCTCCAGAGGGATACAGTCCCTCCTCCACTCGTGTTTGTGCCTATGCTGTGCAGTTGCTTTTGTGAAGCTCTACCACTCCTACTGCACGCAGATCAACCAGTCCTCTTTGCGGAAATAATCAGGCATCATCAAATTATCTTTGCTAAATTTGTTATGCTTTTACATTTCTTATGGAGACTACTGAAAATCCCTAAGACTTATAAAGGCAAAATTGGGATGGTCAATTGGCCACCTTCCTGCCTTTAACACAAAGCAGTTACGGGGCTGGATGTTCTTCCCTCTCTTTCTGTACATCAGCATGTTGACATTTCATCGGTGACGTGAATTTTCCGTGTGACTTCTGTTTAGTCACTAAAACCTGCCTGCATATAACTGTGTCAACGTTATCATCTCTCAGAGTCATTATTATGCTTCAAAATGCTTGCAACTGTGAAAACCCATAGACAGATGTTTCCTAGTGAACAGTGTGTGCCATGGGTACTTGCATGTGAACAGCACAAATACAAACTTTTCAAAACAATACACATTTTGTGGTCGGGTTTCTCCAAACCAGTTAGTGTCCCAACAAAAGCAGTTTCCTGGCAGAACATAAGGGTACAGCAGCTGTTTGAGCAAAAAACACGCCACCCTGTTGCTGGGGTGGTTTTGTATATCCTCAATAGATTTTTTTAAACTACCCAAATTCACACTGCACATTCATAAGCAACATGCAGAAAAAGATCCTTCATGTGCACTAAGTATGGGGTATCACTGCATTTTTGGTGTCATTATTTCTGTATTTCTGTATGCCAGCCTTCTTGTTTGGAAAGGTGTGAAAAGTTACCCATCTGTGAGTCAGGTACATTTATCAGAGGTAAAGCTGCTTTTTGGGGTCCACGCTTCCTTAGCAGAGTAAGCCTGACTTTGGAGAACTGAATATATTCACATCCCATTAAATGAAAAAGAAATATTCATCATCTCAGCTTATGCTCTCTATAAAAGCGAAACAATCAGAAGTGGCTATTTCTGTCAAAGGGGTATGTTTTTAAGAGAGGGTTTTTGCTTGTGAGCAAGTAGAAACATAAATACATTATTATTACATAAGAGAACTTTAAAATTAATTTCACCCACGATTAATTATGTTCCTTACTCATGTGTTTGTCTTAGTGCCTGTATTTATCTCACAGGATTAACAAAGTCAATGTATTACATGAGATGCTTCACTGAACACCAGCATTTTCCTATTATTAATTAATTTTTTTTCTTATGGTAAACAGAAGAAGACATACATCATGTTGATACTATGATGTTCTAAAATGCTGGCTGAAAACATTCCTTTACATATACCAGAATTTTATGTGCTTCTTTTGTTCTGATTAGAATAGAGAGGCTTTGGAATTTTTTTTTTTTAATAAGAAGTGAAAGACATGTATTTGTTTGTCTTCTGTATTCTAGGAGGCACATAATAAGGAAAATAGATTAAGAAAATAATCATTAGGCTTCCAAGTATATTTAATATGTGTGCACTTGGATGCATATTATTCAGTTTTATATTTTGTTTTATGACTAGCTTTCCAGAACAAAGAAACTCACAAAAATTCAAGCCAAAGAAATAGCGTGTGAGTGTGCATCTGCATACAATAATTCATATACTAACTACATTACGTAGTAACATGAACCATCTAGCAAGCAATGCTTCCCTGCTTCATTACACTGTGCACAGAAAAATTGAGCTTTATGCTAGAGATCTTGTTGTATTCACTGCCATCTGAATCTTATGCCTCTTTAATTGTTTTGTTCATCTCAATTTGAAATGCAGTTCTGATTTTGATCTCAGAGTACTATAAATCCAAAATAAGTCTAACAGCTTCAAAGAAGTTTATTTCTGCTTTACATAGTTATAACTAAGATAAAAATCTGACCCATAGGCAGATTCATTTTATAGCAAGTTAAAACATGTGCCCTTACTGTTGGCAAATCCTCAAGATTAACAGACATACATGTGTTGCTAGAATAGCAGCTATTGAGCTGCTTTTCTTTTTCTTTTTTTTTTTTTTTTTGCATCCAGTGCTATTTTTGGTTCCTTCCCCTTTGACACACATTCCTGGTAACAATTAAAAGGAGCTCTTCTCCGCACAAAATTAAAGCTGATAGCTGAACACTTTATGTACCAATATACATTTTCCGTATTGTGTGTCAAATACATTAGATGCTGATTGTCATACATGGAATAGAAATCAGAGGTCAGATTGTCCTTTCAATTACAGTGGTGTAAACCAGCAGAGTGAAAGATGGATAGAAAAATTATACTGGGGATCTATTGATGTTTGGTGCTTGGCTGTCAAAAGAAGTATGTGATGCATAAATAGGGATTGCCTGTGCATTTGTGGGCCCTCAATGATCCCTGTCTCTGCCCGTGGAAAGTCTTCTTGGAATGAAAAGCAATGCACAGGGTCATTCACATCTTTCCCCTTTTGAAGGGGCCAGAGCTGGCATTGCAGGACATTAGACTAGTGGGTGTAATGCTACTTGCTGTAGGGGGCTGCTCCCGTTGTCACACTGGAGTTACAGGTCCTGTCTCCCCTTTGGCATAGCTCTTGTCCTTGCAGGTCATGATGGACTTGGTGTCTGCTCTGTCTGTGAATGGACTCTACACCAGAAGTGTAAAGGAGAAGTGGCTGACCTTGTCCATCACAAATTTCCACAGCCTCAATTCCCACGTGTGCTTGCTGAAATAAACTACTGAATGTCCCTGCATCTAACTAATTTCCTCCAGAAAAGTATTCCAATATTTTTGGAGTGAGTCTTGAGGCCTCAGGGCTCTTCTTTTTTCGTATGACTGGGGCTGGCCCATGATATTTCCCAGGATGGTTTTCGGCTTACTCCCCAGATTTCAATTCCAGGTGCTGCAACAGAATGTTCTTAGTGGAAAGTCCCTGAGATGCTAACTCATTTCCTCTTTTTTTACCGTTGGGGTCCAAATTTTCTGGCTTCCAGTGTGCAGAGCCAGAAATACTTAATTTAGCATTCCTTATGTCAGCATTCCTGGAAAAATTCCAAGAATTTATTATATCAGTGGGTGGGGTGGGCAGATGGTGGCATGGGTCAGAGCTTTTACCACTTTTTTTTTACCAGCACACTTTGCCTACACTTGGCATTATGATAATAGGGGCAAATTGCCATGAATAGTGATGAAGGGGATCAGCTTCAAAGAGCTCCATTATGGTGAAAGGGTGTTAAACTCACAGGCTACAGTGTGAGTTTAACCTGTAGAGACTCCACGAAGCCTATTGCCCCAGTGATCACTGCAAGTTGGGTGAAACATCAAACCCCTGCTCAGGAAAGGTTTCCCTTAGAGTGTAGTATGAAGGCTTTAAGTCAGTGGGATTTAAGGATATGCTTATTTCCTGAAGCAAAACTTTGCTAAATTTCACTCCTTCTAGCTAAACCACAACATTACTCTCTAGTCTTCAGAAAGAATAGTCAACCAGTTTTCCCTGAGACTTGAACCCAGGGGCACTGGGTTTCCAAGAAGACATTTGGAAATGGACAAAAATATGGGGAAAGGGTCCCGTTTCCAGGACGGTTGCTGTGATAAATCCTGACAGTGTGGTCATCAAAAGAGAAAGATTTGCTGTCATCTTGTGCTGCTTTGCCAAACATGTACTTCAAGGTAAGAGCATAGGTGCTATACAGTTAAGAACATAAAATTTATTTATTTATTTATTTATTTATTTATTTACTTGGCTTTTTTGCTGAGTGTTGCAGGAGCTGTGGTCATAATTACTGTAATACTCCAGTTCATAAATACTCAGTATGATATGTAACCAATAAACCAACACTGTCTGATGCAGCTGAACTTTGTGTTTGCCTCATGGTGGTTGGATTCATTCATTCTATTTTGAAGAAACAAGCCTTCTGGTTAAGTTATATCTCTCATTACAGACTCTGTTTGAGTGAATCTTGTGATGCCCCCTGTTACACAGTCAGGGGGCGGCTGCTTTGCATCACTGGAGATATTGTAAAACCACAATGTTCAGTGCAGCCCTAACACAGTGAGGTGCTTAGTCTAGAGCTCATGGAAGGCTATCTGCCATAGGAAAGAAAGCCTATTTAGCTAACTTACTTAAAATGAAACATCTCAAGTCAACAACACAAAACACTATTTTCCTCAGAAAATTACATTTAGATATAATACTCCTCTGGAAGCGAATTGCTTTGTGGGAACTGCGTTTTCTGGTGGAAAGGTATTGCAGTGAGAGATCCTTGATCAGTTCCAATAATTTAAGCACTGTAGCTTTATGGGGTGTTATTATTGACTCTGGCAAATAAGAAAATATGTCCTTTGCTCCCTTTTTTTTAACCTGCAGTGTCCTTTCTCTGCTTCCATTGCAATGGCCCCAAACTGCTGACTAGACAAACAGACCATCTGACCTCACCCATCTAGTTATTTTTCAGCTAATTACTTTGTGCTCCCAACCCCCAAGCAATTTTCATGTAAACATATTTCAGGAAATACATTTCATTGTGGGTAATTCCCTTGCCACCCTCAAGTTCAGGCAGGTGTTTTATTTGTTTTTGTACAGGTTCTTATTCTCTATCATTAGACTTTGCAACTCATTATTCTTGTTTTAACTGCTTTGATCTGTTCACTAACTTCAAACTAGTTTAAGTAAAAGTTCACTCCTGTATGTTTTCAGTGATGGATTTTCATATTATAATAATGTTCCTAAACACCATTTAGCTTCATGCAGCTTTTCATCTGTGCTCAAATAAATGAGAGTTCTGCCACAAATAGGACCCGCAGACCTTTCTTTCCCACAACAAGAAATGCAGATGATCACATGGCATCAGTTCATAGGTAAAACCCCAGCCTACATCTCACTGGGGATGCATGAACTCTGTGATGAACTGCAGGAGAGCTTCTGTGGCTCTGCAGGATGTTCAGCTGCAGCAGGTCATGCTGCAGGGGTCCAGATGTTTTAGAAGAACATCTAAGATGTCCAGAGCAACAGGCCTACTCCCAATGACAACTTGCAGATTCCACCAGGGAGAGAAATGAGCTTAGGTGAAGCCAATTTATGTCCTGGAATCTGTCCTACCTCCAACTTCTACCTTTCATCTCTCATCTCCAGCTGTGACTAAGCTTGGCTTATCTTTAAAATAGGTGATGTTACTTGATGATTATATTAATGCATGTAATTATCTCTCAGTATTCTCCAGAAGATGCAGTAGGTCATGTTCCTGTTTTCTTATAAGTAGTTCTAAAAATGACACAGTCCTAGAGAAGAGGCAGGGCCCTTTTGTTATACATATTTTATGGAGATGAGAAGGCAAATACACCACCTGAAATGTGGATTATCAGGTATCAAATCAAATGACAAAATAGACTACAGGGCAGTAATTTGTTGAGGTAGCCAGTGAACATCAAGTCTTCTCTCTCAACAAGCTGAAAGAGATGTGTCAAAACATTTCTGAATTAATTGGACTTTTGTGCTTGATTCACCCAAAGTCCCTTTTAAAACAGAAATAAAATGTTCATTTCTCTAAGATTTCTGAAGGGAAGGTGTTGAGCTAAAATATTACCAAATTTTATTGTATTTAGTGAGGAAGGTGAAGAAAGGCTAAAAATCAATGAGGGAAAGAATAGTATCTATCTAAAGGCTTTCATATCTACACGTGACCTGCTCAGGTATACACGAGCGTGTATCGATGCCATTGTGCTTATTCTTCCTGGAATGAGCCAGGTGGGGTTTTCCCTGTTTGTAAAAGAGAAGCACAGGAGAATGCTCAGGATGGGAATTCTCCATCATAACTCATACTAGTAGCATCTTCATGTCCCTCTGTTGGGAAATCCCTTCAGTTCTTTGTAGAAATCCTGTTGGCTTCAGCTGGGTGAGCACCAGACACTGAAGTTTTCCAAGACTTGTCTGCCAAATACAGTTAGTAGAAAGCTATAATTTAGAATTTCCTCTCTAGGGTTTCCTGGTAAAGAATCTAAATGCAGAGCGTGGCTCAGGGAACCCACATTCTCCCCAGGGAGATAAACACACCCAACAGTCAGAAACATAATCTGTTCTCATAGTATTTCTAGCTTGTTTTCCAACCAGCTGGGATTTCCATGCTGTGAAACTTGGATCCGTATGGAAATATATACTGTTCTGACCTTAATTTTACTTTCAAACTTCAGAGTTTTGTCCACCTCAGGGAATAGTGCAAAATGGAATCAGGATGGACCTGGAGGAATAAACAAATTTGTGCAACACATTTGCCTTCACTGTTAGACATTCTTGCTGCTAAACTCAGTCAGCAGGTCATTCATGGTTTTCATGGGAACTTTTGCCTCTCAGTGAAAAGATAAATGAATGCAAATATTTCTTCCTTCCCAGAAAGAGGAGCTATATGGGCATGATTCAGTTTGACAGTAAAAATAGTGTTGACCTAGCTGTACCACCAGGGTTTAATGGGCTAAAATTTTAATTCATTAAGCCCCCATGTCAGCTTGACTTTCCTTTCCAGCTGTTGTGAAGACAGAACTACTCATTTAGTTACTTATGGCAGCCTGGTCAATGTGCCCTTTTTATGAACATAGCAGACTCCAAGGTAGATTAGTGCATATTTTGTTATTGCTGCCTTCAGGTTGGTTCAAAAATGGAACTTTGATGTCTTCTGCTCCTTTGTCTTGTTCTATACAGTTTGTCAGGGTAGGTTCTGACTTTGTTTTTATAGGATGCAGGTGGATCTTTCACAGCATAACAACTCTATTCTCAAAGCATAATATATTGTCAATACTGTTTGTAAGCACAGGAATAGTCTCAGAAATAAATTTCTGTAAGTATGATATTTGCAGGTATAAGAGGATATTTTTTGAGTGCTTTGAAAGTGCTTTGGGAGTAGGTCTTCTACCTATACCACATAAATTAATCTTTTCCTGCAATGCTTATCCTTGTTTGCTAGAAACCATAGAAAATGTCTGCATAAATTCATCTCTATTTAGGATTTTAGTTTACTCCCTTCCCTAGGTTTCTGAAACTTACTGTGACTTAAATAATTCTTCAATAAGGGGACTCTTTACTTTCTCCTCCACTTGCCAATCTGGCAACAGAGTGGAAACAGACTTGGCTCAGTGTAATCTGTAATATTTCTTTCATTATCTCTTTTTTTTTCCCTTGAAGTCTGGTTCCCCAGGGCTTACAAATCTGGAGTGAATTGTCTGGTGATATTTTTCAATGATTTGTTGAGGGAAACGGGTGCAAAATGATCCATGTAACTGAGTAAGTTTTAAAATAACTCTTTTGTGACATGCAAAGCCCTGGCTAATTCACAGAATTAGCTTGTTCTTGTAAATAGGCAGTGCTTAAGAGAACATGAAGATTTTTTAAAAGTGTATTTTATTAGCATTATAGTGTAGTGTTGTAAGGTCATAGCATTAGAGAGTTGCTTCAATTCACTCCACATGTTCCTGAAAAAACAAACAAGAAAAAACAACCAAAACCCAACAAAAACCTACTGATTTTTTTGATAAATGGTTTAAAATAAAATATAGACTAAGGGAACTAGGTACTTTTGAACATGCAACTCTGTGTTGTAAACTTCTTATCAGTGTGTGAAGTTATTTGGTACAGTATAGGAACATTTGTGCCCCCATTGAGGGAAGTTTTTTATAAATTATTTCAACTGTAATATCAGCCACTAGAAAATGCCACCTGGGAGACAGATGGTGGAAATCCAGAAACATTCTGATCAGACACTACACTTGGTTACAGAGGAAATAAATCACATGTCAGTACAAAGACATAAGAAACGGACCCTGACAGATCCCACTACCAGCCAGTCTCTTTGACTCTGTGACATATACCACTGTTCAAATATTATTTTGGTAAAAACAGAAAAAAAAAAAACTGAACAGCTTACACTGAAGTTTGAAACAGGGATGCTAGATCTCTAGAATACTATTTAACCCATCTTTTATTGTTTTTTTTGTTTGTGGGTTTTTTTTGGGGTTTTTTTTTTT
>VZDJ01007749.1:42144721-42240062 GCA_008694505.1 Cyanoderma ruficeps
AATTTTTTTTTTTTTTACCTTTCTCAAATTTTCCTGCCTCATGTTTAGGGTGCTGTTACTGATGAAGAGGTGATCAAAGTGCTCTTTTACTAAAAGCGTGATTCTTGCAGAAACTTGCTATTCCAGTCTGATAAACTTCTTGCCTGCCGCTACACTTTCTAATTAAATTATCAAACATTGAGGAAAAAGTCCTGAAAGTGGGGAAAAAGGAAACATAATTATCCATGCAGTGGAGACAAAGAATACTTACTGAATGCAGGTTCTAAAGCTTTTTGCCAGACTTCTGCTATGAAAATTATTGTCCAGAAGGGAGGCTGTAAACCTGTTTTTGAAGATCAGTATGTTTCAAAATGGACTATTGTACTTCAGATAATTGTTTTAACCTTTCTCATATGATTTATAAGGTCATCCAACACTTATGATACCAACATTTGTTTGTGATTTTACTGGTCTCAGAGCAGTCATTGATTCAAAGGACAGACCTAGTCTTTGGTCTTTGCAAAGCCATGTTTTCAGGGGATTAAATGACCACTTTTTTCTCTCCATTCCTCAGAGCTTCTTTTCCCTGGGGCTTAACTGTGCATTCCTGGCTCAACACAACCAATGAGTCAACTCTTTACAGAAGCAAGAAGTAAGAGTAATATACAATCTAAGGAAGTATTATGTATAATGTAGTAATTTATTAAAGGAAAAAGCTTGTGATGAATGTATAGGAAATATTTCAGTGTTGGTCACTGAGGAAAGGGATGACAGGTATACTCTTCTCAGCAATGATGATAAAAAAGCTGTAATTTTCCAAGCAAATTGTTGTGTGTGATTTATAATTTCATTTTCTAGCCGTGTTTTATCATAGCGGTACTTTGCCAGTCGCAGCAGCACCTGCTGTCAGGGCGAGGGCCACAGAGGTGTGTGCCTTCTCCTCAGATTGCACACACAACACCTGAGGAAGCCTGGCCACATAAAGGGTATAAACCACAAAATCTGAAAAGCTTTGGAAGAACTAGCTGAGCCAGTCTGTTAAGAATATTGCTAGGGCTGGACTGGGAAGTGAAACCTATACCTGTACACAGCCCCGGGAAGCAAATTGAAATCTTGTGGGGCAGAGAGGGGAGCTGAACTGAGATGCCCCACAGCCTGCGGCTCACCCAGGTGGTGGATGAAGCCCCAATGTTTTCACCCAACTGGTTTGATCAGACCTACTCTGAATATGCCTATTATTTCAGGATCCCCACGTGCCACAGAGAAGTGAACAAAGTTAGCACCTGAACCCAGAAGAGCTCTTGGTTCAAAAATAGTCATTGCTCTGTAGAGCCAAACCTGGACCAAAGGCCAGGGCCAATGTGTGAGAAGACAGCTGTGGCAGTAGTTAAAAAATCCTGTTTTATGATATTATTGCTTTTCCTCTTACCCCTGCTTATTTCTTAGAACAGACTATCAGCCACAGATCCTCCCTTTGCAAGGAAGTGCATGGAATTATTTTTGGAATCTCCTCAGGTGCTCCAATGGACGGCTGGAGGTGAGGCTATTTGCAGCTGCAGGATGGTTGGTTAGACTTTGAACCCAAAAATATCCTTAAATCCCCTTAATATGAAAACATTTAGGCACATTCTTCTCACTGAATTCAACAGAATTACTCTCATGCCTAATCATAAAGCATTTCAGGATCAGTCTTAATCTTGTATGAGCTGGGCTGTGACAGAGCAAGGCTTTGAATATCTTTCTTTTCAAACCGTGTTGGGCTGTCTTAACCACAAGACCACAGGTATTTTGAAAGACTGCTAATTAATGTTTGTAGCATGTTTGAAGATCTGAAGATTTGAGAATTCTATAGAAGCTACTACAATAGTAGTTGACTTTCTAGCTCTCTAGAGAAACTATTGCTTAAGTTACTAGGGATTTTCATTCCTGAATAGGTAGATTTCTACAATACCCAGTTGTGATACTGGTGCCAATTCTACTTAAAAGCTTTTAATATATGACAATTAGTGGAAAAAAATTTAAAAATCAAACCTTCTTCTCTGATTTTAGGTATTATTTTTAAAGCTGAACAAATGAATTTTTTTATTTACTATTACAATTTTTGCTTTCCAAAAAAAAAAAAAAAAAAGCTTTCATTTGTAATAAAAGCTCTAGCAGGTAGAGTTAATGCACCTTTCCTACATTTCAGAGTCTGCAGATAAATTTAGGCTTAGATAAATGGGTGAATTAAAATACTTGTATATCTAAATTCCTTTTAAAAGGAGGAGCAAGAAGACTGCAAAAGTGAGCAGAACATTTTCTTGTCAAGGTCATATAGCTTTTTAAAAGAAATATTTCTAGCTCGTGGTTCTACTGTTGCACGTGCACATGTTGCATGGCCTTAAATCCCTTTGGCTGGTGTTTTCTGATGTCTGAAGACTTAGGTAAAATGGGGAAGAAGAGTTAGTGTGATTTAGGCAGAACACAGGCTGCTTGAATCAAGGTCTTCAAATGAAAATATACAATATTCCTACATGCTCCATGTAAGAATAACTCCAATTTTTCTTCCATAAATTCTTCTCTCTTAGACCTTATTTTGAGCAAGTTTCCAGGGAAATATGGCCCAGACTGTGTGGACAGTACCACTGATATATGAGAGATGGTCTTCTCTGCCTTGGCCCACGGGTATCCTTTTAGGAGAAGAAGGTTTCCACCATCTGTGTGTGGCTTTGGGGGTGGTGGAGACATCCTGTCTGCTCCAGCACGCCTTTTCCTCCTGCACCAGCTGCCCATTGCACCCTCATTCCTCATACTTGCTCAGCCCAAAGCAGCATGGTGCTTGAAGGAACTGAATGGTACCTCAGCCCCCTCCTCTGGTCCTGGTCCAGGAGCTTGGCTGTGCCACATTTGCTTTACCTGCACTGTGCCACACCTCACTGTCTCCACGCCTCCATCCCTTCAGGCACCAGGCAGGATCGGGTCCCACTCTGCCTCTGTGTGCCTGTGATAAATGACTGCTGGACAAACATCCACAGCTGGTGGGGCAGACATTGCTCCTGGTAATTCTGCAAAGTGGTTTCCCTGCTCTAGCAGAAATGTCTATTTGCTAGTGCTAAACTCCTAGAAGTTTTTTGCTTTCCATTTGGGATCATAAATCTTCTGCAGCTGACCAAACTCACTGACCAAGTACGATCAAGACAAACCTTTCCTCTTGTGTGCCTTTTGGGCAGCGAAATGCAGACCAGATAAAATAATTTTTCTATTGCTCTATACCAAAATGTTGTCATTTGACTTCAAGTTTCACTTTATATGTTGATATCGGTGAGTTTTGTAATTTTCCACAAATCACTTTTGTGCTTTGTTTACCTGAGAGTCAGATAGTTTCATAGCCAGGTAAAGGGACCTAAAAGAGACCAACATAAATTTATGACCTAATTTCTAATAATTATGAAATACATTTTTAATACATTTATATTTTGCACAACAGGTGTGTGATCCTCTTCCTAAACATGCTACCTTAGCACAAGGTGCAATGGAGGAAATTATTTCTACACAGGGATTTGAGATCTGCTTAATAAAACCACCTAGAGAATTAAAAAGGCCAGTATATGGCAATTCGGGTCCTATATCTGCGTTCTTGAAGGAAAAAAAATATACTTGTTAAAGTTTATAGGATATTGCCTGAGGAGGAACTTCAGGAGAAGACCTTTCTCCTTAGGGCCTCTGTCAGTTTCGTGCAGAGCCATCAGTGTACATACACACACACACACACATGTATTTTTATGCAGACATGGCAGCAGGCAGTGGCAACTTTCACCCAACTCGGAACTTTGTGTAAATAGTTTTAAAGCTGAATGGAAGATAACAAGGACAATCCAAATACAGGATTCCTATGCTTAGGAAATGAGTAGTGCAGGAACTTTATTATGGGGGAAAAAAGATAAATCTGATAGATCCATTATAAATACAGCCATATATGTAGGTCTTCCTAAGCTAACTTTGGTTACTGATAAACCAAGGACATTTGTATTGTGTGTTCAAAATACCACTAGGCAGACCTATTTCCCTCATCAGGTTACACCAAGATCTTCTACACTGTCATATACAGAAGAGATCCATCATTAACAGTACTGGTTATCAAAGTGAGAAACAGGATGTTGTTCTTGTGCAATAACAGTTTCCCACTGGTATGAGTTTTTTTAATTACATGCTCACAGAACCAAACCCAGTTCTGACCTTGACTCACTCTGACTCAGTTAAGTCACCTGTTGCAATTTCCAAAAGAACTTTAATACTCACTGATCTTACCGGGAAGTTCTCAGTTCCAGTTATGTAGGGTAAAATTTTATTGTTGTGCAAAAACTTCTACTGACTTCTATGGCCTGTGTGTGTGATGAAGGTAATGCTTGAAAAGGTAAATCTCCTTTTTGTTTTGTTTTGTTGTTTTCTTTTCTTTTATTTTCTTTTTTCTTTCTTTTTTTGCAGTGATAGTACTTGAGGTGGTCTCTGAAGCATTATGACTAACAAAAGGTCAGGGATGAGCACCTAATAGCTCATCTGTGGATTGTCAATAGAGGCAAACAGTGGATTTTCTACCCATATACTGGCTTTTGTTCTGCACACTTTTTGTCAATTTTCACAGCTTTCAGCTATGAATATGAAATAAATAAATCTTGAGCCCTTCATGAATAATGTAATGTAATGTAATGTAATGTAAAACTTGCTTAGACAGTGCTTTGCCAAACATAAACATCCCTTCCACTCAAAAATACAAACTGCAATATGCTGATGCCCCTAAAAAAAACTGGTCCAGTAAGAAAAATTAACTTTTTGTGACCCTGAACAAAAGTCACACTTTTTGAACTTGGTATGTGACTTTTGGCTAAGCAGTTGTTTATTCATCACCGTAGAGATGAATAGCAGCAGTCACCTCTCTTAGAGAAAGGAGCTGCTGTTTGCAAATCTGCATAACACCAAGGGACGTGACGCTTAGCTCTGGAGGGTGGCAGTGAGTCTGGGAACAGACAGTGATGCAGCAGCCAGGGGACAAAAGCAGCAATTTGATGTGAAGAGGTAACCTGGTCCAAAGTCACTTAACTCTCAACTGTTCAAGGAATTTCGGTGTGTTCTCTCTGTATCAGCAGGTATTTGTGCTATATCATCGATTGCTTCTCACCCTCGTGCTAGTTAAAAACTTGAATGCCATCCTTGTTGTCCACTTTGGTTACCTTGTCAAGCATGTGACCATCTATATGTCAGAAAAAAATCAGGTCCAGGCAGGTAACCTGGTAGCTCACAGATTTGATATGGAAAACTAAAGCCTATGAGGGAGGGTCAAACAGATTGTGTTTAGAAAAGATTACAAATGCACTGTTTAGCCAGAGGACAGCCAATACAGCTGATCGAATGATGATAAGCTTTTTCAATTATCCAAATACTTTTTTTTTCCTTGAAAGGATAATTTATTCCCACAGACTTTCTCTTATAGAGAGTCATCTGTCCTCCTTTTGCTGATCAGCTAACAGGAGAGAAACCTGAAGGTGACAAACACTGTGTAGCTTCTTCTGCCGTCTTGACAGGGTGTGGCTGTGGGTTTAGATAAAAGACTCTTTTGTCTTTCCTCTGGGGTGATGGGAGGATGCATATTGCTGTGCCTAAGACCATGAAGCAAAGATCATGGTCCATACTGAGCTCTGTGTTGTCAGGCAAACTGGCCTGAGACCCCTTTGAAAACCTGGCCTGCAAGAGGAAACAAAAAGGAAAAATACAAACAAAACAGGGAATCAGCAAACAATTGGTCTGAATCATCTTCTCAAATCAAATCACTTTTACCACTGGAAAATGGTAATAAAAGAAAATCTGTGCACTTCTGGAGAGTTGGTAGCCTTTTCCTTGGCAGAGCAATGAATTCCATGCAAAGCTGCAGGCAGAGAAAAGGAATGGACATCTTTCCTAATAGTTGATACTGGCTAAAAACTCATAAACCAACCTACAGAGCACCTGAAGACATTCAAGGGAGAAGTGTCATTTTTTAATCTGTCATAGCTAGAAATCAGACAGGTTTTTTTGGTTTGTTTTTTTAATTATTATTTCTCTGGGCAATGAGTATTTTTTTTAACAAAAATACCTTATTCTATGGACAGAAGTTCTAATTGCATCATGCCAGTGGACTACTAGTTAATCTCATCTCAAATAAAGATCAGATTAAGGTGATGCAATCATGAGAAAGATCAACTCAAAGGCAGCTGCAATCTGGGCTTGAAAAGAGTAGCACAGGTAAGCAATGTGGCTAGGACCCTTCTGAGAAACAGGGGACACGCTGCCTTCCCCTGTCAGCCCCATTTCATTTGTCCAGAGCAGGCTGTAAAGCAGCTGATGTTGTGGCACATCATGCAGTAAAAGAAAAGGGAGTCACTGCAATGTTGTCCTGCTTAAAAAATAAATGAATAGATTTGTCACTTTGAAAATGACAAAAAATATTAAATATCAATAATGGATTTGTTGGATTGGCAATCTGCTAGCAAGTGACCATTTCTTCATGTCTTCCTTACAAAATATGGTGCTCACCTGACCCAAATCAGACAGAGGGACTGGCCCAAGACCTGTGACAGAGAAGGATGACAGCAGATGAGTGTTCCAAACACCAAGGGTGAGAGACATTTGCTATCCTGCCTGCAACCTAGGGAAGCATCTGCGTAGTTAAAACAAGTGCTGTTACATTAACCCATGTGAAACCATTAGCAGGGCACATAGCAGGGTCCATCTGTTTACTCAGGCCTCTGCAAGGGGGGAGAACTGCTATTCTATTGTTTTTTAAGCAAGAATGGTACATGACTCAATGGGGAATCAGGAAACTTTCGGTTGTTGCACCAATATTAAAGCTGTGAGGAACTGCATTTTAATCTTTCAAATAGGCAGAGAAGGTTAACCGACAGCTGTTATACTTCACAACGTAGAAAGCAAACAGAGAAATCAACTAGAACAAGTTAACCTTATAATAAAGAACAAAAAATAAACCTTCATCCACCATGTAACCAAAAAAAATGAACAAATTATACTTTTTAGGTATTCATGCACACCTGCCTTTTTTTAATTACTGGCTCCCCAAACTAGAACTGGAACTAAAACTCCTCCTGATTCCAATAGGGGTTTGCAGCAGTGTGTGCTAGAAGGCAGCTGTTTGTGCCGCGGTGGGAAAGCTGGGCACTGCACAGCTGGGCGCTGCACGTTACTGACAACCCCTGTCCCAAAGAGCTTACATTTCCACTGCATGACTGCGGATAACAGATGGGTCGAGATGGGAGACGATGAAAACAGTGAGACACTGGACAGTCTCAGATCCCAGCTGCTTACCCACTCTCTAATACTGCCAAGTTAAAATTTCACAGTCTTATTGTCACAGCAGAGTTTACTGTTTCTTTCTCACTGAGGAAGAGGAGCAGTGGGACATTTGTGCATGCTACAAAAGGGCTTCAAGCTGGAATTTGCTGCTGAACCAGATAGTATTGTGATAGACACAGTAAAAACTCCTGTTTTCTTCATATTTCCTTGCTGCATGGAAAAGTGTTTGCAAGGCCGAGTGATGTGCTCAGCGCTAGGGAATGGCAGAGGCCGGTATGCTGGGCACAGTTCTGGAGGTTAGGCCTTCAACCTCTGAGAAGAGACTGACACTCAGTACGCGCTTACATGGGCTTTGGAGGCGGCCAGGACACAAGTGACACATTTCCCGTGAGGAAAGTGAGTCTGAGGTGTAGCTGATGGCTTAATGCAGCTCACAAGAGAAGACAGCAAAATAAAAGTAGACTCTGCTGTTGAAACAAGCCTCCACACCCAAGGACGCTTTTAAGTGAGGGATTCAATGACAAAAAACCCAAATGCCAATACGGGGACAAGCGTTGTTCAAGGCACTGTGCAGCTGCTGCTAAAATTGCCCCAAGGTTGTGACTCACACTGAGCCACCACCGAAGCGGGGTGCAGCGCCTGGCCGCCGCTCCACCCCCCGGCCCGCCCGCCGCTCCCGGGGAAGGATGCCGGGCGGCTCCCGAATCGCCGTCTCTCCGTCGGAGCGGGAACCCCAGCAACTTTTTTCCCGGCACTTTTCCAAGCACGAGGCCGGCCGGGCCCGGGCGGGAGACGGCACCTGGGGGCGGAGCGGCAGCGGGGCGGGCCCGGCCGTGGCCGGCGGGAGGAGCCGGGCCGGGGAGGGGGCGGCCCGGAGCGGCGCTGCCGGGATGGGAGCGTGAGAGGGGGTGCGTTCGCGGCCCGAGGAGCTGAGGTCTGTCGGTGCCGGCGGGCTCGCACCCGCCATGGAGCCGGTGACCAAGTGGAGCCCGAAGCAAGTGGTGGACTGGACTAAGGGTAAGAGGGAGCCGGCCCTGCCGTCTGGGCGCCGGGGGAACTTTCCGCCGGCACGCTGGGGGTGCTCCGCTGCCGCCGCGGCTCCTCTGCCCGGCGGGGCGGCTGCGTGGGCGGCGGGGGGAGCGCGGACTCGGCCAGCGCCGGCCCCGGCCGAGTCCCGGGGCTCCCCGGCGTGGTGCTCGGGAGCTGGCGGCTTCCCGCGCCCTCTTGCCGGCGCTCCTCCGTGCCTGCTTGTGCCTGCTTGCTCCTGCGGGATTTTCGGTGTTTTGATTGTTTCTGGGAAACAATCTGGGAAAGAGAAAGTTTTGCAGCGAGACTGGCTGACTCGAGGTCGGTGTATATATACCTATCTGTAGTGGGGTCTGTGCCCACGCCTCGGACCCCTTCTCCCTGTGTTCGTCCTGGGCAGCCTGATTGCATGGGGAGGGAGTTACCGTGCTCCTTCAGGCAGGTAGGATCGTGGAATCACAGGGTCGTTCAAGTCGGAAAAGTCCCGCGAAAGTTAACTTTCAGCTTCTCAAGCGAAATCCGTTCACGTTTCGAAAAAACTTCATGTTTGTAAGTTAAGCGAGAAGTTTTTAAACTAGCTCAACTGAGCAAGATCTCTTTATCCTGTTCAGCGGTGGTGGGACTGAAGCGCTGGGCTCCAGCTCGGAGAGGTGAATAGCGGCCCCTTCGTCCACCGGTCTGTCCGTCCGTCCCCCCCATCCCTCATCTCTCGGGTGTGTGCTTGTGTCTCTCCCTCTCCCGCCAGCAAAAGCATCCTCCTCTGCTTCGAGGTTTGTTCCCAGTGCTGACAGCCGGGAAAGCCTCGGCGGGACCGCGGTGTGCCGCTCGCCTGCCCCAGCCCGGGGGGCTCCGGGGGCGGGAGGGCTGCGGGCGCCCCGCTCCTGCCGCGGGCATTTCGGCAGCGCAGGGTGTTACCGGGGGAAACCCGAGGGCAGCTTCAACCTCGTGTTGGCATACTCCGCTTGGACCCTGCAAGTGCTTCCCGAATGCCGGCCGGGGTGCTGCTGTCGCAGTTCCCGCTCTGCGGGGAATGAATCAAGAGGGAAGTGGAGCTATGAGTTAGGTGAGGGATTTATGACTTCTGGAGTGTACGTCTCTTTTTTTATTTTTTTTTCCTTGCCGTATTACGTTTTAGCGTGATCCTCTTTAGTTACGTGAAGCGTTTTCGCAGGCTTAGCTGGAGTTTAAGTTGATGAGAAGTTAGGAATGTTTTGGGAGGTGAAGGTTTGCCCGGATTAGGAGCGGCGTTCGCCCCCAGCAGCCATTACTGCCGTGCCTCAGGACCATCACGCTGGCTGGACTGCGTGCCTGTCTGTGGTCAGCGCTTGGCAGCAGCGCGGCTCGAAACTCCGGCAAATTTGGAAAGCAGACTCGTGTTTTCAGACAGCGAGAGATGGATACTCCCAGGCCTCCTGAGCGTGAGCATGTGCCTGGAGGGGTCGGTGCCAGTGAGGGACTGTCCAAACAGTCTTTGTGAGGAGAGAATTCCACAAAAACGTGCTGTGAAGTTATGCGTTAACATATAAATAACTTCCCCAGAAAGATCTCTCTTTTTTTATGCTTGGTATTGGTTTAAACAGGAGTGCGTTGTTCCAATGAAATAAACCTTATGCTTTGGCATGTAGAATATTTATATAAAGCTTTTCCCTCATTGTGTTTTTTTCTCTTGGGTGCTGAAAGTTTGTTACCTTGCCATATAAAAGAGTAAACCTGCTAATATTTAAAAAGCCTTTATTAATCTTAGGCATGCTTGGCTTCCTTTCTTGCATAATTTATTTTACTTGCAGGTTCTTTGAACAGGTAACTCTTCAGCTGGACCCTCAATTAGTGTTATGCAGAATAATCTGAGGGCTGACTGTAGTTGGGAGGTGGATCTTCTGACTAATGCAAACACGTGTACTTTGAAATGTAAAGGAATAGATTAAAGGCTGCTGGTGACTTTTGTTTGTGCTGTTGTTTTTCAGTTTCTAGGTAAGCTGGCCTTGTTCAGTACACAGTGTCATTTTATGTCACTCCCTGCATGACAAGACTGTAATAAAGAAATGAGATGTGGGAATTTTTTCTTTATGGTTATACTTTCATCTCTGCGAATGAAAATAGACACTTTAATAGCTAGCTAACAGCCTTAATAGCACAATGTTCCATAGTTTATTTTCAATCTGAAATAGTTATTTACTGTGTAGTTCACATCCACTGGGTTTCATGTTTGACCAAGGCCAATTTAATTTTACCTTATGAATATTACATTTAATTCTCAAGGTTAGTTTTAAGAAGCAAGGGAAGCTTATGCTCTTTGTTTTCTTGCACGTGCCTTCTGTGAGAAGTGATGCTATGATCTTCACTGAACTGGGAAAAATTATTTGTCTGGTGATATCTGCTGCCAGTAGCTAGTGCTGTGGTGCCATGGAGATGTATTTTAGGAGCATGACGTAAAAAACTGCTGGGAGATGCCAGCTCTCAGTGGGGAGATTGGTTTTGCAGATAATGATTCTTATTTACCATACAATGATAAAAAATATCTTGGCAAAATGTAGAGATTGGTGGAAATAAGTGGTCCAGTACAGTCCATTTTAATGTTCAATGTGAAACTTAGAATATTTGTTCTGGAACATCTCCCTTTCTCTTCCCCCTCCCCCCACCTTCAATCAAACTTTGATAAATTAAATTTTTAAAATTACTTTTCCAAACCAAAAGGAATCATGAAAACTTACTCTTTTCCATGAAACAAGCTCCTAAAAGCAAAATCCCAAAGTTGTCCACTGCTGGACAGCTTATTTGCTCTTGGTTAACTTACCTTTTTTAAATTTTTTTTTTACTACTTCTAAGTAACTTTTAACAAGGTAACTCTTGTTCTGAAGAGTTTTGCTCTGAGATCTTGAGTTGTTCAGTCCTTGGTAAATACTGTGAGAAGCATTTATCTAGAATTTAAAATAGAACCTATCAAGAAGCATTAAGCTGAACATAAATATTTTTAGATATTTGTAGTCAGGTTTTAAATAAAAAGTGCTCTGTTCATTGTTACCAACTACAGCTGATACAAAACACAGTTGCTTGTCTGCTCTTGCTAATTCAGACTAGAATGCTGCTATTTTTTGTGAACAAGGGTGTTTTTTCTGGCACAGGGTGCTGTACTGGCAATAGCAGGCTATGCAGCTAATAAGAGCTGGTTTAGTTAAACTGAAGTTGCAGAGGAAGAGTTGCGCTTTCGTTGCTGGCGATCTTCTGTGTCTGTGAAGCATTTCTCAAGCTTGCACCAAGGATGTGATAACTTTTTAGGTACAGCATCAATGTTTGAAAACGATCTGAATTTTTTCGATTTTTTTCCTATAAGCACCACCTCGATTTCTGTCTGGAAGAAGTGACAGTGCAGTTTAAGGTTTCTGTTACAGCACAGTGAATTCAGATAGCATTTAGGGGCCATATTCAGCAATGAAAAGGTATGTATTTGCCTAGGATGCTATGTTGATTTACTTGTGCCTGGATTGGCATGGAGTTTGTGCTTTTTGAACAATATTGTCTGCACTGTTTCCTAGCTCTGCTGAGAAGATGTGCTTGGGATTTGTTTCTCTGGGTTGTTTTGAGTTGATCCTTGTTGTGGTACAGACTAACATCTGGGTAATGCTGTATTTGACCTGTGATCTTGCTTTTGTGCAGTGTAAGATGCTTGGGGACTTAAAGTCCTCACCTGTATATCACTCCACTCTTGTGTGCCTGAATTTCTTGAGAGTTCTTCAAGAGGTATTCCTAGAGTTATTCAGCTTGTTGCAGGGCAAGTGCCGTAGATGTTGCAGCACGTTTGCAGTACACTGTATAAAAGTGACTTAATTTTACTGGCAAAACAACGACTGATGGTATGGTGAAACTTTTTCTGGTCTCAGAAGCCCCTGGCTACTGGAAACCCCTCAGCTGAGGTCCTTCCTCAAAACATGTGAGGAAGAGGAAAGCAGTGTTTGGCATAGAGCTCCTGTGTGAGAAATGTCACTGTCGTCTTAGAGAGCATCGCTGTTCCTCCTCTTTGTTTGCTGCAGCCTGATCTGCCTCTTCCCCCTTTCCCCAGGCTTCACATGCTTGTGTGAGTTGTGACTTCAAGCAAATTTTACACGGTAAAGACAGTTTGACGTGCTTGTGGTTAGAAGCCTCTGTTGTTGTGAGGCTCCATTACAATCTGGCCTTTGTCACTGGGGCTGTAGACTCAGCTGGCTGGGGATCATGCCTCTGTTTCGGGCTCATTATTGCACTCCAGGTTCAGTTATTCCCTTTCTCAGTAGTTCATAGACATTACTTATTCCTGCATATGTCATGAAATACTCAAATTTCCATTCCTGGTAAAGCTGTTGGGCAACTACATTTATAGGTATGTCTGGGAGAAGAGGGACAAATATGCTGATTTATTAATAGTTAGCAATTAATCGTGAGGGCCTGGTGTTCTTTTTTTAGAGCTATCTTGCTTTCCCAGGGAGATTTCAACAAGGTCAGTCATGTTAACTGTGTGTGCTGGGAGCTGTGAACCAGAGCTGGATTTTAGAACAGATTATGAGTGATGCTTAGCACTGGAGTTATTTTTTAGCTTTTCTTTTTGGGCACTCTCAAGCGAATCCCATTGTGTTCAAGTTATTTGGGGAAATCTAACACTAGGAAACCCTTAATTATTTTGTAAGACAGGAGTATTTTGTTTTCAGTGAGGAATAGCAGGGAGAGTTGTCCATGTCTGGGATACAGAAGAATTTCTCTTCTCTTTCCTAACCTTTTCTTGGTTATCTAAAAACATCTGAGTATTTGTTATTTAGATCAGGGAATGGTATTGAATAACCATTCTTTGCACATCCAGGCTTGCCCATAATTTTTACTAGCAAAAGGTGGAATATACTAAATACATCTATTTATATTTATTTGTGGGCTGGAACAAAGTAAAAACTTGCACAACAAGTTTGCACTACTGCAGTCTTCAAGTTATCCACGTGTTGTTGCTTAGATGAATGAGTACGTATGAAAACATAAATCAAAGTTGGCCTCTGTGTTCATGTGTTTAGATCATGTTTTCATGGTTTTTGCTGCGTTGCACTTTCTTGAACTGCTTGTGGGTTGTGATTTTTTTCCCCTTGATCTTTTCATACTCACAGTCGGCTCTGTTTATTTGCCATTAAATTGCTGTTCAAGCTACTATAACCAAACATAACAAAGTTGAATGCTGTTAGCATAATGTCTGGAAAATCAACATTTTGAAAACTAAAATCACAATAGGCCTTAGTGGAAATGGAAAGTTGGTTGTAACTTCATAGAATGTAGTGAAACTGCCTAGGTAAAGGTGCAGAGATTGGCCACTGTGCATGCTGCTTTTCTCCTTCTTTCTTTAAAACTTGAGGGTCAGGAAGTAATTTGTACCTGCTGTTGGAGACTTCTATAGGAAAAGCCTCATTTTTGTTGAAATATTGCTTGGGTTCCAGGTTTTCAGAATCCTTGTTATGTGTTCCTTCCTTGCACTTCTTGCCTGGAACCCTGTGTTTCCAGCATGCAAAACTTCTTGGACAAGAATCATGCCTCTCCTTGTGTTTACACTCATTAGCACATTGCAAGAGCTACAGGAAGACAAAGGGCACTGGATAAAAATGTATGTTGAAATTTGCCATGATGATTTGTTTTCTTTAGTGAAAGACCCCAACAAAAAGCTTTTGCTCAATATGTACTACTGGATAAATTGCAGTTATGAGTGATGTGTGAATACAACCTATTATCAAGTACTCAGTAGTATATGCGGGGGTTTTTGGGTGGTGTTTGTTTGTTCCTTTTTGTCTCTTAAATCGAAATTTCTGAATTGCCTGGTTTAAGTCATGGAGCTCCTTCCAAGCATGTCTAACAGATGATTACTGGTCATGGTTAGGGAATTGCAGAAGAGGTGGAAAGACTGCTCTGTTTTTGGTTTGTTCTGTCATCTTAGGACAAGATTTTTGCTGATGCTTCACACAGAAGGCATGTTAATGAATAAGTCTAAACAGTGACTCTGAATTAAGTGAAAGATATTGCTTTCCATTATATATTTTTCATAGAAGTGATACTGTTCTGAATTTGCACCTTGTCTTTGCCTAATGGTATCACACAGTCAAGTCTTGCCTTCTTGGAGGAATAGTGTATCTGCAATGTTTCTCCTTGCTCTGTCCTCCACACATCCCAAATAAGTCCTGTCAAAAGGAGGAAGAGGTACTGAGGTACCGATGATGGCAAGGCACATTTGAGGAGAGGAAAGGAAAGGTGGGCAGGAGTTAATTGAACTGAGGTCGCTGTAGCAACCTCTCACGCATTTATGGGAGTTCTTCAGGCCTCAGCTGCCTGTGGTGATGGGGTAGCTCAAGATTTTAGTGTGTTTGCTCACAGGGCTGCTGTAAGAGATAAGAGATTCAAATAAAAATGCTGTTTAACACTGGGTCTCTGACTTATGTTAGATCTCGTGTAGAGTCTTTGTGTCATTTGGGCTCTCATTACCAGAGTGGGATAACTTTGGAGTCTGAGACTCTCATTCAGGTCCCTGGGCCATGCTTCTTTTGCATGAGGAAATTGCCTGTGGGTTTCTATATGTCTGCCTCCATCTTTTCAGAGAACAAGCAGTAACACTTCACGGCTTGGAGGATCTGCAGGAGGTACACTGAATCAGCCTGATCTGTTTTGCTGGCTTTAAACATTCATTACCTATTAAAATAGATATTTATAGTATTATGAAATGTAGATAATTTTCATCAAACATCACACATACTGGACAAAGCCAAGCATCTGTGTTTGATTTGGTGAGATCACATCACTGACCTCTGTAACTCTGGGCTACAGTCATGCATTCAGCACCTGGCTGAGTACTGTTATAAAACTGTGTCAATGCTGTGTTAAAGCTCTGTAGTTTCTTATATGTGCCTCTCTATACACCCTTTAGAGTGAAGAATGTTGTCACTGTAATGACAAAATAGCTTTTTGGACTGTTTCTTACACTAGTAGTTGGGTGTAGGTGAGCAAAGTGTATGGTGTGCTGTTGCAGTCAAAGCTTTGTGGCATAAATGTGATCTTATCTTGCACCTTGATCAAAGGAAAGAACTTAATTTGTGCTCATCAAGGGCTAAGGCTTCTGCTAAGCAAGTGTTGGTACACGCTTCTAGGCTAATCATCCTGATGTCTCTGGCTTGGGTGTGCAAAACGAATGTTGCTTAGGTTGCCATCCTTTTATCATTGGGCTTATTTATCTCACAGTCTTATTTTAGCCAAATGAACTTGGCTGTGTGAATGCTTTATTAAAAGCTCTGCAATAAGCCCATTTTGTCATTAAATAAAAGAGACCTCCTCTGGTACAGGTGCTTTTCAAGCTAGAAGAGAAGGACTCAAAGTTTAGCAGGAGGCAGAATGCTGTACCTGAGCAGGTATCCTAGCACTGCACTGCTGAGGAGTGTGCTTGACCATGCAGGTGGGGAGGGAGAAGGGAACAAAAAGAGACAAAGACTTACTTCCCCACTCTGCCCCCCCTTAACAGAACTTGTCCTAAGTAGAGGGCTCTAAGAACAAGTTCAGACATGCCTGAAGAATGTGGCCTCAAAAACATGTATAGTGGATGGAAATGTGCCCAGAGAGTATTGCAGAGGAGAAGTGGGAACCTAGTGAAATACAGATACCTGTTCTGACGTGAAACTTTTTTTTCCTTCATCCTCTGTCTGGTTCTAGTCAAGATCCGTATTCACTGCTTCACTTGCATCTTTTGCAAGGTGCTGTGTTCTGTTTGTATTCCGTCAATTTCACCAAACAGAATTATAAAAGTACTATGGCAAAAGTTACACTTAGTAATTGTTGACATTCCTAAGGCAAGCTGTAATGGAAACTTTGGAAGAAAGAGGAGACAAAAGATAAATATGCTATAAATTCTGTATGTTTGTAGTCTTTTTCATCAACATTTGTAGTATTTCTTGTGGTATTTGGACTTCGTTTTTACCAGAGGCTGTAATATTATACCTCTTGTGAAATATAATCGCTGTGTCAACATAAAAGCTTTGTAATTGTTTCCTTGTATTTCAAAACAGTTCATCTTTTCTCTTAGCTATACCTACATCACACTTTTTCAGACAAGAACATTGGATAAATCTATATGTGATTGAAACAAGGACTTGGAAATCAAACCTGCCAATAACATTTCTGTATCTTGCTGGTTTTGGTTTTGTCTCCTCATAACACGCCTTTTTAGACCACAGCATGGTGTATAAATTCCAAGCTTGTTAGCATCTTTGGTGTATAAAATTATCTCTTCCAACAAGACAATTGGACAATCCCATTGGATGTGGCCATGGTACCAGTAACAACAATATGTACCAGTTTTTACTAGAGTAAGATTATTATGTCTTCTCAAGGTCATGTATTTGGAGAGAAATTCCGGTTCCCAGAAGAGTCAGTCATGTGCTAGACATGTTTGGAGACTTTTTTTGGGCTGCCTTTCGTGAAATAATTTCCAGAATTGTCAAGTTGTATGCACGCTTGCAGGTTTGCTCAAATTAATATGGCTTGGTTGTTGCAGAATACTGAATGGACTGTGTGGTTTCTAACACATGTATAATTGAGCATAATGCGTGTAAATTTTATTGTCCTGTATCATCCTCAATTTTCCAAGGGTTAAGAGAGCACTGAAGTGATAGTTGGAAACTTAATTATCTTTTGTGGCTTTACTGAATTATATTTTGCTCTTTATTATTCTTCCCTGTCATTGGGTGTTCTCAAAAATGTGTTAACTTCTGAAAACTAATTTTCTGTTAAGATTTAAACTATTTTCATTCTGCCTATTATCCCCTTAGCAGCTTTGTTAGCCGTGCATGCATGGGCCTTCCCTTGAGATGCTTCTTGCACCTAGGAATTATGCACTGTCTGGAAGTTGCACCAAAAAGAATTGTACTCTGTAACAGATTTTTCCCAAAAAACCCCAAAACAAGCCCCAACCAAATCTGATTTAGCTGTTAGAAAGCGGCAAATAGCCATCAATCAAATTGCTTGACTTCCTGACAAATATCTGATGGTGCTTTACTGTGGCTTAAAAGTATCAGGAAGACTTGTCTGGAGCTCCAGCATAGGGTCAGAAATATCTTGATGCCACCCCACTAGGAGGGTAGAATGTCTGCTCACACTCTGGCCTCTCCATCATCATGAAAAATGAGGATGTCAGATGGACTGGCTGAGGTACCTGTAGGACTCTTCTCTGCCCTCTCCTGTTCTTTTTGTTTAGGAAGGTGGTAGGTCTCCTGGTCAGTTTAATGGTATTTTGGACTTGTCTATGATTCAGACAGAGCCCTCAGCTTTGTCACGGATGATCTAAAGATACCTTTGGCTTTGTTATGATTGAGGTGTTGCACTTGAACTCTGAGGTCTCTGCTATTTTAGGAATTAGCATCATAACTAGTGCCAAAATATATGAAATAATGAAAATGGGTCAGGCAGCTAGTTGTTTTAAGCAATTGCTTTAGATGTTTAAAGTGATTATAAAATTATGGAGAAGCTCAGAGGTTTGGTGTTCGACTGCTCAGTTGACATACCTTGTTTTTTGACCCAGTTGTGATGTTCTTTGAAATGCCTGTTGTATTGGGTGCCTCAAGACAGTATATCCTGGTTCATGGAAGGCACTCTGGGGGCTGGGTAAAATAACGCAAGGAGTAACTTCTAAGAAGATAGAACTCCTGATGGAAATGTTGTGGAGCTTTTTAAAATGAATTAATTTATGCATCCAAGTAATGACAGCATCTCTTAGGAGAATCCAGTAGTGACTCCTGGGGATCTGTCAGTGATGGAAAGGTGTATGCACAATCAGCATCTTTCTGTTAATGTCGTGTCATTCAGCTTGTTAATGTCATTCGGCTTGTCATTCATCAGCAGGTGCTGATGGCTGGCGATTCTCATGTGGCTGTACTTATTCCTCCCTGGTGACTGTCAGACCACAAGGTGCTGGGCATCCGTGTTTCGTAACCCAGTAGGAGGCTGTCATCCCAAAGCTTGGCTATCTGGCAACTCCATCAGCTGTTGCCTTGCAGCAACTCCCCGACTTGCTCATGGGTGGAACAGTAATCACAGCCTTTGCAAGGGTGCACGCACAAAGGAGAGGCAGGCGTGAGTAATGGACCTTGCTGCAATCAGCCAAAACAGTTCCACACGGTGCTGCGAGAAGCATCAAACCAGATTAAAGGCATCACCCCATTTCTTCTTGGGAGACAAGAGGCAGGCAGTTTTGCAATGTTTCTTTTTTTTTCTACTGTGGGAACAGGCAACAGAGTGTTAATTGCCCGAGTTCAAGGAAAGGAGCTCTTGTGACTAATGAACAACTCCTTCATCCACAAATACCTTGTAACTTTTAAAGGGCAAGCTCTTAATTGTGTGGTGGCTGTAGGGCATGTGGGGTTGTTGCTTCCTATTAAGCACATAAAGTTATAAAGCACACAAGACTCATGTGGTAGACACATGCGACACAAGCGAGTAATGAAGAGTATATTGTTACTGCTTTTGGAAAATGAAATAACTTTGTGCTTGACCTGTTGAAGAATAGTATTTATTTTTAGGGTCAGCAAAGACCAATAATGAGTAAAAAAATTATTCTTGCTGCAAAGATTCTGACCTATTTTCCTCATGGAAGAGCTATAACTTATTACAGCTGACAGGGCATGGAAGCAGTCACCTTATGAGGCATGCTTTAAAGGGACAGTGCTTTTGTGTTACCTGCAGTCATTGTGTAAATACTGTGATTAATATTAATATTGCATGTGATTGAATTCTGTGCTTGTACTTGCTTTCATTTTATTCCTTTGGAAGTGTAATTCTCTATGCTACTGTGAAGTTCTTTACAACAATAAATCAGATGGGCAGAGGCTTGATGATGAGATGTGTGTATGGGCAGCTCCGGATAAAATGAACTGAAGGTTGATTTTTGCCTTCAGCTGGGATGGGTTGTTTGTTTTTCAAGTTGAGTTTTGCTTTGCTAGGAAGTTTTGCTGTGCAGTTATTTCTAAAGGCTTTCCTTGCTGGGGGTTTTGGCATGGAGGCGGGTAGGGGTCTGGCCTGTTCCCTCTATCCATAAGCTCTCCAGGCCTGTGCAGTTTACTGTATAGGAACAGAGGTTGAGGAGCTGCTGTTAGCTCTGGCTTGCAAGTAAATACATGCTTTTGGTTTCTGTGGCTCTCATTCCAGCATCTTTTCAGCAGGATTCGTGTGTGTGCATGAGATGGGTAACAGCAGTTGAAGTTTAGTGCCTGCAGAGCAAGAGGTTGATGACAGTTTTATATCTCTTAGAATTGAAAACATTGGGCTAAAATAAATGTCTTTCATATTTCACATGAGTGGGGTGGGATATCTAGAGAGAGTAACTTAGGGACTTCTATGTTGCCCTGTTTATTATATGCTTGTAATGTTCTCCTGTGGATTGCTTGCTTTTGAGATACTGCTACTTCTGTAGATTTGAAATGAACATTAAGAGGAAAATAACACAAAGAATTTTTTGTGCTTGCTGAAGTTGAAGCAATGTGACTGTCTAAAGGTCTGTTAAGTGGTTGTTTTGGAGTGAATGTCTGCAATGAAAACTTTCAGTAGTAATTTCTCATCAACTTTACTTTTTTGGCTGTACTTCCCTTTTTTCCTTGTATTTTCCTGTTAATGTGATCTTTCCTAGATGATATTCTGTTACGTTGGCCTTGCTTGAGTAACTTGTCACTTACTTGACATAACTTTCTTGTCTCCTGGCTATCTTACAGTAGTTTTCAGAGGTATTTGGACTTCTTTTTTTCCCCATCATAAAGAAGATGCTTATATATGTGACAAAAGGCAGCAAGCATTATTTTATTTTTATTTTAATTTTTTTAGCCCTATATGGAGAGCCCTCATTTTTTTCCAGCTAATGGTAAGCGGAAGACAGAAGTGTTTGGTGGCTTCTGTGATGACAGCTTGCAAAGAAGCTGTTCACAATTTTCTGTTTAGGAGGTCTCTATTACTGGTGCAGCGGGCACTGCTGGAGTTGGTGGATCTCCTGGAAGTTTTAGTAGAGAAAACATGGGGAAGGTGTCACTCTCAGTAGTGGTCTCGGTTTGAGGATTTGAAGCCAAGTCTGCATAAACAGAGATTAATGTGTGAGACACTTTCTTTGCTGTTTCAATAACTTCTAAATGTCACTAATGCCTTTAATTTAGAAAATAAACCCTTGTTGTTCTGCCTCCCCTTCTCTTCCCTTCCCCCACCATTCCCCAGCTCGTGTAAGGATCTAATGATTAACTCGGGTGTAAATAAGGTCACTACAGTGCCTCTAAGAGAAACTAAAAAGTGAACAAGCAAGCTTCCATAAATCACCATCTTAAAAGTTCATTTCCATAAAGTTAACAAATAGGGCCACTCTCAGGGGTTAAAGAGACTCAACCTGATTGCAGGTTCTGTCTTCCCTTGCAAAGTGCCCACCGAAGTATTACTTCTACATTTATGTTTCCAAGTACTTTGGGCTCAGTGAGCAATTTCTTATGATTTGGAAGTTGGAAAAGTCAATCACTGACTGGAGATTGCTACACAGTACTGACCATGTGGCAGATTGACTTGCAGAAGTCTGATCTGAGGACTTGAAGACTCTATTTGATCTCTTTAGGTAGTTTGGAAATAAGGTTCTGTAATATGTGAGATGCAGTATACATCCAGGAGAGAGGGTGCTCAGACAACTTGCAGTTGGTCTAAACAAACAAATAACTGCATTTAAATAAAACTTTTGTTATTTCTAGATTGGATGTAGTATCTTTTTATTAATGGGCAAACATCTGCTTCTAAGTTCTTGCACCTTCCAGTTTCAAACAGGCCTTATATACCTATCAGATGACATTTTAAAAAAACAATGTAAATGTTAGGAATGAGTGTCCTGGCTTCTTCCAAATCAGTATTTCAGGGACAAGAAAAGCATTTAAAATTTTACAATGATCATGGAATATAACCTAATTCTTCTTTCTAACCCATTCTTCAAGTATAATATTAGTCACATACAAGACAGTTTCACATGAAACCTTGCACTTACTGCTTCTCATTACTTGCATTCTTGGTACTGATTTGCCAAAAAATCTGACCACTAAGAGAATGCTTGATGTGTTTCTTTAGGCTTAATGCTATTTGAAATGTAAGTGCAGCAGTAAGTAGAAGAAAAACAGAAAATGTCTAGGTGACCCTAAGAATAGAAATTGGGGAGGGGAGTATATGGCGTTAAAAAAACAGGTGCAAAAATTATTGCAGCCATTGTTTTTAGGACAACATCTGTATCTTTGTAGCCTGTTTTCCACCCGTTTAATGCAACAGGATGACAGTAGGTTATTTTTGGTGTTTAAAGTAAAGTTACAGGTTCAGCATGAGGGCCTTATTGTGAAAGATTCCATGCAATCTTCCACGTGCACTCATTCACACATGTAGGGTGCTCCCAAACAAATAAATTGTGTCAGACATTAAGTGCAAACCATTTATGGGATTTTCATCCCTTCATGCATCTGTTTTGCAAATACAGAACTCAAAAGCTTTAAGGAGGTATTGTCCACTTAATAATCTCTTAGAAGAGAGGCTGTTAAGTGGTTATGTACTGCTTTCACCAATGTTATCCGATGCATCCAGCCTTATTTAAAATCCAATATAGAAAATCCTTCCCCTTGGTTACTATACAGCAGTAAAGTGGCTGATGTGAAGTTTGGCATAACTGAAATAGAGAATAGTTTTTAGGTTGCAGAAGAAATAGGGTGGATCAGATCAGCCACTGGGATAGCACATTTTCTCATTTATTTGAATAGCTTGAGGGTTTTAGGAGGTGTCTGCCAGTTTGTGCCTCATGTAAGGGTTTCCTTTATCTACCAGTTCATGTTCTTTCAGCTATTGAGTTTGTGTTAACTGACACAAGCATGGGAATGATTTTTTTTTTAAAACTTGATTAATTAGTTTGGTAGGAAAGCCATCCCTAATAAAAAGAAAATAACCTACAGAGGAAATGATGTTTTGCTAAAACAAGCTCTAAATGTAACATTGTCCTTAAAATAAGGAAAACCAAATAAAAAACTCACGCAAAATAATACAAAACAAGAAATCTCCATCCAACTGTGTAGTGGCCCAGAAAAATCCGAGAATGAGGAAAAAATGATTATTCATATGATGCCATGTAGACAGAGAGAATAGTTAAATGCATGAAAATAATGAACTGAAGAAGCACTGCTTTGAAGTGTCAGTAGGTGAAAGATAATATAGGTGGAAATACAGGTGACTGTTCTACTGAGGTTGCCTCTCTGTGAAGCAGAAACACTTCCTCTTTCAGACACCTTTGAATTTTTGACACCTTGAAGTTTCATCTTGTGATGGTGCTGGTGTAAACTGCTTGTTACTGTGAATGCATTAACCTTACAATTGAAAATCCAAGACACTATAAGGGAAAAGGCTAATTAAGTTGTCCACAAGTGTTCCTATGTCTGCTCTTGTGAAAATTGTTTGAATTTGGTTGTGAATTACTTTATAGTAATAATGAAATTAGGTAAACTGGAAAAGTCCAATGGTAGGAAGCTGCCTTTTTGTAAGTTTAACTTCATGTCTGCTGCTTGGAGAACTGGATTAAGGAGATGTGAGGGTTGGAGTAAAAGCTGCCAAAGGACGTACCCTTTCATAAAGAGTTAAATGTTGTTTTTTTCCAATTTTTTTTTGCAAGCAGTGCAATCTTATGTCCTACACCACACTGTATTCCTCCCTGTCCTCTCTTTTGTAGAGGACCTTCACTTTCTTTTGTCCAACATCCTATCAATTATTAAAGAGCCTTATATTCCTTAAGTCTTTGGTGGCAAGTACAGTCCTGCTAGTGATTCCCCCCTGTATGGCACCTATAATTCCCTAAAGCTGTGCCTAAACCCGTGCCTTGCATGGTGTCGTTTGCTGCTGGGTGGTGCACTAGTGTGCCAGGGATGGGGAATGTTGGCCCAGCTTGCTTTTTGCAGAGTTTCTCTGGTGCCCTGAATGTGCTCAGATACAGCCAGAACATATGGTGAGACCTCCTCATCACCTGTAGTTTTCCTTACTTTTGCTATGGACCTGGAAGGTTTTCTGGCAAGGGGCAGGTAGTACGGTGCAGGTGCAGGGAGGCTGGATCAGGAGACCCCACCAAGGTGCCTTCCAGCTTTACCTGTTCTGTGATTCAGAGGTGAGAAAGAAGGCGACCAGGGATGTTGGAGAGGGGAATGAGGTGGACAGTGGGAAGAATGAGACTAAAGAGATGGTCTTCAGCCATGCGTCATGACCTACAGACTGAGTCCAAATTCCATAATTTCCACTGCTTCTAGAGTTTTTGCCTCTGGAGACTGAAACAATTTCCTATTCCTGCTATGGATTAGGCTGCAATATGTGTTCTGCAATATGTATTCCACAATATGTATTCAAACAATAAAACAAAATTAAACTGTTTCCCTCAAACAAACAAACAAAAAAATCTGGTTCTTGTAATCTTGTGAATGACTCCATAGCTAACATTGGAGCTATTTTATGTTCAGTGTTATTATACTTCTGCAAGCAAAATGGTAGTGTTTTAATGACTTGTTTTGAGTAAAAATTCTCCTGTAAAATGTGTGTGTTAGAATAGTGGTATTAAAAAGAAACCACACAACAAATTTAGCATAGTTGTGTGAGCTGGAAAATTCTGGGAAATGTATTTCCTCTGCGGTTGCATTGATTTAGTGAAAACATCTGTATCTGTTAGTAGCAGCAGTAAGATTTCTTTTGGGCTTCTCTTTGGAGCTGTTAATGGGTGTGAGGAAATACACGTCTCTAGGTGGGGTCTGCAGCCAGTCTAGTGAGGAGCATGTGGGGGGTCTCACAGTGCACGAGTCGGGTCTCAGATAGAGGAGCTCTCCTGGTCATAGTTGTGCCATTGTCTACTGTCTGTCCCCCACCCTCTGCATCTTTCTGCCCCTGTGTTTTGCAGTAACTCCAGAGCAGAGATGGCAGACTGGATTGTGTCCTCCTATGTGTTTTTCCAATTTGCAGTCCATTATCCTGGCTGAAGCTGCTGCTGCTGAGCTTCTAAAGTCCTATTGTGGTAGTCAAGGCACAGATATCCTCATGGCTTGCCTTCTGCTTGCAAGATGTTGATGTTACGTGGCTGGGACAAGGCTCTCTGCTGGTATGCGGGAGCTTTACCTCAGTTTTTGGTAAAAGTGAGCTGGCAGTAACCAGCTGTACATCGCTCTGTGCTGTCTGGGATGCAGTGAATCTTTTGAGGTCGTGTTGTCCTCCTGCATGAGGCCTCCTTGCTAAGAGAGTGAGTCAGGGTGCTGGAGCAGCCTGAAGCTGAAATGGCAATTGTTCTCCCACCCCTGTTCTTCTTGCCACCTAGTTGCAGAAGGGGACAAATGCTGTGGTATGCCCATGGGGGCTTTGTTTCTGCAGCAGCCATCCTGTGTGCTCTGTACAGGAGGGAACACGTGGTGAAGGGGATTGCTTCCCTATAAAGCCAAGCACTACATGGAGGGAGGGACAAAGGCCTTGTTTGTAGATTTTTCTCAGCTGCAGCTTTCAATGGCCAGATACCACTGTGCTTTCATTCTTGCCAAAGCCCTAGTGTGCCTAGGCAAAGCTGCTATTTGCATCAATGAAGCAAAACAATTCTTAGGTGAACAGATCTACCGTGACTATAAAAGTTGCAAAGTCCTGTTTGAGTACAATTTAAAATGTCTCAGCCAGCATGTCTTAAAGTGTACTTATTGTGTATAAAAGCCTTAGTGAGCTGAGAAAAATGAATACTGGAATCATCTGGTTTTCTCCACTTTTTACTTTTGATTTTACCACTTGCCTTTTTTTTTTTTTTTTTNTTTTTTTTTCTGCTGGAGAAAGACACAGTGGTTTTTTTGAGTTGTTGGGAAACAACTTGTGTATATTGAAGAGGAGTGTGGTTTTCAACCCCAGAATGGAACAGATTCCCCACATTGAAACTTTGGTGAAAGTTTCATTGTCAGAGTTTTGGCGCAGTACATGAGGATGATGTGTTGTGTCACTAACAGTCTATAGGACATATTCATATATTCTGGTGTATGTGGAACAGCTCTACACTTAGTGTGTGAGTGAAATTAATGAAGCTGCTGTATGCTGGTGTAATAAAGTACTCACTTCTGTATGTTTAAGCAACATCTTTTGTTTAGTCACCATATCAGTTACAAACCACTAAAGAAGAGAATTCTTTAGGCTGTAGGAAGAAGCTGGCAGTATTTTGATTCCTGTTGCATCTCTCTCAGTACAAGTATTTATTTGGTTGTCTTTCTTGCCTCACATAATGTATGCAACTGTAAAGTCACACCAAGTGATTATCCTACTGTGCTAAAAGCTCTGTATTTGCTGACACTGTCAGTCACGTCTTCACCAGTAAAATGAATTTATTAGGTTGTGACAAACACTAGGTTCACTGGCCATGATGGCTATCAAAAGTTTGCATGCATTAGCTCATGAACAATCTTTTTTTGTTTAAAACTCCCTTATTTTTTATTAAAATGTGCATTTTTTTTCTGCCATTGCAGTAGTCTACCACAATATGCTGTGCCAATCTCTGTGGGTTTAAAATAATTTTTTTGGGGGTATAAGTGGGTTGCTAGGTGTAATGGTGAAGAATTAGGGTGAGAAAGAGTAGCAAGATCTGGGTCATGCTGACTGAAGTGCTGGTGTGTTAGTTGAGAACTATTCTAAAGTCGTTTAACTACTGCTGTTTTAAATGCAATCAACAGACTAATACACCTTTGCATGTATTAGTACATTGGGGAAAATGATATTGTTTCAGTTTGGAGTTTGTAGTAGTTCTTGAGTGATACTGGAGCAACAAATGCTGCCTAAATAAAAGGGCCTCATTACACCTACAACATATTGCCATTGTATTGGTTCATATTGCCTCGCTTGTGCAGCACCCAGCAGGTGAATACAAGTTGCACCTTGCCACAAGTAGGATATTGTTTTTACTGTCAAATGGGGGAGGGTGTTATCAGAAGTGTCCCTGAAGACATCCTGTGGCATTAGCTAGGAAGCTATTTGGGCTTGTCTGCCTAAAGCAGGTGTGTTCTCTATTTTAATGATGTGTTTGCATGCATTTGCTGAGTGTTGGCTTTCATCGTGTGCTCTGTTGAAACTAAGAGTGCCAGGTCTGTCTGCACAGAACATATGGATATGCTCTGCTTCCATCTCATTCATGTAATGTGCCAAACAAAATCTGTTAAAGCATGGAAGGATTGGTTTTGCAAAACGTAGCTGGTCAGCGAGTGACGCAGTTGATTCTTAAAAGAGAAACACACCAAAGGAAGTGTTGCTCTGTGTGAAGCTACTGCATCATATGGAACTTCATCCCTGATGCATACAGAACGTACACCAAGATCAGCAGGAGAAAATAGAGTGCATCAGTTCTTTTTTCATCCTTCATCTTTTTCTAGTCAGGAGTTCTTTTCCTGGTGGAGGCTGGGATTAGCAAAGAGTTACAGCTGAAATGCTGGCAGCAAGATATCGTGCTGCTGGGTATTTGAGTATGAACTCTTGTTTGCAGTTCCAGTTCTTTCTTGGAAACCCATTTTTTCCCGGGATGAGCATTTGGGGTAGCACTGTGGAGTTTGGCTGCCTGGGGCTGAGTGGTAACTTCTGAACAAGGGGGTGTCTCACCTCTTCCCTGTCTCCCAAGGGAGTCAAAATTTCACCCCATGAAACCAAATGATCCTTAATGGCTGAATATTCACAGATGAGTCAGTCTATAGGGGAAGTGGGTGATACCAGTGAGTGTGATGGCATCAAAGCCACATGGGGATGTGGCCTAGGACCCCACAGCTTTGCACAGATATCCGGTCTAGTTCTGCTGGTGAAAAGCATGAATGCATGTGCATTCTGATACCTGCCTTCAAATCGATGGGAATGGAGTAAAACAGATTTTTTTTTTTTTAATTCCTGGTATCACCCACTTTAGTTTCTTTCTCTCTGGTTGTGGCACAGTGATCTATTTTTCAGCATAGCGAAGTGTTTTTGACCTACTGTCTTCATACTTGTATCTCTTTCATAAAAAGACTTTTGGTTAAACCTGCATTGATGTTATGCTGTATTCCAGTTCTGTTTTCCCTCTTCCTGTTTTTTTTCCCTTCCTGTTTTTTTAGATACGTGACATGCCATCACAACCCACTTTTCTGTAACATTACATTTCGATTTTGCCTTTAATTTGAAGTCTTAAAGCTATGTCATAATAAGCACCCCCTACGGAAAAGGTTAGAAATAAGTTTCTTTCCGGACCCCAATTTTTTTGCATGAATTATCTGAAAAGAAACCATTAAAAAGAAAGAAATGTCAACTCTACTTTGAGTTTTAGTTGAAGTTTTGGGATTAAATACCATTAACTGCTCAGCTATTACAGAATTGCCTTTATCACCGTTTATTGTACACTACCATTTCTCCATGTCAAATTTCTTTTTGAATTTTTGATGCAAGTTCACTCATTGTCAACCAAAGGTACAGTTTATAAATTAATTCACTCTAGCAATTTTCCATGTGATGTTAATATCTCAAGCTGGATTACTGAACCCATGAGAGCAGCTGTGTGATTCATGTGATTCCCTGTGATCTATTTCCTAGTATTACTAGGGTAATTTTCTTGCTGTATTTTTTTAACTTGTCTGTAAAAGCTTTGGTTCTATCTTTGGCTTAAATTGATATCACAATTCAATGTTACTGTATAGCTTTTTCTTCTTCCCCTCTACCTCCTCAACTCCAATTACTCTATATAGAGTTTTGCCTTTTTGAGAAAATCTTGTGTCACTATTACAGAAAATATTAAAACCAAGAGTGGCTTTCATGAGTGAAGAGAGACAGTTTTCTTAAGTTCTTAGAACAGGAGCTCACCCTCACTGTGAGACTGGTGAGGCACTGGAACAGGTTGCCCAGAGAAGCTGTGGGTGCCCCATTCCTGGAAATGTTCAGTGCCAGGTTGGATGGGACTTGGAGCCACCTGGTCTGGTGGAAGGTGTCCTTGCCCATTCTGAGGGGGATGCAGAGAGGGATGTGGAAATAGGTGATCTTTAATGTCACTTCCAACCCAAACCATTCTGTGGTTCTAAAAGTAATTAAAAGGGAACCTGCCATCATTTTGGTGAGGTGTATGGGCACAGCTGTGATAGTCCTGTGTTCTTGGCTGTCTAGCTCAGTGTCCTGCCCAGAATGTTTACCAAAAAGGGATAAATTAAGCAATATTAGCAGAACAATGACACATATTTCCTCTTGTAGGCTTCCTCAAGCCTTAAACCATCTCTGTTTGAGTCTGTCAGGGTCAGACTTGACTTCTGTGGCACTTTCTTCCATGAACCTCTTCACCTTTTCCTGAACCTGTGTATGGATGTTGAACATTAATTGCATACTGCTGTGTGAAGAATCACTCCTTTATTACTTGTTTGGACCTGTTATATGCTTGCTTCACTCTCTGACTCCTGTGTTGGAAGAGATGATGAGCAATCAGTGTTCTTTCTGGCCACTTTTGGCTTTACAGGCCTTCATCATGTCCTTCTTCACAAAGTATTTTCTTCTGTAAAACTTATTCTATGCCTGCTCACTTTCCTGAAAATATTTTTTGAGGAAAATTTGAGTACATTTTCCTGGCTTTTGTAGAGAGAAGATATAAAACTTCTGGATTATTGGAAGGGTTCAGCAAGCTATTTTGACTCTTCCTGAACATACTTCATGATTGTGATGTGCTAAAGCTTAGAGTTGTCCTCAGATTTATTGTCTGGACCAAGGTAATAGGCACTGCCAGAATGGTTGCAATCAGTGGCTTTGTAGGCAGACTGATAAAAAGTCTAGCATAACACAAGGCCTGTCTGTCTGAGATTGTATCTATACTGAGCAACTAAAGGTTAAACATAGTATAGTCTCTCTTTCCCTTCTGGTCAGGATACCTTACAACCCAAATTTACCCACCCGTTCCTTTATTACAAGGCAAAGCTTTCAGTTTTGTGTTTAAAAAAAAAAAGCTAAGGGATTTATGGATGGATTTGAATGGAATGAATGGATTTATTTTGAGGTAACATGAATACATGAGTATGGAGCCTGTTTTTCCAGGCTAAATATATTAGTTGAAAATACTGGAAATAGAAACATGTTGCAAAAGCCTTTCTGTGGAACTGTCAGTCAGGGGGGATTACAGCAGGGACAGTAAAGCACTCATTATTGAGGTGGAAGGCTTCACCATTTCTCCCTGTCCTGCTGTGACCTTAATGAGAGTGCTGCCCTTTGCATCCAGGCTGGCAGGCAGAGCCCAGCAATTTCTCTGGTACCATCCCTGTGTGATGGGGGAGACTGACAAGAAACTTCTGTGTCATTCTGGCTGCCCTTGGCAATGCCTGTCCTCAGCAAACTGCCCCCAGTGCCTGGTGAGGCAGCGCTTTGTGCCTGCTTTATCAGGATGCAGGTGCTCAGACAAAACCATAAAAGAGTTACTTACAATTGACTGCATGAGGAGAACTTACTTTATAAACAGTCTGGTTAGGCAGGAGACATTTTTCCATGGTCACAATAAGCAACTCCAGCTCTTTGACTCTGTGTTGTTTTAAGTGATTGATACTTCAGATGGTGACAGTGTTATGACTAATTGTGAAGTTACATGAGAGTAAAAAGTGGAATGAGGAAGTTTTTTCACATTTGTACGGGACAATAGTACAAAGATCTCTCGAAGGCATTTTCTTGGAAAACTAAGCTTTGAGCTCTTTTCTGCCCCCTAAAAGTGGCTCACAGTAGTTGATAACTAAATTTTTGTTTCAGAAACTTTTGGAAAGATTAATGTGGAAACATTGATGATAGCTAACAGTTAGGCATGTGGATCCTAGGAGGTCAGTTCTTACCTAGGCTCAAATTATTATTAAGTTTCTACTGACTGTTCTAGATTTAATTTTTTATCCTCCTTTTAAAGAATTGAATTCCTCTGTTAAAGTCATCCCTGTTTCTGTTCGCAATACTACAGGAGAATGGCATCTGTGATGTTACTGTGTAAAACCTTCCCACTGAGTTCTATATTAAAGAATACTGTGTATTTATTTTCTTCTCCTTGAACTTTTCTTATTTCTTTTCACCCTGTATCTGTCCTACTGAGCTGCTTCAGCTTTTGGCTGCCTCACAGACCCTTTTTCCTTATTTTCACTTGCCTTCTCAGGTGCTGGTTCATCTGCTTATGAAGTAGTTATTTTCTCTTTCTAGTGTTCATTTGCTGCCTTGATTCCCTCTTGCTTTATCTGTGATTAATTTCTTCCAGTGATGGAAATAGGAAATGATGGGAGGAAGCTATCACAGTAACTGTTATAAAATGATATAAATGACAGTATAATGGCACATACCATGGAGTGTGCCAAGGATTCTCAGGGAACTGATTATCTTTCAGGGCTTGGGAGGGATGAAGTTGATGTGTGCAGGGAGTCTTTGGATACTAAAAGTGTCAACTATATAGACCCTGAAGAGGAGACCAGATTAAGAGTGACGTTTTTAGGTGGGAAGGTCAGTTTTAAGGTGATGAGGCAAAGATGACTTTGGCAGTCCTATCCTAACCAGCTATCCAAGGTCCCAGGGAGCCCCTTAGTGGGATGTGAATAGTTGAATCTTGGTTCTGCCCTGAGATGTCGGGGGCTGCCTGCTTGATAGAGTCTCCCAGCAGAGAAGAGACATGATCATAATAATGCTTTGTTTCCTTGAGGCAGTGAGCAATGATCCCCATGTTCCTGCTAGGTGAAGGAAGAGGTTTGGTACTTGAGAGTTCTTCCTCTGTTCAAGTGGCTTGTACTCATTCCGCTTCCTGGTGTCAACTTTTGGCATTTTATGAGCTGTCCTGAGAATCTGTTCCTGTTCTTGACTGTACGGGAAGCAATCCCTGTCACATTCCAGCTTCCCCTCCCCGTGCCTTCCTCAGTCCCCTGCCCTGTCTATCTCCTCTGCCCTGCTGTGTCAGTGTATAGACTCTCTGTTGACTGTGGTACCACAAGAAAAGAGAGTGAGGGAGGAAAAAAAAGAGGTGGTGAGTCAGCTGTGCCTGTGATAGATTAGTTGCTTTGTGGTAGGTAAATTGTTGGTAGTGTCCAATGTAGAAGTTGAGCGAAAGGTGTGGAACTGCTTGACGACTCTGCTCACAAAGCACACCTCTCTGGTTTTTGGGGAATCAGGTATGCCACTGCTCGATGGCTGACATCTCTCAATTACAGAAATGTTAATTCTCTCTGGATAGAAAACCGATAGTTGTGGCTTGGACCCAAGCCTCGCCCCAACTCCCTCAAAGTTGTTTCTTTCTTCCCATCAATTCTTATACAAACTAACTTTCTTAATTGTGGAAACAGACTGAGATTGGTATCAGCGCAAATCCTTAACTGTAAGCTCTGTCCTAATGTTTTTTAATGAATGCAAGGTATTGAATGTCTTCAGGGGTGCTTTTCGTGGTGGTTATTTTAGACAGAAAAGTCTAGACAGTTCTTAGGAAAGGTTTTCACAACACGCATAACACCAACTGTGCAAGTCTGTCTCTCTCCCTCTCTCCCCCTGCTACTAGTGTTCTAAAGCTTGAATAATATTCTGCAATTGCTATTTTTATTTCTACCTTTCCTTATTCTCTAACAATTACGTAAATACAAAGGACATTCTTTTGTGCATGGTTTTGTTGTATGTGCAAGAAATAATGTAACAATTTCACACACATGATTGAGACAAATGCTTTTTAAACACACTTTGAGCCTAAAATGAATAGATTTGCTTTGAAAAAGGCTCTTCAGTGGATAAAGGAGATAAATATAGATACCTTTTTTCAATGTCAGTCTTAATTGTATTTTTTCAGAAAAACAGACAACTACTTTCTTGCTTGAACCTGCCGATATTGCACTGTTGAAAATGACCTGGCATGTAAGAAAGTATCTTTCTAAGTATAATATAAGATATTATCTAAGTAGTGTCGACTTGCTTTTTATAGTTTTTAGTTCATCTAAGTTCTTCAGCATATCCAGACATTGCAGTCAGCAATACCGAGTCTCCATAAGGCTCTGAAGTTCATGGAGAAAATACATGGAAAGAATATAGATGTTTGGAAGAAGGGAAAAATGAGCAGTTCATTTAGACTATTAGTGACATCTGAATGCTGATTTTAAAACTTGGCTTAAATATTATTAAAATCTATTGAATTAGGTTATAAGTACTTCTTCCCTTCTCCCTTCCCTCTTGGAAGTATGGTTTGCGCATGATGTTTTTGATTTGCATATGATTAAACGTTCATATAATGGAAAATTAAACTATAGGCTATAAAATGTGGTTGCAACCTCAATTAAAATGTTTATTATTTCCCCCTAGGTTTCTTAGTAAAAATAATAACAGTGTTCCTACTGTTGGTAAACTATCTACCAATACATGAGTTTATGGGTCTGTCTTCACTTCCTGCTTTGCATATTTTGATCATTTAATCTTAAATATGTGTCTAGCTGAGCAGTTGTGCCACTGTGTTAGCTATTTTGAGTCAACATTTGTGTAATTTTGTAATATCTTATTTTATAAAACATAGTCCTACAGTGTGATTATAAAAGTACTGTTTTTAAGGCTCTTGAGCAAAAATAAAAAAAATTTAAAAATAGCCCTTCAAGTTTTACTAGACCTTCAAGAAGGGGCAACCATGGGTTTAAAAAAACACAGGCAAACTAAAAGCCACAGTTGTTTCTTGGGGAGGATATACATGTTTGATTCTCCATGTTTTAGCATAGAATGTAGTTCTAGAAAGGATAGTAGCCAAAAACCAAACTGTGTAAGAAAAACTTAAAAAATAAACCCTAAACTCCATGCTGAATGAAGTGTTTTATTTTAGGTGTTTGTGTAGTTTGTAATGGAAACTGTGGGCTTACAAGAGCAATTGATGGGAAACTGTGGTCTGTGAGGCAGCAATAAAAATCGGGAATGCCAAATATGTGCACTGTATGTCAGCCTTGGTTGTGAATTTGTTTGAAAAAATAAATTGTTAAACAATGAAGGCCAGTTATTTTTTTAAATTATTTTTCTTGGGAAAAGAATTTGTATAGCCTAAGGGGGAATTTGGTGCCTGTGGGAAAAAGAACAGTGGGCTCAATTTTCAAAATTTGTGCAGCTTTGCCAAGACATATGGGAAGGAACAAGAGTTGCGCCCTGAACAACTGTAGCCCTGGGAGACTGTACTAGTTTTGCATGCAGGTTTTCCCATTCATAATTACGCTGAAAAATCAAGCTGTGTGCACTGGTATCTCTGCACGGGGAGGAGTCGAGCTTGTTCAGCCAAATGTTGATTTACTCTAATAATTAAGCTTGCCCGAGTCATGTAAAGGCATGTCTGTCCTCATTAACTTGGAAAGGCGAGTGGTGTGTGTTCAGTCAGCCTGTGCCTATGGGAGCCCGTCCTCTGCACTTCTGCTGGGAACAGGCACTGCGAGGAAGCAGTGGCTGCTCATGCTGCTGTTTGGATGTGAATATGTTTCATGTGACTCTTCGAACCCCCTTTGTGGTTTGTGTCAAGTGTTTTCATGGTGGTAGAGTGCGCTGGGAGTGGTTGTTTTCCCGGCTGTTGCTGCAGCTCCACTGAGTGCTGGTCTTCTGGCTCTCATTTCTCTGTAGTTCAGGATGCTGTTCGTGTTCCTCATCTGCTGCGTTCGATATCCTGTCCATCTCAATGGTTTCCTTTTGAACCACCATTGTGCATAAACATCCTTTACTCAAGTAAAGTTTCAACCTTTTTTAAAAAAAGGGATGGTGAAACAATGTAGCTGTTGTGAACTATAAGAAGATGATGTCAAATGTGTTATCTGAATTTTTGCTCCTGTCATCTGTTTTCAATGAGTGTGGTGTATTCCTGCAAAACAGACGTAATTGGATCTGTTCCTTTTGCTCTAGCCAAAATATTGAAGGGGAACAGAGTTACGGGAGCGCTGAAACATTTTTAAAATAACACATCCATCCAAATTCCCCCCCAAATTGTTGGTGCTCACGGGCTCTTAAAGAAGAGAGGAAATAAGGAGAATACTCAAGGAAACAGGATTAACACATGAAGCTTAGAGTAAAATAAGATGGAAACCAGAAACACTCTCTGTAATCGCTTGGGAAAACCTACTGTAGAGAACACGATCATAGAATCACAGTTTAAAGTGAGGATTTGGGGAATACTACTGAGACAAAATAGTCTAAATTGTTTTAAAAATACTTCTAGATAGAAAAATGAATTAGATTTCTTACTGGTATGTGTTGTTGATCCTTAGAAAGGGGAAGGAATGGCTGCTTCAGGAAGCTGCAGGCTCTTATAAATCAAGGTAATAATGAGACTTGAGCCAAACGTCCTTCTGATTCCTTTGCCTTTGTGTTTTTTGGTTCATTTTTCATTTTCCTTCTCATAATTTTATGCTTTTGTTTCTTTGCTTGTTTAACAGGCTTCAAGCAAGAACTTTGTTCTTGCCTTGCCTTGGATATTTTTTTTTTTGGACAGTTATTTTTTTGTTGTTGCTGTGGATGCCCCTCAGGGTTTGGGTTACCCTGATGTCCCTTGGTCACTTTGCCTGTGCAGACAACAAAGGCACATTTTTTACTGGCTGAGCTTGATCCACAAGGAGCAGGCAGGTTGTGCATTGACTTGATTGACCCAAAGATCCCCATAACTTACGTGCTTTATTTCTATGTTCCCGTGGTAAAACCTCAGTCACACTGGAAGTTTCTTTCATAATTTTGCATTGTATATTAAATGAACTTAAAACTTCTGCCTTTTGCAAGTCCTTTTTTTGGAGGTTTCTTTGTTTGTTTCTGATGTCCCCTTGTCTCTCTTTTGTGTTTTGGTAGGCCTGGATGATTGCCTGCAGCAGTATGTCCATAAATTTGAGCAGGAGAAGATAAATGGTGAACAGCTGCTACAGATTTCTCATCAGGACCTTGAAGACTTGGGTGTCACACGGATCGGACACCAGGAACTGGTTCTAGAGGCTGTGGATCTCCTGTGTGCCCTGGTTAGTTAAGTTGTGAACAGATATGCAAAGAATTCCTTCAAGGGCTTTTTTGGGTGAATAACCAAAGCAAGATTGATAAAACCAGAATTACCATGTCTCTTGCTTTCTGTTATACATAATGATGAAAGAAAAAAGTAAGAGCTTGTTTAGTTCTTGCAAGTTTTGTATTAATAGCTCTCTTTTTCCTCATAAGAGGCAACTTCACTTCATTTGGTTGCACTTCCAAAGGAAGAAGTCTGAGTGACATTGTTAGATCTTGTGGCTCCTGCTAGTGAACAGTTTGACTTAGAAGAGAGAAGACACACTGTAGAAATGACAGGGGCCAGAAGTTCCTCACATCAGTTGAAATGGGTTTAGGGTAGTTCTGTAGCAAAGCTAGGAAGTGCAGAAAAATTAATTTTTGAGATGAGGGATGTTTAGCCACCTCAGTTTCACTCTAGCTTGAACTCTTCATTGGGTTCAGAGCTTAAGCTGTTCCTTTGTCCTGCTCCTGATACATAACTGCAAATACTTTGAAAACAAACATACTCTGAAAAGAATAAATATATTTTGGATTGTTTTACTAGCACAGGCTTTATTAGAGCCATAGTTTGGTCACAGTCTTGAAAGCCTGTTTGATGTAGTGCAGTGTAATGAGCACCAGAGGTATGTAATAAAATTACATCAGGCAGGAGGGTGGGAAAGCCTGCCTGATGATTTCTTCCTTGGCCAGCACTGGCCTGTCTTCCCTGCATTAGGCAAGGTTTGCAGCAGTATATGCTTATGCTTCTTAAAATGGAGAGTCTTTACTGCCTCTGTGATAGGTGCTTCATTTGCTGGAGAGAGGTGCTACAGGGAGTGTTCCTACTCCACGACCTGGAGCAAATTGTACTGAAAGAAGCATATTTAATGAAATCTCTTCAAACGATCTAAAATGTTTCTCAAAGAGTTACTCTTATACTTGAAAAACAGTTTATTTCCTTTAGGTATTTGAGCTACCAAAAAAATTTAACATTAACTTGGGAACCTAATAAAAGACTGTAACTAGACTGAAAAGCAGTTCATGGTGTGGGAAGGAGCTTGCTGGGCAAGTGCAGGGGTCTGGTGAATTGAATTAGTAAATGTAGTGTGGGCTGTATATGGTTCTGACTTCTGACTGGAGTAATCTATGTGGCAGTCCCCAAAGGCGCTGTTTTATTCTCTTAAAAATATTAGAATAAAGTGAACAAAGCTGGAAAACTGCCAGAACCTAAAGCTGTGTTTTATCTCCTACAATTTCCTTCTAATTTCCTTTGTAGACAAAAGTTTTGACCTCAGACCCATTTCTGGAAACCCTTTGTGAAATGCATCTCAAGTTAATGCATTAGACAGATATTGCATATTACAGCTGAAATGTGCTTGTTCCCTTTTTAAGAGGTGAAGGAAGAATTCCTGTGTTTTCAGTATGCCCTTTGCCACCTTCTTGATGCCTGTTCCCTTGAGGTTTTGGAACTCCATAGAATCACCACTGATTTTGTTTCCAAGGGGATACTAAATGCTAGTGACAACTAATTTTCTTTTGTTGTTTTTTCTTTTTGTGCAAGAGAGGTTTCCTGATTCAATCTGCATTAGTTCTTTGAAAGTGGGAAACATTTATTTTTTAGTGGATGTTTTGTACATGTGCTGTCACTTCCCCAACTTTTGGGCCTTTGTAAGCAAAGAAAATATTTTTTTTCTTTTTTAATCTTTTTTTTCTTTTTTGTTCTCTCTTTTTTGATCCCACTGCCACCCCCACTGTCAGCTCACACTGTGGAAATGTGGCACTGGCCGGGACAGCCTGATGTCACTCTTTGAAAGGTTGTCATTCTTGGTGGAGAAAGGCTGAGAGGGGATTTTGGTAGTTTCCCAGTCCTGGAGTTCCCGAGAAGAATTTCCCTTTTTATCTAGTTTTGCCTTGGCAGTTTTCCAGCTGAGTTTCCTTTGGATGCCTCACACCACAAGAACACGTGTGGCTCTAAAGACAGTGAGGAAGCTTTACTTGGGACATCTTTCTCCTGCAGTATTCCTTTTCAACCATTCACCATACAGATCTTTGTTCCAGCCTCAGCAGATCAGTCACTTAATAGAGCGTGAACATAGTCCTTGCCTTGAGAAAGGGCACCACATGCACCTGATTTTTTAATTTAGTTTTTCTAGGGGTTAAGTACTATTTGGCAGCACCGAGCTAAAAATATATCTGGAAGTTCCTGGTGTGAAAAAGAAACTAATGCATCTTTCTCTACTGCTTTGGTGATGAAGCATTGTTCCCCCATGTCCTCATGGCAGTGCCTGCATATGCAGCATCTTCAAGAGTCAGCAGGAGAGTGTAGACTGGGATAAACACATTTCTGTTGCTCTTGAACTGATCTAGTAGAGTTCTCTGAACAGGTGTTGAGGACTTACTTGAGGAATTTAGAGGATATATCAAAGGACCTGAATTCCTCCTGAAGAGGGGAAAAAAATCAATTTGAGTATTTCAACTTTTTGTTGACACTACTGCTTGGTGGGGGCTGGGGGGGAAAGGATGGACGAAAGATCAAAGTTTCTTTGTTGATTGAAGTATCTGGGGGAGGAGGGAACAAACATACATAACTTTGCTTTTCAAGCCACAAAAGCAGGGACAGAAAACAAGCTTTTGAGGGCTTAATAAATATAAAACAATGCAAGCAAGAAACTATGCAAATATTTTCGCTCTTAATGTGTTCTTTGGATTCGGTTTCTGAATCTTTGCCTACACAGTATGATGGGAGAGTTTGGAAACAAGAAAGCAGTGAATTTTTCTTGAGGCTAGAATTAAGAGATACTAATTACATACAATTAAAAAAACACCCCAAACCCTGAAAAAAACCCATAAACCAAAAAAGGACATAGTTGTGCCTTTGATAATTTTGCTGGTGGAAATGTTCTGACAGCATATTTGCAGTGTAGCAAAATATAACATCATAACATGAAAAAAAAATACGTGAGACTTACTCTTTAGGTCCTAATCATTGTCAAAGAATATCTATGCACTACCACATAAGATTTTAGTTTTTTTAGAGGCTTCAAATTTTGTGTTGTTTATTAGGAAATAAGCTACTCCAGACAATTCTTTAGAATGCATTTTTGTTAAAAGGAAAAGAGCAAGGAATGGGTGACTGTGACTCTGTTAATTCACATGTTTAAATAGGCCTACAGTGAGAAGCACTTGAACTGGTTTTATTTATTTTTTTTTCCAGACGAGGTTTTCAGTTCAATCAGCCAGCGTGTTCAACTCATAACATTGCAGCATGTGAACATGGCTGTGAAAGGGAAGAGGATGCTGCCCCTGGGCAGTAGCAGAGGTCTTTGTCAGCCCAGTTTAACCCTGACACAACTGCTCTGCTCTTTTGACTTTAGTTAGCCACGTGGAGTGGTTTTTTTTTGTTGGGTGTTTTTTGTTATTCTGGCTGCCTGACCTTGAGCCATTATTTGGTCAGATTACTTTTTCTCATTAAATGTGATGGGGTTTAGAAGGAGTGAGCTCATGTGCTGTCTTCTGCACGTGTGGGTGCTGCCTCTCCTCCAGCCCTGCATGTGGCTCCCCAGGTTAATGAGTAACAGCCTGGGAATGTTTGACATCGGGTGCTCTTGACCGCTGGCTGCAGCCTGTGTTTAGATTAAAACAACTTGATGTTTAAAATTGGGAGCGATAGTAAAATGTAACCTTTTCTTTGGTTCATGGGCAACATCTAAAACCTTTTGGTTGCTTAAATAATAATTTGTTAACTCTTGTAGGCTTAGTCTTCTGGAAATATTTCAAGAAAAGCCTGCTAAGCTTTGCACTTCAACTGTGTGTCACTGTGAAGGTTGTTTGGTGTGCTGCCACAATATCAACATTCCTATCTGTCCTGGACTGGGACTACAGTTCTATGACAAGTTAAATTAATCCAAGTCAGCTGCTTGTCTACACTCCCTCTGTCCCCTGGTTAGTGATCCTTTGTGCTTGCACTCACCTGACCCTGAAGTGAGCTACTTCAGGGAGCTAAACCATGGGATTAGATTTCTTTGTGTTGTTTGTATTGATCCCCAAGTCAACCCTCCTAACAGGCTGGACATTGCAAGTGAAGGAGAAAGAATAGTTGGTGATGTGAGAGCTGGTCAAGAGAGTTTCAGCTTGGATAGAAGCATTGCTATATCTGGTGAAGGGGCAAAATGCTTTCTGTATATTAGAGCAGACAGTGAGGGGACTGATGGAGCAGTGGTGCCTTGGGTTGGGATGACTCCTGTTTCTGGGGTAATTCATCCACTAGGGCTGATCCACGATTGTCCAATTTGGTGTCCTGGTACTCAAGAGCTGCATACCCTATGTTGTGCTGCATAGGTGTGGTGCTTGGTCAGGACCTTTCCTGGAGCACAAACTGCTGGTTTAGCAGTGAAGGTGCACTCTGCAGAGCCTTTGGGGGAAGCTGTAGGAGAGCTGAGAGCAGTGACATAGAGCTTGGCTGTGATGTTCTCTTTAGAGTCTGTTGGGGACACCAGTTGCAGTTTTGAGCTGGGGCCCCTGCATCCCCAGATGCAGCACCTGTCCTGCTGAAATCACCCTCAAAACTGAGAACTACTTGACAGAATTATTTAAAAACTACCTGAACTGGAAGAGTCACACCAGACTCACCTGTGGTATAAATAAAGTAAAAGGGGTGTGATAAGGGCTATGTGAATGTTTGAAGGCCAAGCCCAAAATCTTACCTGGTATATCAACATGTGTACTCTTAAATGCTGGTGCCACCTCTAATCTCAAGTACCCGCAGATGGTTGGCAAAGCTTCTGCATCTGAATAACAGAAAGAAAGATCTGGAGATAATTAATTACATGAAAGCTCTCAAGTTCTGATCAGAGTGATTTGGTGATTATACCTCTGCACAGAAAAAGTATTTTCTGTTTTCTGACCCTTTATGAAAGCAGGGGATCAGCATCCTCTAGTTCCCCTTTTTAAGGGGAGGATTTCTGATAGATGGCTATGTTGCTGTGGTCATAGGAACTTGCTCCACATCCAGACCTTTTTGTGAAAAAGTATTCCCTAAATAATAGACTAATATTAAATATTCTAAGAGGAGGATAAAAGTAACTGCAAGAAATGCATCCAAATAATGCTCTCAAGGTGATTAATTTTGGTTTTGTTTTTGCTTTTGTTAAAATTAAAGGATGGTGAGTTCACACATCACACTGTGCAGGTACTTTAAAGTTGTTTAGTAATCCAGATCTTTCCCTTTCTGTGATCCTGGAAAATTTAAGGATATCCTTTGCTGTTGCAACAGTGGCATTTTTTAAAACATATCCTTTCAACCCCTACTCCTGGGTGCACTTTAAGGGTATTTCCTTGCCAAGAGCCCTGAGGTGGAGGGAGGCACTTGTGTAACGTAAACCCACTGGGATCTTACCCATAGGAGGTAATAGTATTTTTAAAGGTAGCTCTGTAGCTGAAACCTCTCCATACACTGTAGATGTGTGTTTCTTTGGGTCAAAGATCCTTACATTTTGTAAATGAGTTAATCTGAAATATTCCAGCCTTTCTAACAGATGCTTCACCCTGGAGGGAATGGAGCTACAAGCCAGCACTGTGCTCTAGCAGCATCCTGGTCTGCATTAATGGGCGAGGAAGTGTTTATCACCCTTTAGTTGTCACACCTTAGTCTAAATATGCCCCCTGCCCCTAAGTACAGCAAAGGTACAGGGACACCAAAGCAAGCTCTGTGAGGGGCTCTCATCTTGGTCAGGGCTGGAGTACTTGCCCTTGAGGAGAGGCTGAAGGACTGAGGCTTCCTCAGCCTGGGAAAGAGATGGCTCCAGGGAGGCCCAATAGCAGATCCCCGGCACCCACCATGGTGGGGAACAGTTGTCAGGATGACAGAGTTGGGCTGTGCATGGCAGAAGTTGAAACAAGAGGTTCAGGCTGGATATAAGGAAATATTTTCTTGCTCTGAGGACAGACAGACCAGGTGGATCAGGCTGCCCAGAGTAGTTGTGCACTCTGTCCTTGGAGGTTTTCAAGACCTGACAAGATAAAATCCTGAATAAGCTGGTCTGAGTTACAGGTGAGCCTGTTCTGAGCAGGAGGTTGGTCTGAGACCTCCTTCAGCCTGGGTGGTGATCCTGAGTGCAGGTATTAGGAACTCCTGGAAACTAGGAATTAAATGGAATTAAAATTTGTCTTAGTTGGTTTAGATTTTTGAGTAGGAAAGTAGAAAGAGTAGAGCGTGTATCTGACTGAACTATGGAACTTGCAGGAACTTGCAGCAAGAATCTGCAGCAGCAGAATAATAGCAAAGGGCAGGACTGTCTTGTAGTTTTGTGTGTTTATTTTGTTCTAGTGGGAGTGGTTTTTTTGTTGTTTTGGGTTTTTGCTCAAGAAAAGTAGGAATTTGAATTTATAAACTTGAAGTTATAGGCAAGACTCAGATTTTTTTTTTTTTGGGGGGGGTTTTGTAAATGAATGAAAAATATGATGTCTACAAATGGGTTTAATTACCATGTCTGATGTTAACACTGTCTTCGAACTTGCAAATAATTGCACTGTTGTAGCCAGGGAGTACAGTTACTAAAAACTGGTGATCCAAATATTTATCCAAGCTTTTGATTGCAAAATTGCACTTGCTTCCTGTCGATGTTTTCATCCCTTATCAGATTTAACTTATCTTTAGTTGTGAATGAAATGTTACCTCAGTGTTTATTTACCACAGGATAGAAATTATTTTAAGAAAAAATAAAATGCTTGCTCTTCTTTAACACAAAGAAAAACAACACAATCTAGTTATTAAGAAGTAAATTATATCTATTGGGATATTGGGACTTCATTCTGATTAAAAAATGTCCTTAAATCTCATTAATGACAGAAACTCATACCCACAGAACTGAACTGAATACCCACAGAAGTATTCTTTACTGGATATAGTGTAGAACAAATCTTTGAAGGCATTTTTTGCCAAAAACCATGAGAATGTTGTGCAAATCATCAAGACTTTTCATCCCATGTGAGCTTTTAACTTGTTTTATAATAAAGAGGAGAATTCATTCAACAAGGATATTTATCAAGGTTAATAATGTTCCTTGCAGAACTATGGCCTTGAAACAGACAATATGAAGAACCTGGTTCTCAAGCTGCGAGGGTCATCCAACAATCTGCAAAACTACATCAGCAGCCGTAGGAAAAGTTCAAATTATGATGGAAATACCTCTCGCAAGCCCCCCAATGAATTCCTCACTTCTGTTGTAGAGCTTATTGGTGCTGCTAAAGCCTTGCTTGCCTGGTTGGACAGGTAAGAATAAAATGGTTATATCTTAATTTGCTGCTCTAATGAATTGCCTTCTACCTTCTCATTGTAGGTCCTTTCCTAGATGCTTGGGTGTCAAGATCATAATGTCACTAAGCCCTTTTTTTGGTGTTGCTGGAAGACCTCTAGTGGGTACATTTAACCTAGGTTATCTATTCTTTCACTTCCACTCTTGCTAAAACCAATAAAACTGTTAACATTGCACTCAAACTGGTATTTGTAAAAGTACGAGTGTTCCCTTTTAGGTCAGTTTCTCATACGCATGGTTTTCCCAGCTTCTAAATTACTAGTCATTGGCAGGTCCCTTCCTGAAAGATGTTTTAATGTTCTGCTGAAATCATGGCCTTAGCTATGTGATTTGAAAACTGAGAAGTGGGAGAGATTATCCTTCTGCTGTTTCATTTTCTCCTTTTTTTTTCTTTTTTTTTTTTTTTTTTTTTTTTTTTTTTTTTTTTTTTTTTTTTTTTTTTTTTTTTTTATTTTTTTNTTTTAGCCTGGAAAGAGCCAGAGTTATTTTGTTACAGCTCCAGCAAGTCAGGTGCTGGCAGGGGTGCAGTGGTGCAGTCCATGATAACAGATGAGCATAAATTCTCAAAGCCCTTGCTAGCTTTCCTGAGAAGGAAAGTTAGGAGAATAACTGCACAGGGTCTGGCAGCAAGGAGCACTTTTATCCTTTATCCTGCTGTCAAGCAAGGAGTTGATCTGCGTCCAGGCAGTGATGTTAACAGTTTGTGCCTCTCACTTGGTCCTCTCCTCTCACTCTCTTGCTGGCAGCTCACCCTAAATTTTTTCTGTTAACTCACAGTCATCAAAATTGCTGCGATGTCCATTCCAAAGCTGCTATGGTTATTTCTCAACCCGTGTAGGTTTTGCAGCTGTTTGAGAGGTCAGAGGTGGGACTCTACAGGCCCTAAAGCTGCTCCACCTGTAATGAGTCTTCTCTAAGTCTCACTGCACCTCTGTGTATAAAATGTGAAAATCTATTTTTCTTCTTTTAAAGAATTGTTTTTTCCCAGTCCAGTTAGAAAGTTGGAGGTCTACTCACTGGTAAACCCAAGGACAGGGCTAGAAAATTTCCAGTTTTGGTGCAAGATTGGAGCAGGACTATGCAGTCAGGAATATTTACACTGTAAAATTATCCTCACACCCATGTCAATGTCAGAGTTGCAGCACTTACTCTCATATGCTCTTCCTCACTGGTAAGGTAGGATGGGAGAAGGCTGGTCCCTCCAATCTAAGGGGAATTTTCTCTTGTTGTAGGACCCCATTTACAGGTATTGCTGACTTTTCATCAATGAAGAACAGAATCATTCAGCTCTGCTTGGATCTCACTACTACTGTTCAAAAGGTCAGCTGATTTCTTTTCCTCTCTGCTTTCCAAAAGGGAAGGAAAGGGGGTGTTTGAGGAAGTAATGTGCTTACTTTGTGCTGAGTGCTAATCAAAGGCAGTTCTGGGAATGAGAGCTAACTTTTAACTTTGAACATCCATGAAGGTCGGTTTCAGCTGTCTGTGTTTCTGAGTTGTGGGGTTTTTTTGTTGTTCCCCCTGCCCTTCAATTTAATTATCAATTTTGGTATTGCTGACTCCAGCTTAAAGGCTACTCTTACTTTCTTGAGCTTTACTGTAGAGAGGGTTAGTCTTTTAAACAGTTGACCTGCATTTGAAGATTTTCACATTCCAAGCAGCATGTTGAAAAACAGTTATCAGTGCTAACTCTAAACAAAAATAGGGTTCCATTGGTTTTATACCTACGTTTGCTGACTCTATAGATCTTGTAGCATGCAGGATATTTCAGCCATCAAGTGGGAAGTGATGCATATAATGGAAGGAGCTGCCACATTTATGATACAGATCTCACTAGCCAGAATGCTTCTGCTACTGCAAGACCAGAATATTTTTCAAAACTTTATTTTACCAGCTGTATGATGAGTGCTCGTACAGAAAATAGCTAAAAAGACATGTAGCAGTTGTGGCAATTTTGGCAGTTGACATAATTTTGCTCTCTGAATAATGGTGCCTGTTTTTGAGCCTGTTCTGAGAGCGTGGCACTGCTGTGGCTGTGAAGCTCTGTCTGCACACTTGAGTGACTGCCAGACTTGCTCATAACCATTATTCTGTGCTTTGGAGGACCATGCCCTGTGACATGGGTGATTCCCTCCCCGTGCTGAAGGGATGATGTCAAAGGACAGAAACATCCTGAGTTGTCAAGCTGTGATGCCCCCCAGTCACGTCAGCTGTGAGAGGATGGTGTCTGGGTAGCCCAAGGTGCACACCCCTGCTGCTCAGTGCCTTTCTTGTGGGGCCCTCCGTGTGCAATCGCACAAACTCAGTGATTTACAGCTACAGGTGTGCGGGCTGTGCAGTGGAACGGTACATGTTTCTAGCAGCAGATGGTGTTCACCCAAGAGTGCTACAGGAACTGAGATAGAAGATTACTGAATGTATTAATAAAACTGCTAAAAAAGGTGTCTAATCTTTCTGTTAGAGCAGCCTTTGATGGCAGGGGAATGAAAGTTGTGAATACAACCCTGGCCTTTAAAAAAAAAAAGTTAGACTACTTCTCTGCTAATTTAATATGAGCTGTAATAAAAGATGGGGTTGGTGCATATGAGAAAAGCATTGATGGAGGAAGAACCAACCAACACAGTTTTGTCCTGGGACAGGGCAAATATGCTAGGATAGTCTCAAGGAGTCTGCTGATGTGGAAAAGAGATACAGATGAAAAACCTTCAGGAGGGTTTTTAGACTTCAAAAGTATTTCTTAGTAAGGTATATACTGTAGAAACATTTGGTCAGTTCTGATGGTGAAGGAGAGGCCAGAGTGGCTTTTGTGGAATCCATGGTGCTCTGCATAATCATAAATGATGCATAAAAGCATATCATAATAAAACAAGGCAGAAATGCAAGAAGATTCTTGTTACCTTTGATGATAGCTATATAGATTCAAGGACAGGATTTTACTCCACTTAAAGTTCCATGTCAAACTTTAGAGCTGAAATAATAAACATTATAAACAGAAATGAGTGGGAACAGAAGGACTTTGCAATATTGTGCATTTTGGCTGTGTGATGATAGATGGCATTTGCTATTGTTTTGTGCAGATGTATTTAGCAGGGGAGTGTCCTCCACAAACTTCTCCAACATGACTCCTTCCTAAGCTTATTAAAATGTTTGGGGGTTTTCTCCTTGTAGATATTGTAAATTTTGTTTTATTATTTGTGTGCTGTTTTAACTTTTTAATCTGAGAATAATATCATTCTCGAGTTCAGCACGCCTTGCAGAAAACAGTGACGACTTCTGTAGATTTTTACATGAGCTTGTTTCAGTTCAAAGACTTTTATACCTGGGCTGTGTAAATAATGCCTTGTGTGCAGTCCTCTGCCCTTCAGGAATGTCATTGGTAGGATATTTTTTAAAAAATCACTTTCCCTTATATTTTTGACAGTATGCTTTAGGTCTGTTTTCATGCCTGGGGCAGAGGAGTACCTGAGTTGGGGGTTATCAGTGTGAGGCAAACACATCTGCCTGGCCTTCTGAGAATCTGATTTAATTGTGCAGGGTTCTGCTTTTCTGGAAAAGTCAGCTGCTGTAATTGAATCCCACATTCTCTTCGTTTTCAAGGTTTATTATTGCTTTCTACCAGGGCCAGAAAATAGTTGCTTAACAGTCCTTTTGAGCCCTAATGGGTGAAACTAATCTGACTAATCCCTGCAGCATGAATAACTCTATTTCTATTTGAGGTTAAAATGGAAGTTTTGCAGAGTTTTCAGGGATGATTTGTTTCCATGTTTATTGGTTAATGTAGGGGTTTTGTTCTTGTTTTATTTTTAGGATTGCACTGTGGCTGACATGGAAGATAAAGTCCAGACTGTGGTAAGTTTATGTTTCTGTTGAAACTCAGCTGTCTGCATTCGCATTCATTTCGGTTGCTTTTGTGCTGGCTGTATTGACAACAGCTTTTCAGTCCCAAATGCACAATGCTTATCATGCAAGTAAACATTACTATGACTTATTTTGTGAATATTCTTTGCTGTAGAGGAAATAATTGAGATTTCAGCAGATGGGTAGTGTGCAGGGGTAGCATGGCGTCAAGTATTCCTTGAAGTTTCATTACACAGCTGTATTTCCAAGAGAATTTAACCTCAAATTTTCAAGGGAGGACAAGTACTGGAAAATGATCACAGGCTAAATAAAGCAATTATGCCTGTGAAGTGCATTTAGTGCCTTAATAAGCAAATGCTTCATGTGAAAGAACTGCCCAGCCACAGAGCTGAAGCTCTGGCTCTGTACTTGAGCTTAAGTTTCTAGGGCTGTTTGAAGCAGCCTTGTGACCAAACACAGAGTGTAATGGAATGCTTTTTATATTTTGTAACAGTTAATCATCGCTTCCTGCTTTTGACATGAACCAGGCTGTGCTTTTTGATAAGGCCTTCCGGTAGCTCATAGATGCTTAGGAATTTAGTAGCACAATAACTAAAAATAAATTTGTTCATAAATAACGAGACCACGTAAAAGGGAGTTTTCTGCATCTTTCTTTTTCCATTTGTGAACACCCATACTGGAAGTAGGTATTGTTGTTTGGAATTCCCTTGTTTGAGCAGTTCCTCACATTCACACTTGAACATTGTTTTGATTTATTTTATTGTTGCTTTATAAATCTGATGTCAAAAGAAACAGAAAACGTTGGAGCTATTGTTTCCAGGGACCATTGTAATCCAAACCAGTGTCTTCCTATGACATAGCTCCCCCCCATTCTGTAATTACATGTGTCACTTTGACTGAAGGATTCGAGTTTCTTGTGAAAGGTGGCTTACCTTACAGGTTCTCAAATTGTTTATACCCAACTACTGTACTGTGTACTAATCTTCTCTCCCCTTTCATTTAAGATTTTGTAACCTACTTTTGAGTGTCAGCCTTGCTTCAGTTGATGTCAAGACAGAAAACACAGTGGGACATAATGAAATTTGTGAGTGTAGAGAGGGCACATATTTTTTGACCTTTTTATTTCTTATTTTTTTCATGCTTAATTAGACATTCTGATAGTTACATGCCATTCTGCCTCCAACTTTGCTGACACACACGCCAAGGTCAGAATTAGCCTTTAGTTATAATGTTGGCTTAGGATCGGTTATGTTTTGGTCAAAAGGAAATATGAACCTTGCCCGTGTAAGCATTCCAGAAGAGGTCAGTTCAGAGACACAGTGTACAGAAGTACTGCAGAAGCACTTAAGTGCTGAATGGTCCTAAGGTTTTGTGCAGTTATGTCAATGGCCAGCACATCAATTTTTATGACACATGGCCAGTTGTATTCTTATAGCAGAAATACAGAACAACATGAAAAACTCTCAACTCTTCCCACAAGGAATCATAAAAATGTTTCAGTATTTTAATGAGTTCTATTTTGGTTAAAGCAAACAAACCACAAACCCCTTTTTTTGCTATATTTTGTGTGTTTATTTTCTCAGACAGAGGATGTGTCGACATCTGTTAGTGATGGTAAGGTGGCACTACTGGAAACATGTTGTTTCTGTGTTACAGTAAGGATGTAAGCATGCTGTAGAATAGATCTGTACAAATTAATCTTCTATTTCAGTGATTTTAGAACTCATTTCCTTTACATCTTTTGAAAACTGAAAGAGGAAGAAGCCAAGAGAGAATTTTCCTAACTGTTTTCTGTATGTTCTCATTGCAGGCCAAGACTTTAAATGTCATTTGTGATAAAGCCATCCGATCAACTACAGACCCACTGATGAGCCAGTGTGCGTGTCTGAAGGAGGTCCATTTAACCAACATTAAACCTGGGGAAGGCCTGGTAAGAAGCAATTCTTCAGTGTCTTGATGGTCCCAGAATTTAATAGGTAGCCCTGTGAGCCAATGCAAGTGTGTATTTATTATAAAGTATTTCAAAACCAGTAATAACCTGTGGGGAAAAGAAAGAGGCATGAGAAGAAACCCTAAAGGTCACTTGTTAGGTGGTGTGCTGGAGTGGCTGCCAGGGACTGATATGCACATTAATAGGCTTGATCCCAAATATAATTTCTGATTCTAAATTGTTGAAGATTTGTGTGTTAACCAGGATATTGGAGAATTTGCAAATGCTTGTGAAGCTAGTAGTTTTATTTTTTCAGGTGACCATAACCACTTTTTTTTTCTAGAGGGGCTGGGAGAGGGAGAAGGCAATGAGAAATGATGTTGGTGTTTTGAAATGTGCCTTTTTATGTGTGTTTATAGCAAGATTGAGATGAATGGGAGAATTTTTGAGGTTTGCTTTTAGCAGGGAAGTGAGAATTTTTTAACTGTTTGGCCATGTCTCGTTACTGACTTGTGTTTGTTCAATGGATTCTGCTTAGCTGAGTGCTGGTTATGAGAAACTTAATTTGAAATCTTGGTGGATTTTCTGTCTAGGGAACAGATGTGTTAAAATGAGTTGGAGGGAATTTAAATTGTTACGTGCATTTGTATTCACCCCACGCCCTGAAGGCAGGAGAAATGAATGTTTTTAGAGAAAGCTGCACAGTTTTACTGTGCTATATAGTTTTACCTAGACCAGTGGATTTGACTGAATCAGTCATGCATTCTTGAAATTACGGGAACCTCTTTGTTAATGCACAAGCTACATCGAAGCAGAGTCAGTCTTGCTTGGCCTAAGTAAGAAAAAAAGGAGGTGGGTGCACCCAATTGGATACTGACAGGAGAACAAGCCGGGAATTGCCTGGAGATGAAGGCTCAAAAAGATCATCTATTTTTCCACCTACTTTTAAAGCAAGTGTGGTAATTTCAGGCAGCTAAGCTGCTTTCAGCTCCTGGGTAATATCCAGTTCTGTACTTCTCAGTGTGAGTGTTTCTAACAACAGATATAGAAAGGAAAAGTAGTTATGTATTTGTTCATAAATGATTAAATCAATCTGCTGGTCACCTCCTGTGGGAAATCTATGTAATTATTAGTTAATAGCTTGTTTGTGATTTTTAATTTGGTGCCCTTATAGTCAACACCCACTTCATCAAGTTTGTCCTTGTGTTCACACTCAGCATTAGCATACAGAGCCACGAATAATCTGCTGGAACTTTTAGTGCTTGTGTAAGCATTGTGGTTATGAGACTGTCTGTGTATTCACTTACCAAGAGAAGCTGTAAAAGAACATGTCAGCAATACTTGTAGCCCACCTGTGTGAGTCTGCTCTGTTTGGAGAGAACTGGTGGCCACCTAGTAAAACCTGTAATTCTCTAGAGCAGGCTGGGGAGTAAGGAAATAAACTTCTGTGCAAGCCAAAGACTGACAAGGCAGCAGAACCAAGAGTGTTTGGTATTACCAACCAAAGAGCATTTCTAAGTCTCATTCCATACACTAGGTTTTTTAAGTCATTATAAATATTACAATAAATTACACTAAACATGATTTGTGAAGACGTTTAGAGTGTTATAATATTAGACCACACACTTTTCTAGGGTAGAATATATGAATTGTTAACAGGTTTTAATAATGTTTTGAGTCTGTTGCCAACAGTGTTGTAATCAGATAAGTTATGTGGTATGTTTTACCTTTAAACTTGTTTTTCATTTTTTCCTTATATTTAGGGAATGTACATCAAATCAACTTATGATGGATTGCATGTAATTACTGGAACTACAGAAAATGTAAGTGCAGCAAATGTAGATTATCTCAGACAGCAGCTTTGATTGAGTTAGTTTGACTTACTACTTTTTGTTGTTTTAGACATGACTTGCATGGCATTACTGCTTTGAACACTGCATGATCCATCATTTGTTTATCTACAGTTTGTAAATATTTTGTGCCTGCATGCTTCACTGTTAGTCCAATTAAACCAGTTTCTGCAAGTACACAAATTACTTCAAATGCTTGGCATTAAAGTAATTGCTTTAATAAGTTACTGTATCTGCTATTCTGAGCTCTTGTGGTATCTTGCTTGACAAAGTCCTGGATGTATTTGCTCTCCACTGGCAAAGGCAATCTCCACTAATGGGAGCATTTAGGTGGTAGTGTGCTAAATTCAGTAATGAGTAATGAAATCAATGAGCTGTCCAGTGACAAAATTACCTTGCAGAGTAAAAAGACTATGAACAAGAAAGACTTTAACAGTGCTCAGCTGAAAGGAAGTAGTTGGCAAGAGAGGGAACTTGTTTTTACTGCAGGTGGTTCCTTGTTTTATTTGTACACTGAGTCCTTTGTAGCTGAGAGATTATTGAAGGCTTCTGGGCAGCCCTTGGAGGAGTGGACTTCTAGCAAGCAACTGAGGCTGGCAGGTGATGCTGTGGTGTTTTCAAACAGGCTACTACTGTCCAGCAGCAATGACTGAAAGAAAAAGAAAGAGAAAGAAANTTTGACTAGGAAAGAACCAGTGGTTCTAATTGTTCCCCTGCCAGGTCCAGGGACCAGGCAGAAGAGGGTGGAAATCTGTGCTTGCCGTTCAGAGTGCAGAGTGAAAGCTTCTATAGCTTTGATACTATTGTCCTGGCATAACTCCATAACTCTATATAGGATATGTCAGAGAGACCACATCCATTTTTTCAACAATTTTAACATCTGATAAATGCAAAAGAATGTTGACTGCTGACAAGCTGCTTCTGCATGTAGGTCTTATTTCAGGTCTGTATTCGTTCTGTAACTTGGAGTGTTGACCAAAGTGTTGGCTTTTTGTTATCAACACTGGTTCTTGCATTGGGGAAACTTCTTCCTTTGGAGCTACAGAACTTGGCAAGTGACTGAGAGATCTGTGAACAACTGATGACTTTATGGTGGTGTGGTATCATTTAGATGACCCAGGGCGGGTCTTAGCTCAATTTTCTTGCTGGACTTGGATTGGTATTTTAGTAGCTGGTGTATGGGAATGCAATGGAATTGCACTCCTGAATTGACAGTAATGAACAATGGAAGAACTGGGGAAGTCCATTTGGTATGAGTTAGCCAAGAGGATTCCTGAGTTATGCCATCCTATGTGTGACTTTGCATGTCATGTTTTTGCCTAGAGCTAAACTTTGCTCTTTCCTCTGTTCTCACGATGTGATCCCAGTGCTGTGACCTGTCACTTGCTGTAGGAGTTCTCTGTGCAAGGGTCCCCCATCCTCCCCCAGATGAGCTGTTGGTCACCCAAAGGACAGCTTGAAATGAGCTTTGTTTTTCACAAACTTGACTCTGTCCCAGCATTTTTTCACGATCTTGGTTGACTCCTATATGTGCAGCTTTCCACAGAGGCATTTCCTCTCAGAGGAAGCAAGAAGACAATGAAGAAACGGGGTTACTCATGATAGCTGGAGCCTCCCACAAATTCCTCATGTTTTCTTCCTTTGTTGCGCTGTTTATTCTTACAGTTCTTTCTCATAGCAAAGTTATTTGAGGTCTAAAGGTGTGATGAGGTGGAGAAGGGAGTCCTTAATCCCAGTGCTTAGTTCTGGAGTCACTAGGAAGAGCTGGCCTGCTGTGCCTGGTGGTTACTCATGGGGTGGGGGGAATGGGAGGAGTTGCTGTTCTGTGACCAGGGTGCAGTGTGTCCCAAGGTAGCATGTCTGTATGCTTTGTGTATTGTCCAGGCCGGTAGGAGTTGGTGTGTTGTAGCAGTGAGAGTGTTCTTTCATAACTGCAGCAAAGGCTGGTGTATTGACCAGCTGTTGATAAATCCAAATATTGACATACTTACCCTTTTCTTGCTAATGGCTCCCCAGAGCTTAGGTTTTGGTCCAAGAAAATTATATTTTAAAGTGTATATTAGATAGGTGTTATTATTATTATTATTATTATTAGATAGGTATTTGAAAAATACCTGTCTATGCAAGTATTTTTGTCTGCTGACTTCGGTGATTCTGGCCAGCTGTTTCACGTGAAAGTCATAAGTTTTTATTTACATTGGAAAAGAAAAAGGGAAAGTGCAAAGGACCTATGTTGTGGAATGAGGGGTTTTGGTCCTTTGTTCTTTACATTCAAAGTACTAATGTATTTTTTAAAATAAATACACATTTATTTAAAAGCTGCTTAAGATGATTGTTGTGTTAGGGCATAAATCCTCATCAGTCCTCTTCCATTACTATCTAAAACTATAGTACAAACTGGAGGGAAAAGGGGAGTGGAGACTGTCCCATGACTTAAGTACAATTTGGTCTGCAACAGATGGAAGCTTCTTTCTTTCCCTTTAGTAATCCCAGTATAAAAATAAATAATTCGATTAATTAATTTACCTTTCTCAAGTCATCAGCAGACATGAAAATTATGTATAGTGAAGAGCATTGCTGATGCAACCTTTGACTTAGATTGCTGGGGGTTGTTATGGGAGGGAGACCTGCTGCAGCTCATGACTTGTTTTCCTCTTTGTAGTCCCCTGCTGATCGGTCCCAGAAGATTCACGCTGGTGATGAAGTGATCCAGGTTAATCAGCAAACTGTGGTGAGTAACTTGCAGCATTACAGACCTTCCCCTTGTGCTTGCTCTGCACCACAGGGGCTGAATGGACTGTCAGGAGACAGTCTTGGGTTTTTTTCCTCGTGAAATGTCTGAGGCTTTTTAACATTTTATTTTCAAGACAAATTTTATTCTTTGCAGTATTTTGATAAAATAATCTTTATGTTTAAACGCTTTATGCATTATATTAAAAAACTTCATGTTGCATTTAAGGCCTGTTTTAAAATGCCTTGTTACAATCCGCTGAAATGCAGATAAAGAGCTTTAAAAAGCCCCCCCCAGTAATTTGCAAATGATTGTCCAATCATTTGCATCTGGGAACCTGAAGTAATGATTACATTTTTGCTTAGCACATTAAACAATGCCTTCCAATGTGAGAAAGAAACATGACAAAAGTAGTTCACTGTGAATCCCTGTGTGAGTCAGCTTGAACATATTGATGTGTCCTTCTAGGACTGGAACTGAGGTATAAAGAACAGTATATAAATATCTCAGTATTTTGTTTACAGACTAAGTAGAGAACTTGGAAAGCAAATGAAGAACTTTGCAAAAAAAGAGCTTTCCATTTTTTTTTAATTGTTAAGATGGCTTTTTTGGATCCCTTATCTCTTCTAGATTCATGTCAAAACAAACAGTCTGACTTGGGGGATTTGGGTTTTTCTTGGTTTTTTGCTTTCAGAAAAGAAATACTAAATGAAAAATGTCTTTATTCTCTTCCAGGTTGGATGGCAACTAAAAAATCTGGTGGCAAAGTTGCGAGAGAATCCTGCTGGAGTTAGGCTGCTGCTTAAGAAACGTCCTACTGGCTCTTTTCATTTCACTCCTGCTCCACTGAAGAACCTGCGCTGGAAACCACCCTTGGTACAGGTGAGAGTCTGCCAGCTCCACTCTGATCTCAGGATGGGACTGCCTTGGTTGCAGCTAGAAAAAGGAGAAATCCCAGAAGTGCCCTAAAGTACTCCTGTTTGAGTATAGGTCAAGGCAGGTTAGGTGAAATTGCTGTCCTCCTATAGTTCCTAGATAAAAGGGAAAATGTTCCTCTCTTTTTCTTTTTTTTTTCCCTTTGAACCAGATAATGCCCTCTTGGTACACAAAGGGACTAGGTGTACTGAATATTTTAATCAGTCTGTGTGCCACCGGCAGAACTTATCTGAGGCAAAACTGCTGATATGTATGGAATTCATCAGCATGGAGCAAGAAATAAATGCTTTCTCTGTTTATCACCATAATCTGTTTTTGCTGAAATAATTTAAGATTATTCCATATATTTGTCCTCTTTTTAGTCTAGTGAATAGTAGGAGAGTGTTTTTTTCAAGAAATTATTTAATCTACTTGTTTAAATAAGATTTGGTTGTTGTGCAATTCACAGAATGGGTACTGAGCAGACAGAGACAGTCATGTTAGTAATTCTTAAATAACCATATTGAGGAGTGATTTGTTGTATTAGGAAACTTAGGGCTTAATGTTTGCAGGAGCAAACAACCTAAGCTAATTTAAACTAATTATCTGAAATTAATAATACCAGGGAGAGTTCCCCCTCCTTCTTCTGATCCAGGTCTCTCTACAGCCGTGGGGATAATTTGAACCTGTGAAATGCTGGTGGCTATCACAAGTCTCCATAAAGGCAGATTTTTCTCAAAATGGGTAGAAGTTGTATAGTTGTCTACTTGTTCATCCTTTCACCGATGCATGTGTCCTGTTTTCGTGGTATTGTGCCTGCCATGTGCTACCAGTGTGAGGAGCTGAGGTGGGCTGGCTTATTGGCCATGCCCAGCAGTGTTCCTTGGGGGAGGGAGTGATTGGAGAGAAAGGTCTTTGAAACCTTTTCTCTCCTATAGGTAGACAGGAACCTGGAAAGATGCTGAGAATATATAGATGTGAGCCACAAAGATGAACAATGCCAAATTTATTTTTAGTTTGCTCCCCTGGCCCTAGTTATATCCATTGATTCAACTTTACTATATTCCTGTCTGTGCCTCAGGCATTGGGGGAATGGAATAAATAGAATAAAGGTAGCATATGCCAGCTTCACAAGTCTTGCTAATCATATGTATTTAACAAATTGCATTCTTTTAATACATCTAAAAATAGAAGAGGGGGTTTTGTCTCAGTTGCTTTTTTTTGTCTGTGGAATTTGCAGGAAAAATAGAACTGGAAAAAGCAAAATATTCTTGAGCAACGCATTGCTCATCATAGGACTTCTGTGGGAGGTCCTGTAAAGTTGGCCAAGACTGGGGGTGGAGGAAAATGTGGATTCTAAGAGTTTTTAAAGTGTTTGTACATCATAGATAGTAGTTTACTAAGGGATGAACTAGGGGTTGAGTAGTTCAGTAGGGGATGAAAATGGTGCTGTTAAGTTATCTTTTTGTGAATGATAAATGAATGTTCAGATGTTTGATAGCTGTTTAACATTTCAGACCAGTCCTCCACCAGCTTCCACTCAGGCACCAGAAAGCACTGTGGATACGTCACTGAAGAAGGAGAAGCCTGCCATTTTGGATCTGTACATACCCCCTCCGCCAGCTGTTCCATATTCTCCTCGGTAAGCAAACAAACGTGCACCACCGAATAGAAACCTCCTTCACTGCACTTGTTTCTGAGCTGGCTTGCTGTTAAAGCTCTGTGCAGATTAGCTTGAGGAAGCTGCAAATCTCAAACTTTTTTCTAGCTGTCTAAATGGCTTGGATTGCTTAAAGTTATGCTTAAATGCATATACCACCAGGATTGTAACAGGTTTTGTTACTGGAAGATTTATTGTTGTGCGCCACAGAGAGCAGAATTGTTCCCAGAACATGAACCGATGTCATCTCTGGTTTTGTTGTGGAGTTATGTTTCTGACACTGTTTAAATCCAACTGCACAAAGCAAGAAGTAATTTTTGTTCCTAACATTTTTCACTGTTGGATGTTTTCTGTTTTAGCAAGTTGAGTAACTGTTGTGGGAGTTAGGATAGAAAAGAATGTCACGTTAAATGACGCCTATCAAGTTAAATTTTTAAACTTGCAAGTTGTTTAAAACAAATATGTTCCCACTGAAGGGAAGGGAGAGTCAATACATCAACTTTTATTTTTTTATCCTGTGGTGTAGGCTATAAAAATGCAGACCTGTGTATGCAGTGGGAAGAGGGAGTGGTGTGTATGGTAAGGCTGACTGTTGTTTGTTCTCAAGTCCGTGTTGACTCATGCCAGCACCCTGCCAGCTGATCTGGGAATGATGGAAAAAAAAATAAATTCAGGCAACATGTGAAAGGCAGGTATGCTTCCTGGCCTTCCCTGACATTTTGGGTTATGAGTACATAGCCCAGCAGAGAAACGGTGACCTTTTGCTGCAGGCCTTGTGGGAGGACACTTGCCTCTTGTCGTGTAAGGGCTGATACAGAGACAGAGGTTGTATTACTGCAGTTTTTGGGAGGAGGGCCTTGCTTAGGTACAGTCTCTTTACTGAAGTTGGACCTACCTTGATCTGCTCTTGCCTTGCTTTTATGGTTGCGCATGCTCAATTCTTATTAAAAAACCCCAAATATTTAAATCTTTTGGCATAGTAACAAGCATATAGATTTAGCAGATGAATGCCTTAGTCATTTCTTCAAATCATTGTATTTCAAGCACATTGGTGAATTATGTCCATGTGCTCAATTTGTTTATCTTTCCTAAAGAGACACGAAATTATATTGAGCTTTATATGCCTTTAGACCTGAATCCCTGTTGAAAAGGACAGAAATCTCAATATGAGTTGTAAAACTTGTCCTGGGTGATGTGTGGAAAGGGAAAGGCATCTTGACTTTGACTTTTAAAGAAAGCGAATGAGAGAAGCTATGGAAGGCAGGAAGAGGAGAAAGGACAATTCTTTTGCCTTCTGTTTTGCCATTTGTTTTGACCTCTTCATGTTTTGCTTTTCTCTTGAAATTGTGGTGCATTTGTGTGATGGTTGCTTTTTTTTCCCCCCCTCATCATCCTGTTCTCTTCCCTTCCTGGCACAGATCTCCTCTGCTCCACACTGGGAGCAGAGAGCAGTGTTTGGTTTCCCTCCCCATGGCACAGTCTCCACATGGTGGTGGTGTAGGAGAGCTCTCCACGCACACTTCTGGTGTAACGCTTGAGTGCACTTTTTGGTCTCTGACTCTCCATAAATAGCTCCTTCCTATTCATTGAGCTGTAGCATTGTTCTTGCTGGAGAGCTGGACAAGTGGGATGTGTAATCCAGGGCTGCTGTGAATATGGGGGTATATGTGTGCTTAGACAGTCAGCTATGTGTTTTTGTGCCTGCCTTGGCTAACTGTTGCTTCAAACAATAAGATTGTAACATGTAGGAAGGGGAAAAAGCCTCCAGGCAAACCTTAACTTGAAGGGTAGCTTCTCTTCTAAAAGTACTTTCAGAATTTAATCAGAATCTTATACATATATACATGCACACACACACAATGAATCTGTTACTGAAACTCTCAAGGAGGGAGAGAGAAAGTGGTAAGTATTCAGTGACATTTATTGGACTCCTACAATGACTGAAAGGCAGAGTCCCTCAGATGGAGGTAATAGGTGATACCATTGCGCATACAGAGATGGATAAATTTATGTAGCACTCCCGAGTCACAGCTATGTACTGAGCAGGCAGTGAATCAGGGGCTTTGATGCCCTCAGGACTGAAAGGTCTCATTTATCAAAATCTTTTGCAGCAGTGGAGCCTCTAAATTTCTCAGTGTGTTAAATTACTGGCTCGTTAAGAGTGAATTAGCATGAGCTTTCTTTTCTCCTTGTTAAATATAATGAAGTTTTCTATCATCTGACTTATTTGGGTTTTTCCAGCTTGTTTTGCAGCACAATGCCAGTTGTCACGAGCATGACCTCCTGCTAGAAGCATCTTTCAAACCTACTCATGTCTGTAGCTTTAAACTCTTTCAAGCCACTAACTGAAGTGACATGTCCTTTCAGAGATGAAAAGGGGAGCTTTGTGTATGGAGGAGGCAACAAACGCAGTCAGCCACTACCTGGGTCCAAGGGGGCCGAGTCTCCCAATTCTTTCCTGGATCAGGAGAGCCGAAGGAGAAGGTTTACTATTGCTGATTCAGATCAGCTGCCTGGGTATCCCATGGAAGTAAATATCCTGCCAGCCAAGATGAGAGAAAAAACACAGTCCTACGGTGAGTTCATTCCTCTCTTGTAATTGTTGTTGTGATAAGGGCTTTGATCAGTCTGAAATGATTTGTCTTGGAAAACTGCTCATCAGACTTGATTGATGTTAAGGCCATTTGTACAAATTGTGAATGTGAAATTCTACATCTGAAATAATTTCTCCTAAATGCTGTTATTTCTGTAATGAATACCATTCAGCTGAGGTCTGCTGCTACAGAAAGACATTTCCACATGTGTTTTGGTTATAACATTATGTGCACTCCTGCTCTAAATGAGCAAGAGGGTGGCAGTTTAATCTCAGCACACTGCTTTCTCATATGTCACCAGTGGAAGTATCTTCAAGTATCCCTTTTTTATGTAATTTGAATTCCTTATTGCTTATCTCTCCTTTTGTTTAACTGGGAAAAGCGAAAATTAAAAGAATGATTTCCTCAACTTTATGTAATTCCTCATAACCTTCTATGTTGTCTCTAGGAAAACCTCGTCCTTTGTCAATGCCTGCTGATGGAAGCTGGATAGGAGCTGCAGAACCCTTCTCTAGGCCACGAGGATCAGGGAGAAAAGGCAAGGTTTTAGGTTTTATCCCTCATTCTCTTCCTCTCCAAAATTTCCTTGGGGTGAGCTACATGAAAGTGTTTAAATTGGGAATGGAGGATTATGGTTTGCATATTGCTGAACTGATGCAAGGTGACCGTTGTTGGGTTTAGCAGGAATGCCAGATGGTAACTGTGAAATATCTGAGGCTATTTAGTGATGGGACTCAAATCTTCTGCCTTGACATGTAGTGAGCATTAAAAGTTAGCTAGAATGTCTGGGGCAGATTTGTACTTATGACTTTATAGCATTTTGCTTTTACACACAGCCCTTTCCCTTTCTACTGCATTTAATATTGATCATGAAACTTTTTTGCTAAGTCTGTCTTTTTGTTTAGCTCGTTGTGGAGGCTGTTAAAGAAGCAAGCTTGTTCACAAAATGTAAAATGTAGGCCTTTTAGGAGCTGCTTTTTACTGCTACTGCTGTTAGAAAGGAGCATATTCTGCAGGCATCACTGAATGGGAGAGAGACAGAAGCTCAAAACATTTTGTGTTTAGTTGGATGATTTTTTTTACTTCTCTCACACTGTCCTCTTTCCACCCTTTTTTGCATGTGAAAGACTATTTGAGTTCTGTTAGTGTGGGAAATAAGGATAACTGGTTTATTCTTGGAATCAGTTATGAAAGCTAATGTCCAATTCTAGGTAAAATCAAAGCTGAATTCTATTATTTTCATGTAAAAGTAGAAGTCGATAATGAGAAGCATCAACCTGGAGGTTTACTAACAGAGTGATCACCAGGTGGCAGGGCTGATTTTTGTGTGTATGGTTTGTTGTTTGGTTTTACCCTTGATTTTGTGTTGCCTTTTTTTAATGCTTGAAATGTACCTAAGTGCTGCAGGCTTGTATTTAAGCTGTGTTGGATCAGAACCAAAGACCTGCCTACTCCAGTAGGATGCCTTTAGCAGCAGCTGCCTTGGTCAGGTGTCTAGGGAAGAGTACAAAACAGAGAGACCATCATGAATCATTGGTAAAAACCAGGGAGGGAAGTGCTTACATCTTCACCTGCAAAATTAATTTCTCTTGTCCAGAGTAGTATTAGTAGCTTTTAAGTTATTCATGAGTTATATTGAGAAGTTTATGAATTCAGCTCTGGTCTCTTCAGCATTTTGAATAACGTATTAGAAGGTTTGTAACATCTCACCTATGATAATGAAGGTAGTCTGTATCAGCATTTTTGGCATTTGTGAGTCTGGAATATAACAGTCAAATGGTATCTCCTCCATGTATGGATTTATTTCATTATATGTGTTACTTAAAAAACATTGAAGATGCAAAAAGCTGTGAATCTATTGATAGCTGCTTATGTCCAGGTGCTTTATGAACAAAACCCCAGATTTAGGTATTTGAAGTGTAACCAGAATACTTTTACGAAAATAGAGAATGTTAATGAAGGGTTTTGAAGTCAGCAGTAATTGGTTTTCCTCCTCCTGTTTGTACAGGTGAAGATGTCCTCTGCAGGTACTTCAGCAATGAGAGGATACCCCCAATCATTGAGGAAAGCCCCTCCATGCAGCACCCTCTCTCCAGGCCAGTGTCTGACAAGCAGTTGGTGAGGGGAACGGATTATATTCGAGGCAGCAGGTGTTTTATGAATACAGACCTCCACAACAGTGCAACAATTCCTTTTCAAGAGGAAGGTGCTAAAAAATCCTCGGTTACATCATCCACAAAATCCTCCTCGGCAGAGCCCTCGCTGCTGATCAATTGGATCACGAGGCTGAAATTGTTGACTCATTGACTTGTCCCCAGTGCTGTTACCAAGTGCCTTTGCTCAGACTTCTCTTCCTTGCAGCTTCACTGACACACAGTGACTAATGTGGCATTCTTTTCCTGGAGAATCTTACACTTTTGCCTTTTTGTTTGTCATTTTTGATGGCTCAGAGGGTTTCACAGTGCAAGGATGGAAGAAAGACAAAGATCAAGTTCCTCTTCCTGGCCAAAACCTGAAGGCATTTATCCCCGTGGAAATGAGTAACATTTCAGTGAGGCAGAGGCCACACATGACCTGGAAATCATGTAATGACTCAGAGGAAAGCATTGCATTACTGTGAAGCCCAGTGGCACTTTAGTTGTCTGAATGCTCAGAGGCTGGTGCAACTGGCAGAGTGTGAGAGTATACAGAGCCCACGGACGTTGTCACTCTCCTGACTGAGAAAATAAGCAGGGAAACAGCAGTTTCGTACAACTTGGTGATGCTGTTTCAAGTACTGCATGAGATCAACCTTGTGAGGAAGAAGTAGTAGAGTTACCGTTCTTTCTCTGATATCCAAAGTTCTTATGAAGTCTTAGGAAGAGAGTTCTCTTATTCAGTGATTTTAGGAAGTTGGACTAATTTAATTATAAATCAATCCAACATTATATATATAATCTATTTTATTGAAATCACAGTACAAGTAAGGAGCACTGAACAGCTGCAGTGCTCATCTCTAAAGGTATATATGGATTGCTACAACATGCCAAGGAAATGCATCTGTAGAGGTGGTGAAAGAATATATATTTTTTCCTTAATTGTTTAAGAATGACTTGCTGTTAACCAAAGTAACGTTTTAAAGACAGTCCTGTTGGACTTATGAGAACTTTTACGGTGGTTCAGTTTTTGAATGATGTGTTGTTTTTATGAAAAATATGTGCTGTCATACGCTACAATTGTAAGACATCTTGCTATTTTCTATATAGCTCTAATTTTTACCCCTCCAGAATTTTAAAGTAGCATTGGGTATTTTGGGAGGAAAATAAAACTTGTTTTACAAAAGAGGAGGATATTAAAGAGGTATTGTTTAAGAAGGAATGTACATAAGATTGTTAGTATGCAAACAGTTTTGTTTAAAGTTATTTAAATGTTAAATATAGTTGTATATATTTTTACTTTTAAACAGATAGTTTGTACCTTCCTGTATTGAAGTATTGGGCACAGCTTAGTCTAATGAAAAGAAAATAAGGTTTTTGTATTACCTTCTAATTATAGGACTAACTATTTTTGTAGATGATACATTGCCAACAGCCTCTACTCCTCTGGTCTTGCTGAAAAGAAGGATATATATTTAATAATTGGTGGGGAAAGAGGGAAGCTAAATGCTAGTTTGCACTTAGGACTGAGGCAGGGATCACATGTGATGAAAGGATGTTAAAAACAAATTAATTCTGTCTGTGAAGATGTCACCATTCTGCTGCAACGAGCTGATGTAGTGCTACAGCCCCAGAGAGAGAGAGACAGGGTGTTTCATTCACTCCTTAATTAATTATGGTTGATTGTGACTCACTAATGACTGGGGAGGCTGGTTTGGCCCTTTCTGATCAAAGCAAATATGTCTGTCTTCTGCCACTCTCTTCCACTCCCTGAGATGGCAGTCTGTGCTAGAGACAGGAACTGCTGCTGCGCAGTTGAACCCTACAACAGTTTGGTCCTGCCTCCAAGAAAAGGGCTGAAACTACCATGTTGTAGGCTCTGTGGTGTGGTATAGTCCAGCCTCAAAAAGGCTGAACTGTTCTAAAGTTGTTGTCTAAACAAGACTTTTAAAATGGAAATTCCGCTCATCCTCAGTGTCATGTTTTCTGTACTTCAAAAATGAATGGGGGCCGTCATGCCTCTTATTGTGTGTAGTGGATATAGAGGATGCTCTACATTTTAGGGGTAAAAAAAGTCCTACAGATCTAGGAATAAATGACAGCTGATATCCTTCTGGTTTAACCTGTAAAAAATTGGCTCATCTCTTGATGTTGAAGGTGTGTGTCTCTATCCAATCAAAAACTGTACCTAGGCTGACTTCCCTGATGAGTACCATGTACATTTCCAGATATCCTGCCGTGGTACAGTACTCCACACTACTCTGAATACACAGTGATGGTGGCAAAACAATGCAGTTAATTGGAAAAGATCATAAACCCCACAAAAATGGAAAATAATATTTAGTACTCATGCATATATGTATAGTGAGGATCATGTGTTTTTGAAATATTGAGCAGGCTTCTGTTGAAGTCTGTAGAATATGTAAAGGCCAATACCTTTGGTTTTTCTTACATAACCATTGCAAAAAAAATTCCTATTTTGTATGGTAATGTGTGAAAGTAAATAAGACATAAAAATGAACGCTAACAGCTTGTAGAGACAGAGTGCAGGGCAATTCTCCAAGCCATGTGTTTCCTCTACTATTATGGACAATTAAATTAATCAGTGTTTGAATTCTGGATGATCAACAGAGGTTGACACAGTACTGAAAGTATGATACTAGTTTTTGCTAATTGATGAGCCTTTTTCTCCCTCATAAGCAGGGTTTGTTTTAAAAACAACATGCTCCATACTCTTTGTGTTCATTGAACAGAAAGGAGAAAAAGTAAAACTCCAAAACTTAACCAAACCAGGAAACAGATGGTGAAGACTAGCTTTATATTTGGAGAGGATAAAGAATTTTATTCTAGCATAAATGTTTCTTTAGTCCAAATCTTGCATTCGGTTTTATTACACTGCCATCAGGTAGTCTTCACAAACTGCTCTATACCTCCAATCACATCCTGAACAGACCAAGTTAAACCCCTCATCAGGCTTTAACTTAGGTCTTATGAATTCAGCTCAAAGGTTTTTTTTGCAGGTTTTACTTCCCTAGGAGCTTTCCTGCATTCATCATTCAATTTTTGGAGTATCTTACACATGATCCGGGCAGAAAGGCTTTCGTGCACATGCATTCTCAGAAATGCTTTTACCAGCAAGATTGGTATCTTGGAGGAGTGTGAATGTTGGCTTCTGCTTGTGTTTTCTGCACTAAAATATTCATCCCCCATTCCACCGTACATCCTAGTGCACCATCTCAAAGTGTGAGATAGAAATGCTCCTGGGCAATTAGAAAGCAGTGTTGTATCCTTTGGAGTAACCTTTGTCCTGCTGTACAGCTGTGACTTCTTTCTTCTCTGTAGCCTGAGCTTTACTTTGCACATGCTGTGGTTATGGAGCATGTGCTCTTTGTGGCCATCACATAAGAATGCTTTTGTCTCCTTGCAGGCTGTAAGGTTTTTATAATGGACGAGAGCTCTTGAGGAAGCCACTGACTTAACTCAGCATAATCTGTGCTTCACTTAAAATGTAGAAAGAGTGCTCAAAGAAACCTCAGTTTGGAGAACGAAAAAATAGGGGTCAGGCTAAGCTAAATGTATAGGTCTGTGTTGTGTTGAGCACTGCTTCAGCTGTGTGGCAGTAACTGCAGACACTCCACACAACTGCACCATGCACGTTTGTTTCTACCACTACATTTGTATGATGCTAGAATATGAAACAAGGGCAGTCTTTCAAAGCAGTTATATATAGTTCCACACATTGCACTTGAGCTGTAAGATGTATGACAAAAACAGTCAAGAGCTGCTGTCAGTGTGTCATTTCACCAAGTTCTGCTGCCTGTGCTGCTGCTGCATCAGTTTAAAATAGTAACCTCTCTTTATCCTGTTGCCTGCACAATGCAAGTCCCTAACCATCAGTTTTGTCTTTCTTTGTGATAGTTAGCAACTGCTGGTAAGATTGTGTCATCACCACAGAGCCTTGTGCAGTGGTCCAAAAGGTCAGTTAGGTTGGGTAATTCTGGACTTGGTCAAAAGTGGAAATTTAAAAACAATATTACTGCTCCAACATCACTTAGAGTTGGGATATTTTTTTATACATACTAAATATGAAACAGGCAAGAGTTAGTTGTCTGTTGCACGCACTTCACCAGTGGAAGAAAAAATGAGGATTACATACTCAGTGGAGAAAAAAAACCCCAGACCTTTGGGTGTCCTCCAGCTCCTGCCAGGGGGAGAAATGTGTTTGTTTTAGCATGACATAGAATAGATGTAAACATCTATTTTTAAACCTCCCTGTGTGGCCACCTCAGTTATTCAGGATGATGTAAGCCACTGACTTTCTCCCTTAAGTGGTTATGGAGTTCCCCAACATATTTTTTTGGGAGAAGGCAAAGATGTCTTAGGTGATTACATGATTGATTAACAGGGTATGGAGACAGAGTAATTAAGCATAAAATAAGTGCTAGAGAGTGTGAGTTATAGGGAGAATCCTTGGGGTCCGTTTATGATTGTGGTTTCTGTTTGCTCTCTGGTGAGGGTGATTGTTCTCTATTGCCGGACAGAACCAAGGAATCAGAGGACAAGAAGCCCAGTTTACTGTGCTGTCTTCAGTTAAGAGGGGTAGTTGCTTGAGCTTTTTTGGTTTGTTGGTTGTTTCTAACATCCCACACCCTCCTTGCTAAGTGTAGCCCTTTTTCAGTACAAGTGAGCCAGAGGAGGAACTGTTGAAATGTACCTGTGGAGCAAACCTGACAAGATCCTGATGGATCACTGGGCTGTGCTGACTAATTGATGGTGCTCAGCCACCATGTGTTTAGATGTGCTCTGGGAGTGCCTTTGCAGGTGAGGAGCCTCAGACCCTTGTGCCCTTTGCTTAGAGACTTTTTTATTTGGGCAATATTTACTGAGAGGCATAAAATATGCCTCTGTCTAAACTGGCATGTTTTGACTGTGCATTTAATGTTTTGGGGTTTTTTTTCCCAAGTAACTGCATGTTTCTCAGTGCTTCTTATTAATGTGTTTTCCTCTTTCATCCCCCATTAGATATTTTCAATTTTTCTCATGAAATCCTCATGTATTTCCAGTGACAATGTTCATAATGCCAAATAGCCACAAACGAGCCATAAAATTTTAATGTAAACTGTAAAAGAGCCCCAACCAAACAAAACTCCATTAGCAAAACACAAGAAAAAACATTTTATCAAATTCCTGAATGATAATGAATAATAATGAAACTAAGGATTTTCATCCAGGTAAAAAATCAGCCAAACTTTAGTGGCAGCATCTTGGGTGATTTTTTTTTATTTTATTATATGATAGTAGAATGTGAGAGCTGTCGTTCAGGTATTGTAGATTCTTGCAGAGCAACTGTGGTGTTTAATTGTGTCTCCACAGAATATCACCAAAGGCTTTCTTATGTGTTACACAGTTTTAGCTGAAACTCTCTTTCCCACATCACTGGATGTCCCATCGAACATGCAGAAGTCTTAATATTGTCAGGCATAGTTCTTGACCACCGGTTTCTGGGGGGAAGTTGGTACAAGTTCCTATAAGTGAGTAGGATGAGAGCAAAATAAGTTATGTCCTAAATTAATTCCCTTTTCCTATGTCCTTCCTCCTCTCTGACCTTTCCCTCCCAACATTAAGGCTAAGGGACTCTCCAAGAATTTATTTCACAAACTAACAGCTATAAATTCATTAATAATTATAGCATAATCAGTTTGTTGTGATGTTTGAGATAGTTTTGGCCAGAGCCTTCCAGCAAAAATATTTTCAAGTTCTTGATTTGTGTAAGAATTCCTCTTTGCTTAGTAAGATGTTGGCTTGGACTCTGCTTTGAAGTTACTCAGACCACCAACCCAAACGGTTCTTGGTCCTTTAGGTCCAGACACATCAGCTTCTTATAATTGGATAGGAATAAAGGTCTGTTTTTTCTCCTCTTTCAGAGTTTTGTCATGCTGGATTCATAGGTTGCATTGAAGAGATGGGTGTGGACTTCCTGCCCTTCCCTGCCTGCCCTCTCCTGCTGTGTGGAGTGGCTATGTGGGGTGCAGGGACAAGAAGGTGAGGGGAAAGCCATCAGCTAAAGCAGCAGCTCCTCTCTTCCCTCCCTGTTGCTCAGGATATGAGTGACAGGCCTCCGAGTGAAAGGCTAATGGGACATGATACGTGATTTTCAAAGTTTGTTTTCCTGTGGAAGTGTGGGAACATTGTGGAGGCATGATGTGCCGCACAGTGTTAGTGTAGAGGTTGTATGAGGGAGCCATTATCTAAAAACCAAAAAGGTTTGGCAGTGTATGAGGTCACAGGCATGTTTCACCTAGTGCTGCACAGAGAGGCCTTGATGAAAGCAAAGGGGACAAGTGAGCTGGGGCTGTCTGGGAGAGGCAGCGAGGCAGATACCCCAGGGTGCTCGCAGATGGGTGAATCTGCCCACAAGAAATGCATTTGACCTGCTGCTGACCATGGCTGGCTGCTGTGCTTGGAATGGATGTGGTCTGTGTGGGAAATAAGTCTTTCAAAAGGATGTGGAAGAGGCTCAGGTTTCGGCATCATGACTCATTTTCCCAGTGGTTGACCAAAGCGGGGGAGGTGTGATGGGAAGCTGTGATGAGCAGTACTCCTATCTTTCTTCCTATCACGAAATGTCAGGGAGTGAAAACAAACATCACCAGAAAGTCTGAAGTTCAAAAAACCTGAATCAAGAAGTGTATGACTTCTCCCACTGGTCCCACTCCTGTAAACATGGATTTTTCATCTAGTTTGCAATGAAGTATTTGGTGTGTTTTCAAAATGCAAAAGATTTTGGACACCCTCTGGTCTCACACAGTGTTTGCAGTTCATGTAGCTGGCTGTGAAGAGAGACATCTTGGCTAGAGAGGCTGACTTGCAGTGTTGTCTCAGGGCAGGATCTGTAAGGTGGGAATCACATCACCCTGACTAGTTCGATACAAGCTTTTTGGGTTGGATGTGTGTAACATGTCTACATTTTAAAATTAAGTGGAAGTCAGTTATAAAATCACAAAAAGCGTACAGAAGCCATTAGTGAGAAAAGAGATGCTGCCAAAACATTGTTCTCTGGTTGCTTTCCAGTACTCTCGCCTAGTTTGCTCCCCTAAGGCAAAATTCCAGGTGCTGCCCTAGTGGAAGGTGGCACACTATGTGACCCCAAAGGCTCGTTCCCGTTGTTCAAAGCACAGGCCGAGCAACATTTCTGAGTGATTTTCAGTGGTGCCTAGTCTATTCAATCTGTTGCCTTTGCTGAAGGTGCCCTTGCTGAAAACCTCAGGCAGTTTTGGCATTGTCACACTTGGGTGCCTGCAGAAGGCAGTGTTGTGTTCAACAGGCTTGTGCTGCTTTTGTACTAGAGCATAAATAAGAAATTCTTCTGCTAAGTAAACAGAGTTTTGTGGGCAAGAGGTTCTGTCCTCAGCACTAAGTCTGATTGTTCCTTCTACTTTTTGTGTCAAATCTGATTGGTTGATTGGAGCTGTTTCTGATTTATGATTGAAAGGGTGAAATGGAAATAGGATCTTGATGAACATGATTCAAATGAACATTTGAACAAATTAATAAAGGCCAAAGAAACTAGAGAAGTAAAACCAAGCATTAATTGTTTATCTGAGCAGTGCTAAAACAAAATGCACAGATTAAATGTGTATGTGTTTTGCATTTGTGTGGGGTTTCATATCTCAGCCTATTGTCTGGAAACTTTTACTATTATTCTTCTACAAGTTTCTTGACAATGAGCTGCAGGTAACTGTGGGATGCTTATGCTCAAGCTGCTGCTGTATTACTGTGCTGTTGTATTTTGGGAGAGCAGACTGCTTGCTACACCTGGGTTTTCTGTTCCTTCCCAGCCCTCCCACTCCAAAACCAATGCACATCACATCAAGTGGCTTTCAAAATTATGAGCTCGTCACTAGATCCTCTTTTCACTGTCCTACTCAGTTCAACTTTTGAGAACAATATGAAATGTATTTTTAAAGGCTGAGGATGCTGCAATACATAAGCACAGATAGATATAATTATTGATTGGTTTGAGAACTGGAGCCATTGTAAGGTAACAGATGTGCTGCTGTATTGAAGATGAAAAGTTGTTCTTCAAGTAGAAATTGTGTTATGTACTTGGACTATTAAATACACGCTTGATTCAGAAATGCACAAAGCACCATTTATGCCACTTAAAGTTCACATGGAAAAGCTGAATCATCCAAGCCATCTGAATGATGCACACTATTTGGTAGTTGTTTTCTTCAGCAGGCAGCTGGTGATCTCTCTTCCTATATTCAGGGTTGGGTGGGGGAGGAAAAGGAAGACAGAAAGGAGTCTCCAGGGTGGGGGAGAGAAGCTATTGCTTCATGTGTGCAAACTTTATGGTTTTCCTGAGATCTGTCTAAATCTGTGGTAAGTTAAAACTATATTAAGAGAGTTGGAGAGGCAATATATATTGCAACTAGGTTATAAAGTGTTTTTATTTTAAAGTAATAATGCTTTATGAACATTTCAGGCATGATTTGTTTATTATAAGTTATATTTCAAGAGTTCTTCGTGGGGATATGTGCTAGGGCTGGGGGATCCTTCCGACTTGGTAGCTTCTGTTCTGCTCCCCTCTTGAAATAAGGAGGTGAACCGTGAGATTCATTGCCTCAGTCACCAGCCAAAAAAGGGTAACTCAATTTCTCTTGTGCTGCTCATGTTGTAACACCCAATTTACATGTTTGCCTACTGAGGCTCAGTGGTAATGAAGTGCTGAAAAAACTCCCAGGTCAGGAGTTGGACAGACATGTGACAGGGTTTGGGGGGGCAGTAGTTTTGCAGAAAAGCCCACATGTACTCCCTACAGCTACATCCTTAATTTTCTACATCTAGGATGTATTTATTTTTCTGTGGACTTTTTTTTTTTTTATGTTGACATTGGTGAAGAAGTTTTTTTCTTCTTTTTTAATGGTTTATCCCTTTATTACAGTCTGTCTTACCTTTTTAGATGGTAAGATTTTCTTTTTTTTTAGGAAGCCTTGTCTTGTAGTTTTAACTTCCTGAGTGTGCTGGGTTGGGGATTTAATTGTTCTCTCTTGTACATATTAGTACAGTTGAAAGGGTCTAAAGAGCAGCAGAATGGAAAAAGCAATGCAGAGAGGCTGTGCTCAGATCTTGTTTGTCTGGCTTTTCTTTGGGCTTTTCTTTTTTCCCAAAGCTGAAGAGGGACACAACCAGGAGGCATTCAAAGCTTTTGAGTCTAAACCAAACTCTGCGACTCTGTCAGTGTGAGTAATGAACTGCCTAGGAACTGATGGCAAATTATTTGGATTTCTAACCAACACAGAACAGGAATAAAGGGCTGGGGCTCTGGTTCTCAGCAGATTCTTCAAGAGAGCCTCTCATTAACTGTGCAAGGGGGCACTTTCAGGCCTTTTGGTGACTGTCATTTTTGGGCTGGCAGTGCCTGCAATAACCTGAAGTACTTACCCCACAGCAGGTAGTTTCAGCTACGGGGAAACAGCTCCTCTTGCTTAGAAGCATTGGCCTTTGAGAAAATATTAAATGTTGCATAGTCTTAAGAAAAGATGACTATATTGGTGTCATAAGAACAAACATTAAAGATTTATGTAAGAAATTTATAGGACTACAGACAATAAGCTTAAATTACAGCACAGAGCTTGAATTTGGTTGAAAAACCTGATGTCAAGGAGAGTTAAGCACTGGTTTAAGATGCTGAAGGGAGTTATGGAACCTCCATTATTTGGTGTCTTAAAGAACTGGTTAGGCGGCCTCTGTCAGAAATAGCCTGAATATAATTGATCCTGCTGGGAGGGACAGACTTAATGATCTCTTGATGTCTCTAAAACCTCATGAATTTGCAGAGATGTGAGTAGGCTGTATGTGATTGCATCCTGGCAGAGTTCATCAAGTACTTTCAGGCCCTCCTGGGTAAAAGCCACCATGCACACTTCACCATAACCCTAGTGAAATTTGGAGGTTTAAAGGACCCTGAAGCAATCAAATGAATGCATGAGAGGGTGCAGTTCAGGGGCACCACACAGGAAAGAGGGACAGGGAGCAGTAACATTTAGAATCAGTAATTTTGCGCTTTTAGTACTTATCTAGAGTAAAATCATCAATGAAAATTACCATTTTTATTCCTTCAGTTGAGGCACTTGCAGAATGCTACGAAAACATCATTTTTTTGTTTTGAAGAACTATGGGACTTTTCCTCTTGAGTGGAAGAAAATATTAGGAATGGTGCTATGCTTCTCACAAGGGAAAGCATATTGATAGCTCTAAAATATAGTTTGGCCTTTTAAAATCAAGACAATACACCTACAAAATCTGCTCTTTTGTACTGCTTCCTGATTGAGTTGAAAGACACGTCACCACATCCCTGCCATTTCTAAAGTAATTTTTAATTTTCAAAAAGGAGACTAACTTGCAGAGCAGCTCTGTGCTTATGGAAGTAGCTTGTTTCTGAATATATGTTCCTTGTTATAACAAACTGTGAAGGAAAAAAGGACCCACCTTCATCTTCTTTCAACCAATGGGTGGCCCAGGGGTATGAACTTTATGGGGAGATACGTGTGGCATGATATCAAGAAATTATTTTCTCACTCAGTGCAAATTGTCCGTGGCCAGAGTCTCCAGAAAGCAGCACCAGATGTCCTGAATATTTTGACATTCAAGTCTGTAGAAAGCTCCAAAGAGGAGGAAGTGAAAGGATGGTGGCAAGTCTCTTGCAAGCAATTTTAAGGATGTGGGACTTGATTTGCACATGAGTGTGACAGCTCTTTTCAGCAAAAAGCACGGTGGGAAGTGGGATAGACTCTGTCTTTACTACCACTCAAAGGACTGAGCCATCTGCTTTTCCATGTCATCAAGGAACACTGGTCTGCTGCCTTTATCTCTTCTGTGGAATATTTACTCTTTCCATAAGTAAGACATGTGCTTCTGCAGACCTGTCAGTATTGCCCTCACTATGATTCAGAGTGCACGTAAAGCCAGTAGCTACTTTAGGAAGCAATAGCTCAGTCTGTGCATCAGATTTCAAGATACATTTTTGGGCAAGTTTTCAGATAATCCATTTATATACAGTTGAAGTGCTTTGAAGATAGAAAGTGCCATGTTAAAGATAAGTTCTGATTAGTCATGCAAATAAATGGAGATATTTTAATTAGGGCAATTTCTACATGACTCATACTGTGGAAAAGAGCCTATGTAAACATATTAAATAGATAATTTATTAGTCGGAGCAACCTGTGATTAAGGGTGTTGTGTTTTAATTTTTGGGGGGAATAATATACTTTGCAAAGTAACAAAGCAAGGAGGTAACAGCCTGATGAGCTAAAAAAACAACAAATAACCTCTGTTCTTCAAAGTATTCATAAAATTATAAATGAGATATTTGTGTCTCTTCCTGTCTGCTTGAGCCACAGTACTACTCCAAGTAAGCTGGGCATGTTTCAGTATGTACTGCCTGAAATGTGGCAGTCTTGCCAGCTGGTCAGTGTGACACTACTTACTGTGGTGCTATAGTAGCTTTGTCTGGGACTTGCCATCACTTTTCTGCCAGGACCCTTTCTTGCAGTAACTTTTCAGCATCCTGACTGGGAATGACAGCAAGTGACTGGGGTGTTTGCCACGAGGCTTTCTGGTGTTGTGTAGGAGGTGTGTGAAGCATTGCTTGGTCATTCTAAATCTACTTCAGAGTCACTTTTGTATGTGTGTGCAATTATATGTAAGGTGAATTGACAGGGGGGCCAGGATCAAGGTACTGCTTTGCTATATGTGCTCAGGAAGGCTTCTGAGAGTTAGAGCCAGACCTTTCATGTTCTTGGATATGGTTGCACACTGCACTGTTGCTTTCTTTGGAATCAGGATTGGGTACGTCTGTGATGAGGAATGGAGCAGAAAATCAGACTATTGTTATTGATATGTGTGTGTTTATCACCTTTGACAATATATCTGGGCAATGTAACTGATGAATATTTGATGAACTACAGGAATACATCCATGAAATGATTTCTTGTCTCTTTGTTTTTAGTGCCAGGACTTGTTTATAGTGGAGTGTGCCAAAGTTAACCTCCAATTAAAAATCAGGAGAGGCAACAGTTTACCCCATGGTAAACACCACATAGTGGCTCAATTTACTCTCTGTCAGTTAGTCACAACACCCACAGTCTTTTTAATTTATGACTAAAATGCAAAGGTGTAATGTAAGTAGATTTTCCAGTCTGGTTTCCTAGTTTCAGTGGAATTTGCCTGAGCTTTATATAAGTATAAAAGTATTTACATGTGTGTATGCCTGTGGGTGAATGTATATACCCATACACTGAATTCTGTTTAAACTACTCAACCATAATATTTGAGATGGCATGGCATGACTTGCCTGCTCTGTCTTTCAGATTCAGTCTTTTACCTTTGCTAAAAACTTCCAAGGAGCTTAGACTTACAAACTATAGTCAAGGAACATGAGTCTGCTGTTGCCATATTTCCCTGTCCACACAGCCCCCTTACCTAGAAAGAGAATTAAACCAGGCTCAAGTGAAAGTTTAGTGAAACAGCTTATGTGTAACTTCTCACTTTATGCCTGTATGAGAGGTATATTTATCTTTTTAATTCTTCTTCCTTTAAACTGAGAACATATAAGAATAAATTTTCACAATCATTGAGGTTGCAATTCCTACTCAGGTATTTGAAGTACCTACAAAAGCTGATTGCAAAACCTATTTTAAATCCTTGCTAGTCTCCTCCTAGTGTAGGGGTTGCACTCCAAGTGCAGCTGTGTCTATTTCTGCCTTTTTAAAAAGAAGTCAAATTTCATTTAGAGTTGTACTTTGAAAAAAACCCAAACAACTGCTGTGACTTCATGACCTTTCTAAAAAAATGTTCTCTGCCTTTTAAATAGGGACTTTCACTTGAAGGAATTTACAACAGATTTTCCTCTCAGTCCTTCACACTTTGATTTGGCTTCATTTCAGAGTGTAGAAACTAGATTTGTAATGCCCCTATTTACAAGGTAGGGTTTTCCCTTCTCCTTGTTTGCTTAACTTGTCAGATTGAAGACTATCAGGCACCACTTAACCTTCTTAAAAATGTTTTATTTCTATTCCTTTTCTGATAAATATTTATTTATTCTTCTGAAAAACCATCATCAGAATAAATGGAAAAAGTGGGTTATTCTGAATTTAATTTGTAATATAAGAGACTGGATTTCACTGAATGGAAGAAACTAGATAAAGTGGTCCTCAATTTGATTAGAAAATAATTTGACTTAAAATTCCTGTTGTATCTTTTTTTCCAAAAAAAATATTATGGATTTAGATAAAATTTGGGTAAAACAGTGGTCTGAAATTCCATTCCAGGGTTTAAACAAGATTCAAGCAGGGTAAATGTTCTGGGGAACAAAACCATTTTTCCCAATGGCTTTTGACTTGAGATTGTGGGTTAATTATTTATTTTTACCGTGAGTCTCTGCCTCTTGGATACCTGACTGGCTCTAGAATACACAGAGCCAGCACTGGGACACTTGTTGGGAACACTTGTGCTTTCAGGACATGCTTGAGCCTTTCTCTCTCACACATGCCTTCGTGGGCCATTTGGCTTCCTCACTATCCAAAACAGGTCCTTGTCAGTACTTTACTCTTCCCAATGATCCTATCAGCAGGTTCAGCATTCTCTTTAGGATGAGAAAGTTAATGGGTGAGAGGTCCAGAGTGTGTGTTTGGGACCAACAGTCTATAAGAGAGATCCAGAGTGAGCTGTTTATCTTCCCATTGTCTGTCTTCTCCACTGGTCTCCTCCCACTGCAGGAAAGGCTGGCAGCAGCTCCAGGTCCTGCTCACAGGGGTGGAGAAGGAGGTGGAATGATGCCTCCTCCTTGCCAGGGTAAGGCTGTACCATGGATCCATGCAGAAGGCTAGTCCTCTTCTGGAATTTCTGGTCAATGTTTTGCTGCTGTATTATATAACCATTTCTTCAAATATCACTGTGTGAGCAGCTGGCACTTGCTGTCTGACTGGTGGTGCCATTAGGCTTTTATCTGTGTGACTGCTGTAGGAGAGCACCACAGGAATTACTCAGCTGGTTGTGCTGATGAGGACTTGTCAGTGGTGACTAACCCTGTTGGATTTTCTAGTCCTCTCAGCCCTCTCTTCTTATCTCAAATAGATTGTGAAAATATTCTGAATGGTAAAAATTGGCTTGTCCACAACAGTGCAGCAAGCAGATTATGTATCACAACCTGGTGTACAAGTCCTTTGGAAATTGTTTGCCTACATGATTTCCTATGTGGATTTTTTTGTGCTGTTTGACTGCTTGGCTGAGCTGTGTGGACTCTGCTCCCAGACAAACTTTTGCAGTGGGAGAAAGAGGTTTTGTTGTTCCCTGTGGATGAATGCTGGTATTCATACAAAACGCAGTCTGTCTAGTCATGAACATAAATAAAAATCTATATCAAGATAATGATGACAAAAATTGAACATACATATGTCAGTTCACATTCTGTAAATATAGACAATAATGAGGTTTGTAGAATCTACTTAACTTAGGTCTCGGTCCTGCAGGCAGTTATCAACATGTGAATACATTTATGTAGCACTGTTGACTTTTAGGACTGCTTGAGTTTATAAGATTAGTCCAAAGGCTGTGGAACACACGTAGTCATTTTGTTAAACTCATTTAGTTTAAAGTGTTACTGTCTTCAGGCTTACTATCTAGCATATGTGTTTTGTATTTCCTCACTGGGGGAAGGCCACCCCAGAGGTGGCTGTAGCTGTTTATTTGGAGCTGGCAAGTTGTGAGTGCAGGTCCCAGGGCTGCTGCAGTCTGCCTGCCTCCCCTACTTGCATCTCAGCCTTAGGAAAAGAAAGGTCATGGTGAAGAAAATAATATTTAACTCTCATACTCTAAAGTCTTAGAATAGTGAATACTTTCAGAAGTGTGGGGCCATCAAGAACTAGCCATGACTCTTGGTGTTTCCTACGTGGGGCCAATAGGGTGGTTGACTTTTTATACTACATGTAGTTTATTGCAAGGCTCAGGTGTGAAAATTCTTATAAATGCCTTCAAGTTTGACATCTGGAAGGAAACTTAGAATGGCTTGTTGGGCCTCATCCGCAAGCTGAAACAACCAAATTTAAAAAAAAGGACTTTGGAGCTAAAGCAGTGATAAAAACCATTAAAAACAAGACTGAATTTATTAGATTTACTCTTTTTCTGTTTAAGAGAAGAGATTTAAAGCACATATATGTTCAATATGGTGACAGTGAGCCCTGATAGTATTTTGTAACTATACTTTTTGATACTTTGAAGGCTTATGTGGTGTGGTATCTCAGCAGACATTGAGCTGAGGCATTGTGCTCGTTCCCACACCATCACTGTTGTTGAATTGGCTGAAATGTGAAAGTCCAGATATCTCCCTAGAGGATAGTCTCATGCTTTATCATGTGCATGTGTGTTATCGGAATTCAGGTTTGATTGATTTCATGCCAGGGAAAAATAATGTGTAGCTGAGTGGTGATGGAAACCTGGATACGATGAATAGCAGGAGAGAACTTAAAGGGGAAGAATGAGAACAGGAAGCTTAATCTTCAGCTTTTCTATATATAGAAAACACCTCAAGGGTAAGCACATACTGTGTTGTATAAATGCATTTAAAATGTATTTTGTGGGCACATATTTTCAATGTGTTGTCATGATCAGAAACACATGTAGACTCTGAAAAGTTATGTGAAGCATGCAGAACCCTTGCTCATGCACGTAAGTAAAAGCTATGCACAGTGTATATGTGTGTAAACATCCAGCTGGAGGAACAGCCACATAAGAACTACTTCAGAACCATCCCCAAGCCAGGAAGCCACAAATTATAGGTCTGAAATTTGCCACACTGGCATGTCTACATAAATAAAACCAACTGGAAAGATAGGAGAGGGGAAAAACACATTTACAAATAGTATTAGGTTAGAGAAGAGGAAAATGCTAAACTCTTTTCTTGACTCCAGTCAGAAGGCAGGAAGATTATTACAGACAGGAGCTTGCAGACTTTAGCTAAACAACTTCCCGGTGCTGAGTATGAGTCTTGATTTTTATTTACGTATATGCATACAATCAGGGCTTTACACATAATCATTATTTTGATAGAGGCCAAGAGGGAACATGGTTGGATTTGGTTTTTCCCTTTCCAGGTACTTTGTCATCATCTTATTCCCTTTTTATCTCTGCCAAGTCTTTGGAATGGGATGATGTCATCTTCTTTATCTACCTAGTATCTACCATGATGAGCCCTTGATCCTGACCAAGGGTGTTGGCTGCCTCATGAATGTTGCATTGAGAAGCAGCCATAGGAAAGCTGAATTTCTGTTGCAGACAGCAACACTTGAGCTAGAGTAAATACAACTGACACTTGTAAAACCACTGAGACAACTGCTAGTTTTCACAAAGCCTTATATAGGTCTTGTTACGTCAGTCCTCTTCCAGTCCTCCCAGCCTTAGCTTGTGCCAGAGCAAACTCCCAGAGCTTCTCTCCTCACTCGGTTGTCACACTTGCCACTTGGATTCTGCTGCAGCTGGCCTGATGGAGGCTTGGGAAAAGTAGCTGCTCTGAATGCTCAGTCTCTTCTCAGCCCCAGATGTTCCTGGAACTGAAGTAAACTCGGCAGGTAAAACACAATTCTTGGAACTGAAGAGTAAGAAAAGGGGGTGTCAGTAGATCTGAAGAAAGAGAAAAAGGTCACCATTTTTGTTTGTTTTGAGCTGTCTTTTCTATCTGTCTCTCTGAAGAGACTCACTGAGCAGAAGTGTAATTGACTCTGATGTGGAGCATCCCCATGTGGTAGAGAAAGTCTGGTGCTCACTTCATCTCCTGCTCATGTGTGGGAGGTAGCACAACTGGTGAGAAGGTAGCAAGGATCACTGCTCTTCCTACTGCAGTCTTCTTGGAGCTCTGCTCGTGTCCTCTGCTTCATCAGCTTGGAGGATGTAAGGGAAGAGGAACAGAAGGGAAAGCACTATGTAAGTTGAGAAAGCTTCCTTACTATCTAGCTTACTGTCTTCCTTACTATCCCTACTGTCTGAAATTTTTAAATGGTGGGGTAAAAGGAAGAGTTTTCTTGAGATTGAATGTGATGAAACTAGAATTGAACACACAGCTTCAGCTCCATCATCTGGTTTCTCNTTCTCTAAAAAAAAAAAAAAAAAAAAAAAAAAAAAAAAAAAGAAAAAAAAAAAGAGGTTCCTCTGTAAGTGCCTGGAAGCTGGAGACTTTCTATAGGAGAAGGATGGGTAGGTTTAGAGAGTTTAGTTTTTTCCTCAGGCTCTGCTGTCAGACATCATAAGCAGATGTTGCACATAACCCTAAGGAAAATGACTGTCAAGAATGCATTGGCATTAATGCTGTTATGTGAGGACTGGAGCACTGGTAGCCCCTGGACCAGAGTAGTTTCTGTGGGAGAGTCCCTCCTGTTCTTGTTCTGAGAGCTGACTTCTGTGTCATTGTAGCTATGGCATTGTGATCATCTTCATTAACTTAAAATCACGAGAGTTTGGGTAGCAATTTTGAGTCTTTGCATATTTTTATTTCCTGTGTTGAAAGGCTAATTGCTGCAGTTAATGAGGTGAATAGATCTCAGCCGGCATTTAATAACAAGTCCTTGTTTTGGGTGCTGACTGGGGACTGCAGTCCCCACGTCTGGTGAGTGATTTGTGGATTTACATCTGCCCTTCGTAACACTTCCATCTGCAGGAGAGAACAGCCATTGCTTTCCTTGGATGATTTGAGGAACTGAGACAGAGGTAAACCAAGATTGCTCAGCACCACAAAGCAAATGTGGGAATGGAAAGGCCTTGCAATGTAAACCAGTGCTCTTCTGCAGCTGGGCTATCTTCCCTGCTGTCATCCTCCTCACTCTTCCATTGGTGTAGATAATGCAGTAGTGCATGGCAGTGGTCACCACCGATTATTCAGTCTTTGAAATGACCTGTGCTTGATGGGGTTTCTGCGCCTGCAGAGGATTCAGCTGAGCAGTATTTAGTGAAGAACTTGAAAAAATTAAGTCTGCAAATTACCCTAAGAAAAAAAACCAGTTGGATATTTCCCTGCCCAGGATGAGTTTAAATTTTCTTTCAAGATTTTTAGTCCCCACTCTGATCTGTTTGCAGTGATTCCACTTTTTTGTTTTGTTTTGTTTTTTGTTTTTTGTTTTTGTGGTAACAGAGATGGTCAATGTCTAAATCTAATTTGATGAGTTGTTTTGGATTAGAAAGCAGAGTTTTCCTCACTGGAGAAGGGGGAAGGAAATGGTTTGAGCTGTGGAATGGAAAAGTTGTGTAAAGAGAGACTTAGGGTTTGTGTTTTGTGGTGTTTCCACTGCCCATTCCATTGTGTATGTACAGAGCACCATGTCCTTGGGGACAAGGTGGTCATACTGCTGTCACCTTCTGCATCAGAAGGTTGAGCAGACAGCTGTGGGAGGGGAAGCCTCTGGTGGGTATGATCATCAAAATGAACCTATTATCTCTTACAGATTCTGGTACAGTCAGATTTATATGTGGCATTTCTTCTAAAATATCATCATACCTAGTTCCTAAAAGCTTTTTAGTTATGTGCAATGTTCCTTCTGAGTTTCTCCAAAAAAAGAGAAATATGTGATAAGGCAGGATTGGAAAAGGACACAAATATTTAATTTGACTGCCATTTTTGGGATTAAAAATTGGTTATAGCTAGTGATTTCTTTATTACCTTGTATACCTGTAGTCTCTAACATTTTACACAAATGAATGCAGTTCCACATTACCAACTTCTACCAAGCTTTGGTTAGGTAGAGTTCCTGGATTCATGCACAGGAACTAGGTCTCTTTTTAGACTCTCCTTATCTCCTCTCAGAGGATAAGAACTCCCAAGGAGCATCCCACTGAATCCTCAGTCTTGCGGGCAAGCCTAGATCCCTGCTTAGCTCTGCTGGAGCAGGGCACTCCACCAGCTGTCGCATTCTGCTCTTTAAACCAGTGCTTCATCCAACCTGAATGCAGTGGCTGGACCAGGAAAAGTGCTGCTGATACAAATCTGCTGCAATCCAACAAGTAGTTAATGGTTAAACCCTCCATGGCCTAAGAAGGCTGGGTCATATTGGTTCAGATTTTTAATGTGGGATTAGTCTGTAGAGAAACCTGCAGCTGAGTGTTTCTGGCAGACAGCCTAAGGGGTGGGAAAGAAAGGCTTTTGTAAATTCAGTGTACAAATATATGTTTAATGTGTGCATGAAACCTAGTATTTATTAAATAAGTAGGTTTTCCTAGCAGGAGAGATGAGCAGGTGTTCTGCATATGGCCGGGGCATGGTGCTGCTTCCCAGCAGAGCCTGGCCCCTGTCCTCTCCTGCCAGGTGTCACCAGCCCCAGAACGTGGGGCAGCAGTGTCCTGCTGCCTCCTGCAGCCTCCCTGCCTTGGCTTTGGGGTGAAACTGTTATTGTTGCTTTTATTATTGCTGTTAATCTTCCAACTCAGGACTTCTGAGAAAACTAACATCAGCACTTAATATGTAGGGATCTTTTTTTGATGACGGACAAAAACTTTTCTGTTATCAAGGTTGTTTAGTAGGAAGTGCTTATTAAAAAAAAACCTTGAAAAACAACATCCTGGATAAAATTTATATTCTGTATGGCAGAGGTTAAGGATGCCAAACAAAGTATTATACATTTCATCTTTATTCAGTTAAACAAATGTAGGAACCACAGTGACTTCAAAATCAGCATCAATCTGGTAGTTAAGAAATCAAGTAAAATAACTTTAAAAAGTGGACCTAAATGATGTAACAGTGTGTGCTGAGAGAAAAATAAGAGAAACAGCTAAAAGGACAAGCTGTTTGAAATGGCATCAAGTCTCTTTAATTGTGCTATTAGTAGAAACTAAGAGTAAGTATACATGTCAAGGAAGATTAAAAAAATACCAATAATAACATGACAAAAATGGTATGTGCAAACAGCAAATTACAGCTGTCTGTTAAAAATAAGGAGTTTTTTTCAGAAATTGGGAGTCATATCCAATGGAATAAAAATGGAAAAGACTGTAAGTTCTGGTAATTATTTTGTCTTTTTGGTTTTATTGCTAAAGTAATAAAAAATGGACTGGTGAGGAAGTCACAGCAAAATCTTTTCAGATCGTTAGAAACAGAAACCGGGGAAAGATTTTGATACTGTTTGAGTTGTAGAAGTAGAAGAAGATGATAAGACTAAGAAACAGTATTATGTGAGCTTGTACTAGATGTTTCTAGAGAAAAGTTTGGTCTTTTTTTTTTTGGTGGAGGAAATCTAAGGAGCTATCCCAAAGTGAACTACTACAAGAATGAACTTTAAAACAAATTAGTAAAAAAAGCTTCTAGATCATGAGCACCCATCAGTGCTCATGGAGAATTCTAGAGCAACTGGGAAAAACAAATGCTAAAATAGACACTGTGGCATGTATTTTATTAGCTGAATTAGTACTAGAGGAATAAGAAGAGGCAAATTAATGAACAGGTGGATTCATATGTATCAAGGTAGACATACTGATTTTGGGGGTTTTGGGTGTAAAGATGATATTCATAAATCCAGCATTCTTTGGCTTTATAAGCCAACCTGAATTGAAGGTGCATCCAGTAGATAGGGGATGTTTTGGCACAGGTGTGTTAATTCAGATAAGGAGTGCACTTCTGAAGCAAATCTCCAGATTATCACCACTCACCTTGCTGTAGTTTGCATGGCAGACTGATCTTGCATCATACAAAATGAGTATCCATTGAATGAAATTAACCAGGTGTGCTCCAGGAGTGCCCTGCTAATCATTCTGTGAGACTGGACTACCGATACTCATTTATTTGTGTCCATGGCAGATCCTTGGCACTGCACATTTTTTTCTATAGGTTCATTGTTGGTAGCCTACTGCACTGCTTGCCTATGTGTGTATCACCGCAGCAGGCGTGGATTCCAGATACCTTTTGGCAGGGCTATAGCCAAAGGCTTGTGACAGCTGAGGCAGCTACAGCTCTTTTGTGGGCTAACAGCTGATTAAACTATGGAAAACGAAGGCTGGAACAAGGTATGGAAAAGGGGAACTAGGGTTTCAGTACTGGGGCTCCTCAGCTTGAAAAAAAAGATTGAGGGGTAATGTGAGAGATCTGTCAGTTGTGACCACTACAGAGATGGTTACAAAGTGGCTATGAATACCCATTTTTTCCACAGGAAAACTAGTATGCACCATTTATTAAAACAATACAAACAACAAGCCACAACCAATACATCAAAAAAACTCAAACAAAAGACCCCAACAAAACTGGCAGTAAATTTAAAGGAAAAAAAAGTACTTTTTCACACACTGCAAAATTAAATTGCGAGAGTTAGTGTAGATTTCATTTTTCTGAATGTATAAATGGATTCAAAAAGCAAAGAGAAAAGTTTATGGAAGAACAAGGTGTTGAGAAATGAAGCTCGTCATACAATGAAGCTTTTCAAATCTTCCTTCATGATGTGCCCAGACTGTGGAATGGCAGAATTCCTCATTCAGACCTCACTTGACATTGTTTCTGCTCTTGACTCTTTTCCTGTGCTCCGTTGATTTCCACTTTATATTTATTCTGACACAGTTTGAGGACTAAATAAAAATGCCACTCTTATTTCCTCTCAAGTCTGGCACACAATTAAATATATAAGAAAAAGTAATAATCCATGAGGTCAAATTTCTTCAGCTTGTTATTGAAGGTACAATACTTCCTCTCTGCATCCCATCGGGACACCCAGATTATCCATACTTCTTTTTACATAGCAGTCTTGGGTCGAGCTCTCTAGAAAGAGCCAAGGATGAAATTGGCACATGTGTTTTATTCTCTAACAATGTTGCATATTCTTGCAATGCCAAAGGGAGCTTGTTTTAATTCTGGGGATGCTGCTGGTGCTGTGAAGGTTTGCGTGGGGCCTCTCAGTCTTGTTCACCACCTGTGACCTCACTTGCGGAGTCCCGCTGTAGTTTCTAGCTTGGGGAAGTGGCCTGCACATACTGTTCCTGTGTCAGCCCCAGGAAAAATGTTGATGTGGGTATCTGGGGCAAAGCTCAGTGTTAGAAGGGAGGTGGCGCAGGGTGGGTGGAGGGGTGCTGTGCCCAGGGTTAAGACAAGTGAGAACACTCAAAGGGCATTCAGTGGTTTCTAACTCTGTGAAGTTACAGATCTGGTTACAGATGTTGCAGCAGGCTGTAGTACAGCAAGGGAACTTCTTTTAAGTGGTGACACTGGAGAAAATGTGGAGAGCTTCTTAGAGAGGTGAAATTGTAAGACCAGGTGGGTGGGTGTCCTGGTAAGCAGAGACTGCCTGGGAATCTATGGGGAGCTCCTGAAGATGTGGTGCTCTCCTAAGTTTCAAAGATCCTTTGAAATTTGCAGCCCAGAACTGGTGCAGGTTCTTGGAAAAAATGTGTAGCGAAGTGGGGATCTGTACCACTGGCTTATCTAATTACATCTTCTCTCTTGCCTTCCCACTTGTTGTTTTTCACTCTTTCTGTAATCATTCACCTTTGTTCTGCTCCATCTTTTTTTTTTTTTTTTGAGCAGACAGGGAATTCCTCTATAACAGGAGCTGTTGGAACTTTTAATATATGAGTGTGAAGAGATTGTTGCAGTGCTGTTAAGTCCAAAGCCTCACATAACAAGTTTTTTGGGTTTCAGAAGCTGTTTATAGTGGTGGAACAAACGTGTCGGAGTAGCAGTGGGGTTGGGGAGTTCTGAGCCCTTCTTGAAGTGTCAAAGGACATGTGTGGTAATGTCACTGAGTCATGTTGGCCACAGGGGTGGAGGACAGTGGAAGGGCTCTCTATCTTCTTCATTACCTAATAAAATCATTAAGGTTGGAAAAGACCTTAAGATAAGATTTTTGAATCTTACCTTCCACCAAGCAACACCTTGCCAACTCAACCACAGCACTAAGTGCCATGTCCAGTCATTTCTTGAACATCTCTAGGATTAGTGACTCCACCACCTCCCTGGGCAGCCCATTCCAATGTTTAACCACCCTTTCAGTGAAGGAATTCTTTCTGATGTCCAACCTGAACATCCCCAGTGCATCTTGAGGATTTTCCTCTTGTTCTGTTGCTGGTTCTCTGGGAGAAGAGACCAATCTTCACCTGGCTACACCCTCCCTTCAGGGAGTCATAGAGGCCTACCATTAGCCTCCCTTTCTCCAGGCTATACACCCCCAGTTCTCTTAGCTGCTCTTCACAAGATTTGTGCTTAAGGCTCTTTATCAGCTTCATTGCCCTCCTCTGGCCTCTCTCCAGTCCCTCAATGTCCTTCCTGAGGGGAGGGACGCAGAACTGATCACAGCACTCGAGGTGTGGCCTCACTAGTGCCAAGTACAGGGGGACAATCCCTGCCCTGCTCCTGCTGGCCACACCATTGCTGATCCAGGCCAGGATGCCATCGGCCTTCTTGGCCAACTGGGCACAGCTGACTCATGTTCAGCTGATGTTGACCAGCACCCACAGGTCTTTGTCTTCTGGGCCACTTTCCAGCTACTGTTCCCCAGCCTGTAGCACTGCCTGGGGTTGTTGTGACCCAAGTGGAGAACTTAGAACTTGGCCTTGTTGAACCTTATACCACTGGCCTCAGCCCACTGATCCAGCCTGCTCAGATCCCTCTGGAGAGCCTTCCTGCTCTTCAGCAGATGAACACTCCTGTCTGAGTGTCACCAGTGAACTGACTGAGGGTGCACTTGATCCCCTCATCCAGATTATTAATAAAGATATTAGACAGGACTGGCCCCAGCACTGAGCCCAGAGTAACACCCCCCATGACTGGCCTACAGCTGGATGAACTCCATTCACCACCACTCTCTGGGCCCAGCTTTCCAGCCATCTACCCAGGGAAGAGTGCACTTGCCCAAGCCATAGGCTGGCAGTTCCTCCAGGGGAATTCTGTGGGAGAGAGTATTGAAGGCTTATGTCCAGGCTATATACGAAGGCTTTCCTTCATCCACTACTTGGGTCACTCAGTCATAAAAGGAGATCAGGTTATTCAACCAGGACATGGCTTTCCCACCCTTCTGGCTGGGCCCAATCCCCTGATTGTCTCGCTATGTTTTTTCACTCAAGTTTATCTGCCCCATGACCTGCCTTTGTACCAAGGTCAGGCTGACAAGCTGTAGTTTCCTGGATCCTCCCTCAAACCCTTCTTGTAGATGAGCATCACTTTTGCTGATATCCAGTCATCTGGGACCTCCCTGGTTAAACAGGACTGAGAATGAATGTCACAGAGTGGCTGGGCTAGTCCTTCCATCAGCCAGAATACTTGGGTGAATCCTCTCCAGCCCTTGTGTCTAAGTGGCTCAGCTGGTCATTAACTACTTCCTCCTGAATTGCAGGCCTTTTTCTCTGCTCCCTGTGTCTACCAGCTCGAGGGCCTGGTTGCCCTGAGGATAACTGGTCTTTTTGTTAAAGGCTGACTCAAAGAGGCATTAAGTACCTCAGGCTTTTCATTATCTTTGGTGACAATGTTCCCCCCTTCCTACAATAAAGGATGGATATTTTCCTTGATCCCCCTTTTGTTGTTCATGTATTTCTAAAACCTCTTTTTATCCTTTTTATTATCTTTCACAGCGGTGGCCAGACTGAATTCTAGATGAGCTTCCTCCTTTCTCTGTACATGACCTAACAACATCCTTGCATTCTTCCTGATTTGCCTACCCCTTCTTCCAAAGGTCAATAACTCTCTTTTTTTCCCTGAGTTCTTCCAAGAGCTCCCTATTTAGCCAAGGTGCTTTCAGGGGTGCCAAACATGGGTCAGTTCTGATATAAAAGAAAAATAAATCATTGCTTATGGTGATAAGTTTGAAAATTAGAGTTGACAATACCATAGATAATATTGTTGTCTTAAGGATTGTTTGAAAGCCTTTCTGAGAGCTGGTTAAGCAATCACTCTTGCTACAGAGGAGAACAAGGTGGGATATCCTCAGTCTGCATAGGAGGCTTCAGCACCTTTGCACAGAATTGCTGTCATTAGCAATGTAGAAGTATTGATAGATGTGTCACAAGTTCTCAGGCTTTTATGGTTTTATTTAGTCAGGGTGCAATCTAGTCCTAACATTTTCACATTCCTCATGTATACTATGGGCTTAACACTGAGCTGTTTTCCTTATGCTTTTTGGAGTTTTCCAAGCTTGAGTTTTTCCCAAGGTGAAATTCCCTGTTAAGGAACATGTGAATTTAGGGAAAAAAATAGAAAAAAAAATAAAGGGCTTGGTAAAAAAGGAACAGTGAGTCCCAAATGCATTTCTTTAAACCTCATGCTTAGGTGTTAACGTAGGAGCCTATTCAAAACAGAGGGAGATTTTAACCACTAGACCACAGTGACTGAAACGTTTACCGAGATGTTTTGCAAAATGCTTTTATTCCCTTCTCTTGTCTTATTATTATGACTGCTGAGCATGAAAAATGCAAATAACCTGGGGGAGTTGAGTGAGGGCAAAAATAATAGCTGGGCAGAAAGGATGACTGGAGAGCAGGTTTCACTGTCCTCATCTGCTAAGTTTGTTGCTGGGCCTGGGACAAATGCTGTGGGGGAGGAAGAGAGAAAAAGAGGAAGCAGCAACTGTGAATGCTTTGCAACCTCAGCAGAAAATACTGATGAGAAATGGCAAACGTGCAGCTGAGGTTGTTGCTCTTCCTAGAGAAGGTGTTGGCGTTGCTGTGTGACCTCCTTTGTCTCTCAGAGGTGTGAGAGCTCAGCAGTCAGCTCAGCCCAGAAGAAATGCCCGCAGGGAAAATGAGGGAGAGAATTTGTTTGGGCAAATTCAGTTAACCCAAATGAATTTAAATAATGTGCATATACCCAATGGTAGTATAATTTGAAAAGCCATTATTTGATAAATAGACATGCAAACAGCAAAAAAACCCGAACAACCGAAACACAGTATGGCAGGCTTTTCTTACCCATGTCTCAAAAACTTACCTTTTGCATGTTATGAATTCTTGAAGAGACTGAATTTCGGATGGGTATATCATAGCAGTATTTCAATTTAGGTGTAACTCATGGGACCCTATAGCATCATTGAATTCCATGCACTCCCAATGACTTATATATAAATTAATTTAAGTTTATTGATGAATTGCTGGTGAATTGTTGACTTTAATAACATAAGTCAATGGCTGTATTGGGTTTTTATTTATTTATCTTACAACTGGAACGGGACATGCTTCTTTTGGGTTCTTTATAAGAAAGTAGATGGGCTAGCCTTAGTAATCTTAGAGCACAACCCCAGAACTATTTGAAAAAATAGATTTAAGATATGTGAAAATAATATGGGGTGTTTTTAGAAGACTTTCAAGCTCTTTAAGATATTTTCATTTTCAAGAAATAAAATCAGCTTTTTCATTTTAATTTTTGCTTTTACTAAATGACCTTGCAGTTGGAATAGAAGTGGTTGAGCGAGAATGCAAAAAATGTGCATGTTGTTCATAAGTTTTCCTCTTTAATTTTGTTCTTCTAAACTAAAGTGTTACATCCAAAACATCTCCCTTTTTCCTGAATAATTTTTAAAATACCGAATAGTTTGATAAAGGCCTTATGCCTTTTTTTTGTGTGTGTGAAAAAATATACTTTAAAATCTTTTGGATGAAAAATTTGGTAGGAGAGCTGAATTATATGAATTAAGGAGAAGGATGTTTGACATGGTGAGAAAAGATAAGAAAACTTCTAAGGGAACATTTTTTGAAATTGCATTAGTTCTTTATCATATTTCTACGAATGATATTTTATGGCTGGATTTTAACAGAGACTTTTACATATATGTACAAGTCACAGATTGCCCTAAACTCATGTTTGTGTTCATACTTATCCTGCTTTTTGAAAATATATAGGTTTTTCTTCTTCTGGGAAGACATTTTAATATCTTCTCTACAGGTTTTTGGGTGATTTGCTGGTCAGACAAAGGTTTGGAACTAACAAAGAATGACAGACTCTTTGCACCACTCAGGCAGGTAGCCTCAGTCCAGCCTCCAACTCCCAGCAGGCTCAGCCATGAGCTCAAACCAACTCCCTCAGGGCTTCATCCCATCAGGGCTTGAAAACTTCCAAGGACAGAGCCTGCACAACTTCTCTGGGTGAATGGTCCCACTGTCTTCATAGTGCAGGTGGTTTTCTTTTTATTCTGTTTGTAGGTCTCCTGTTTCAACTTCTTGTGTCTTAGCCTTTTGCTCTGTACCACTGGCAAGAGCCCATCTCCATAGTCTTGCTGATCACCTCATTGGTGGTGGAGGGCTGCTCTTGGGGGGCCCCTGAAGCTGTCCCTACTCCAACCTGGAAGTGTCATAGTCCCTCAACTTTGCACAGAACCAATCATCCAGCTCCAACCATCTCGGTGTCCCCTGCTGAGCTTGTTTCAGTTTGTCACTGTCTCTCCCATGTTGGGGTGTGTGCCCCAAACTGGATAGTGCGTTTAGAGGTGGTTCAAACCAAGCAGAGGGGTATAATCATGTCCCTCAATCTCCTGACTGTGCTTCCATCTCTATACCCTGCTGGCCATCTTGCAAGCCCACCACATTCCCAGTGCATCTGGAACACCCAGTTTCTGTCACTGGCTTAGTGATAAAAGTGTCCATGTCAACATTTACAATGGGAAGTTGTTGCAGGCTCCCTGACAGGCATTTTAAACATATACAGCCACAACAAGCAGCAATAGTGCTAATGTGACTAGAGCTGCTGAGAGTTTTTTATCAAAGATGAAAGGAAGGCAGTGGCATAAGGTTGTGCAAGAAATGGCTTTGAAGCAAAGAGTGGGATTTAGGATTCTGTACAGATGCTAAAGTCCTTGTTTAGTATAGTGTGGCAATAAAACCAGTGTCTAATGCTTAACTTTGGCAACTGTTTGTTTTCAAGATGTTTAAACAATTTTCTGGACATTTAAAAGTGTTTTTCTCTTCTGATAATGCTGCCCTTACAAAAGCAGCTCATATGCTTCCCTCCTGTGAAGCAGTTTATCTGGGGAGCTCCTAACACTTGTGAGGAATTAGTTACTAAATTTTAATAAAATTCCTCCGATGTCGGTAATTATTGTGTACCTCCTTTAAAAGTGTGGAGGTGAAGCTGTGGAAGAAGTGGGTTCAAAGTCAAGTGGTAAGTCAGTGCCAGGATCAGGCCTGGAGCCTCTGGGCACTGATTCTCTGCTCAGTTTCATGTTGTCCATGAGCACTTAATTTTCAAAATCTCCCACTGGGATTTAGCCAAATGGAAAAGGCAAATATACATCTGATTTCCTCCCCTTAGACTTTGCCAGTAATGCTCGACAAGGGTGACTTGATCTGGGGCAAGGAGAAATACAAAAGTGAGGTGATGTGTATAAACCTCCACCATTTTCTCACCACTGGAGCATTCAAAGACAGATTAATGCTCTGTTTCAAATTCACTTCGTTAACTGAAACAAGTTAAAATAGAAAAGGAAGCTCACAGAGGAAGCTGGAACATCTTTACTGCTTAGAAGGAAAACCTTATGGTTGTGCGAGTCAGTAGCTCGCAATCATAAATGTTAAGTGCCGATAACACCTGGTTTGCCTGTAACAGGTGCATTTGGTAAATATGAATCATATTGGTTGGCAGAGTCTCATCTCCTCCCACTTGTGGTCTCCACAGCCTGTGACAGGAGTCATGCAACCAAGAGGTTTGTTGGTAGGTGATATGTTTCAGCAGATTTCCCATACATTTTGGTATATTCATTGGTTACTTAGCTGTCTGAGTAGGCAAAGGAAAGTTAAGACCATACCTTGCTTTCCTGTCTGGTAAGAAACAAACACTCACACAGCATTTTGAATAAAAAATAGTGTCTAATGGGATTTTATTGCAAATAAACTGCAAAATGGGGGACTTTTTCCTTTTTCTGTGACAACTGCTGTTCAGCTGAAGGAAAAAATAAAAATGCTATGTCTTAAATTTTTAACCAGACAGATATGTTTTCTACTGTGCAATTCCTAACTCCAATGAAATCTGCTGTAGAAACATAATGGAAAAGTAGTTTGACCTGCCTGGTTTCACCAAGTGTCACTCATCTCTGTGAGCTGCCCTCATGTTCATATGTGCCCTAGTACATATGATTCTGATTTTTCTGCTTACAGCAATCCTTTATTTCCTCACGGGCAGCTTGTCAGGGAAACAGGAATTGGAAATTCCTAAATATTTTTGGTTCCCCCCAGCCAATTTTCCTGTGTCCTTGTAGCCGTGTTGGCAGGAAGTCCCTTCAGAAGTCCTTTTTCTGCTCCAGCTTTCCATAACTACCTGTGTGGAAACCTAGTGATTTCTACAGCCTGTATTTGCACAACTATATAAATAATTTCTTTTAACTCCCTTCATCACTTACCCTACTGCGATTTTTATTCCTGAGTTGCGCATCACCCTCAAAAGTTAGTGACAGTTTCTCCTTGCCCTTGCTGTGGCCATAATTAGCTGGTAAAACCAGGAGAATAATGTTTTTATGCTGTGAAATTTCCCATGAATATTTTAACCTAATATTCCTGGAAACTACTTAATTTACTGCTCTCTACACATATTGAATCACTATTGGCCCTGTTTCACAGAGTAATATTTTCAATTCTGTACCAAAGTTCCAAACACTGTGCTTGAATCCTTCTTATCTTCATCTTATCATATTTCATTATTTGTTCCTTCCCTTTTTGTTTTACAGGACTGAGAAGGAGATGTGCTTTTCCTATATAAATCATAATCTAAGCTCTTTATGTTGAATTCCTTATCAGTCAAGCCACACTACAAAGCATTGTGTTAAAATCTATGTTTGTATTAAAACCTATCTTCCTACAAGAGTTTTTTTTCCCCCCTGGCAATTCTTGACCATTCTTTTCACTGCCCTTGAACATGCTGTACACCTCCTTTTTAAGTTCATTTGCAGCAAGAGAGCTATGAAGTAAATCAGTTGAATACTTTCTACTTCAAATATTATTAATGGAAATTTAGCTACAAAGATGCATCTACTTACTCTTATGTCACCTTATGTCTTGAAATGATACATTGGAGAGAAGACTTTACAGACATTTGCCTTAGCTATGGGTTAGAAAAGTGGGAAATTACTCTCTTGGTAAAGAGGGGAAAAAAGGAAAGGGAAATCAACACAGAATAAGTTTATTAGTATATTTTGAAGGAGATATGAGTGCTTTTCAATGCTGGTGCAAAGTAATATGAGAATGCAATGCAAATATTTGTCAATGAAATGTGATGCACTGGGTTAAAATAGTCCATAGTTAAAAACTAAATTGAGAGTGGATAAATTAAGAACAAACAAACAAAAAGTGTGCAGCCTCAATGGAAACTTTCCTTAGATTCAAGGGTGATGTCTCTCTTGACTGGAAGTGGCTGAGGATGTGGCAGATCTCTCCTGCCCACACTGGCACAAGCTCTGAAGTGGACGGACTATGAATGCATTGTGCTGGCACATCCTCCTTCCACAAAAGATTCATCTCTGTAGCAAAATATCCTCTTCTGGATGTGCTGAATGCATGTTGCTCTATGTGAACAAAGCTTTCAAGTAACTCCTTGTAGACTGACATGACTCATCCATTTTTGATGTTCCTACACTTCTGCCAAGACTACTAGAAAGCCCTATAATTATAACTGGTGTTTGTGGCACCAGCAAGGCCCAAATTAATTTTTTAATGGATGTCCTACAGGTGGCACTGCAATTTCAGTGTCATGAATAGTAAAGCATGGAGATCTCTGTATATCTCCTTTACCTGACTCTGGGCCCTGGAATTTTGCTGTGACAGGGAGAGATCTGAGAAAATGCAGGAGAATCCCTAAGCAGCAGTATCCCTCCATCCTGCTTTGAGAAAACTGGTCTGTAATATTCCAGTGAGTCAAAAAGCAAAAAATAATTTCAAAGTATATGATGGCCCACCTTATTTTTAGCAATACATATCACTTTGAAGAAGGATGGAATTTAACAGAGTGGATGCTCTGTCTAAAAAGACTAATGTGATACGTGAAATAAGTAAAGAGCTGTGTAGATAGAGCAATGAAAGGTTACTTGGATATTTGTGCTAGATGTTTATTCATTCTTCAAGTCCACATACCTTTAGCTGACTAAAAGTGTTGAATACATATGCCAGAAAAGTACTCAAAAATACAAGGTCCTGGGTTTTAATTTCCTTTTTTCCACAAGCCTAGTGAATACATAACTTACAGAGGCACCTGTCTCATATTTTTAACAGAGTTATTCATTTGGGCTTATCACTCTATCATTTAGTGGAAAAGAAAATGTGGTGACTAAAGATGGTTGATTTGAAACCATTAGATCCATGTGCTTGTCTGCAGATCTTGCTGTCTTCCCTGCTTGGATGGGGTTTCCTGGGACACACCCTATGGATGACCCAGAAAAACCAAACCGACAGCTCTCCATGTCCCGTCTTTCCTCTTGTCCCAAGGGCTCCCTGGCCTTGATGTGGCTGGGTTCAGGCTCTACCACACCTTGGGGTTCAGGAGTGAACGCTGGGGCCCCCAGGAGACTGGGACTGGAGAGGTGCTCTGAGGAATGGCTTAGCAAGAGAGGCCGTGCTGAGGCTTGGAGCGTGACATTTGTCACGGGAACTGTTGTATACTTTCTTCTGTCTCCCACAAGTGTCTGCTCAGGAATATATGAGAGTACACTTTTGAAACTAATTTCCATTTGGGAAACAAACAAAAAATATTAAAAATTAGCTAGCTGGTAATATTTTTAATATTTTATTCGCCTCTCCTACCACATTTCCACACGTCTCGGTTCTAGCATTAACGCTTCTGGCAGGCAAGGCTTTTATGCCTGACTTGTGGTTTGCGTAGTCATGGCTTATAAAGACGACATGAGTTTCCTCTTGGGCAATTTCAGCATTGCAACTGATTCCTGTAAGAGTTTCCTCTCTGCTTTGCAAGGTGTATGGAGCTGACCGGACAAACGTGGCTATTCGTCAGAATTCCTTGCTGGTAAGGTTGTGGCTTATTTCTTTTTGCTTAAGTGACAAATGCTAGTTATTTCTGGCTAGTCACATCTATTTTCTTTTTCTTTTTAAAAGACAGTATAGTTTTAGCTGATAAGAAACAATGTTCACTTGGTACGATAAAGGAAGTTCACAGGGGCGAGTAGCTGCCTGTTTTTAAAGGCCTGTGTAAAAGATCTTACGTTCTCCCTTCCCCCTCCCCCCCCCCCCCCCCCNTGGTTAAAAATGCAAGTGGATCACTTAAAAAAAATTAGAAAAAATATTTTTTGAGTGAGGACAAGCGACAACATGTATATGAATTTTTCTCTTCAGGATAAGTTTAATTCAGTTACATTTTAAGATTCATCAAGGGACATGGTGACAATCTGTTCATGACTTTCATGTAAATCTGATATTTGTGAAGACAAATGTGTAATATAGAAATTGAAGCAATTCCCTTATTGATTTTGGGTTGCTAGAGAAAAACAAATAGTGTGTGTGAGAAGAGAATTTAGGGTGCAATATGGGAGTAGATTTTATTGTGCTGTGGTGACAGCACTGAGCAGAATTATTTCTGTTTTCAATGTGAAAAGAATTTTAGAGTCCATTAATTTTAATGTTTCTCTCATACACATTAAATTGAATGAGTAAAGACGTGGCTAAAGTACTGCGTGAATGGGCTTACCCATACAAAAGGACAGCTGGAATTAGAATCTCCGCTCCTCTGTGCTGAAACAGAAAACCCAAACCCCTGTCTTTATCTCTGGATTCGAGTTTTCCTCAACAAAATGTGCCTCTGTCGAAAGTGGAGATTAGCATCTGGTTTAATTATTCACTTTCCTACTTTCTTCCAGCAAGTTCTTTTTGAAGTGTAGGGCTCAGTAGTATTAATTGGGTTTCTTGGAAGGTTTATTATCCCTGTGCAGGAACTGCAGTTCAGTTTCACAGGATTTTCCCATCTGCCAGTTATGCCAATGTTCAATGGTTTGCAACAATTCAAAAAAGATAGAGAAATTGTTTTGTGACTTCTTATGGAATGGACTTTCTGTACCCTCCTCTATGGTGAAACTTTCTAGATGCAAAAACTACCTCCATGGAAAGGGGGTTCCCACAGTGCCCCTCTCTTGGTGTTGACTCTGATGGCAGAGCTGCACAGTGTGACCAGGTGTGAGTCCTGTGGCATGTGGAGGCTGTGTGCCTCAGGGCAGGCATGCTAAAGCTGTCTGCTTTCAAATGCTGGATCACCTTCACTTTGCCCAGCGTGCTGCCTCACTGCTGCTCCTCTTCCACCACAGGGTGATAGAAGGCTCTGTTTTACTTTATAAATGCTAAGAGCTATTAATGCCAGGCTGCTAATGTTCATGTGAACTTTGGGTTCTAACTGTTTGCTTCTTGTCCCCATGCATACTGGGAGACCTGATTTCTTGCAGGGCTGTCTAGTTGCCAGAACACAACATTTGCTTCTCACCTCTTTGAGTGAATTTCCTTGTAGGTGCAGCAGCTGCCTGCTGCCTGCTCAGCATGGCAGGCCCTCTACCAGCCCTGTGCAGTCCCTGCAAGATGATGGGGGAAGACACCAAGCCAGTACAGGCTGAAGGGCTTCCTCATTTTTTAAGATGCTCTGTTTTGTCTTTGTTGATTCCAGATGTTTTCCCTTGCCCCAGAAATCCATCCCCCATGATCTCTCTAAAATGATACTGACTTGGTTGTGGGTTAGTGGGACAAGGTCTGCTATGGATAAAGACACAGCTGCAGGGCACTGTACAGACAACAGCATTGTGCACTCGCTTGATTAAATAGCATGGATTTACAGCCTGCTGCTCACCAGCTTTTCATGGGGACATCTTAGGAAATTCTCAGTTGCTGTTGGATCCTGTGGTAGGAGCAGTGACAAAGAAAGGGCTGTCACTGAATGGCATGCTGAATAGTTTCAGTGTTTTGTGCATCCCTGGAAGAGCTCTCTTCAAGGAGTCCCTCAGCCCCCTGTTAACTCAGGAGTGTTGTTTACAGGCCAGTGTAGCTAGTACTGGTTTCATGCCTGGAGAAGGAGTCCTTCCTGATGCGTCACTTAATGCTGATAAAATCACGTTGGGCATTGCACAATCACTAGACAGGTAGATGGGCACAGAGGTAATGTTGCATGTGAAACTGTACCTATTACCCCTTTCTGCATCTCAGTTCCTTCTTGCCTGAAGGAGAGCCACATTTTTTTCTCTTAAGAATTTCTCTGGAAAGCAGTTAAAGACACAGCTCATCAAAGTGTGTGCACTGCTTTTATGCCTTAGCGACATGCGTTTCTAAAAATATTTCCCTTTTTCAGCCTGCTCTGCTCTTCAATTGCTCACTTCTCTTTCCTATCATCAAGTTACAGTCTGGCTGTCCTCCAGTGTCTGTTTCTTTTGCTTTGGCTATGGGGCATCTCTGGCATAAATCTTGTGAATAGGCTGTGTCTGTCCTCCTCCAACACTATCCCCTGCATCTGGGGTAGCTGAGTCATGCTTTCTCTGTGCTTATGCTTTCAATTGTCCACATTTTCTTGTGTCCTTTCTCTCCAAACAGCTCTTGTGGGTTGCTTCTAGGGGGAAGAAAAAAATCAACATAATGACATGGCCTTGACTCACCTACTACTTCTTTAACTACTTCTTCTGCAGATTTAGCTTCCTCATCAGGGCAGAGATCATTTTCCTTTGACTCCTCTACCTTGCTTTTTCCCAAAACCTCCTCTAGTCTTTCTGTCTTTCTCAGCTAGCATGTTCTTATTTCTTCTATTGACTACAATCAATGAACAAAATTCTGTCCACTCTGCCTTCATTTTATCCTGGCATTTACCTTCAATTTTATGTGAAAATCTCAAAACATTCCATCTGTGATTCTATCTGCCAATGGTTCTCCATCTGTTTTCTGAAAACATGTGTAAAATGTCTTTCAGAAGGTCCTGATACAGTTTAACATGCTGTTTATGATCTAATAAATGTAATAAATGGTACTGTACTCTGATCCATTTCTCTGCACATTTTTCCTGAGCGATTTTATTCACAAATATCCTCCTATGAAGGACAGATCTAATCCTAAACACAGAATTGTCTGTTTTGGTGTGGTGTTTTTTTTGTTTT
>VZDJ01007749.1:42240089-42257225 GCA_008694505.1 Cyanoderma ruficeps
TTTTTTTTTCCCAAATTTAGAGTTTGGCCTGTCTACCTTTCCTAAGTCATATTTCCTCATTACTGACAATGATATCATACTGATAATACTATCACAGTCTAAGCACTTTCTTTAGTTCTCTGTCCTCATTTCCAAGCTATTGGTTAAATTTCAGCCATAAACTTTCAAATGCCTTCACCCTCCATACACAGAAATATGCTGTTATCCAAATGTTATTATCTAACACCACTTTTATGGAAATCTCCTATTATCTGGCTTTGACAAAAGTAATTTCATCACCTCATATCAGTTCGGAAACTCACTGCAAGGATAGTTTTCCTACTCTGGTTCATTGATGAATCTCTTATCTTATTTATTTATACTTCTGAGCAGCATTAAACATACTGATCCTGAACTCTTATTTTGAACTCCCTGGGATTCTTCACCCGCTGGGATCCCTCTCTTAGTTTTACAAGCCTTTGAATGTATATTATCTCATTATTTTTCAAAGCCCTTGCTCTGGTGCTATCACAAACCTTTGACAATGCCTGTCCTCAGGCTTTCCGAGATCCAAAATATGATCCTGGTGGTTGTTGTCCCACTGTTATCTTGGAGTCTGTCTGATTCCTGCCTACATCCTCCTGTTGTATCTTGTCTTGAACCTGCCAAGGGCAGTTGTCTCTTCTTCCCTGTTCCTACAGTGCACATGGTCCATTGTAATGGAAGCCAGCATACTGCAATCCCTGTCGCTAATACTTCAGAGAAGTTTCTTCGAAAATATTTTGTGTGGTGATGCTGTGAACCACTTTACATATTTCCCTGCTTTGTTACATTGTGTAGCTGTTTTGTTACCCTTGTTCCTTCTTGCAAGGTCTCAAGAGAGATCATGTTCTTTTTCCATGGTGCATCCAAGGCTACCAGGCTCTTCTAGGAGCAGCTTCTGGGTACAGGCACTATCAAAATACTGTACCAGCTGAGTCATATTAATTGTGCTTATTTTCTCTTAATCTGAAGCAAAAACAACCAGTAGGTAATTCAGTTTGCCTTAAAGCTCTTTCATAGTTAATGTGTCTCAGCTAATACACAGTAATTTGCTTATTGTCTGAGCTTTCTGCAGCTCCCTAATAGAGTCTTTAAATGATTTGTGTGGCTCTTACAAAGGGCAAGGAGAAAGGAGATGATGTCAAGTTGTCAAGTTTTCTCAGAAAGCAACAGTGTGAAGATGTTTTTATTTAGTAGGATGCAGCATTTCCCAAATTGGTTGTTTACCATCTCTACAGATAAGAGCAAAGAGGGAATTTTGTGAGAGAAGGGAAGAGAGTTGAAATGGACAACTAGAAAGTATCATTATTTATTTATTAATTTACTGGGAATTTAGTGCACTGGAATTTTTTTTCAGTTGTGATTTTTGTATTGTGTCTCTGCCTGGGGTCTTGTGGGTTTTTCCCCAAGTGCTACCAGCACACTCAAAGCTATGCTGAGATGAAGATTGAATCTGTATCTAAATTGCCATGTAGTACACACCTTTGCAGGGATAAGCAAGACCCTCCAGCAGTTTTCTGTGTTCTGGATGTGCTGTCTGTGCCTGGCATACACTTCATTTTGAAATGAAGTGCAAATGAGATGCAAAGATGCATTATGAAGATAAAACCCTAGAAACACAGTGAATCAGAGCAATTTTACTATGGTCTTCAGTTCCTAAACCGGCAGAAAACACTTGGTCTTGTACTGGTTAATTGCTGAGTCCATAGGGCTTTTTCCAGTTCCTCCAGCGATTCCTGATCAGATAGACTTTCAGGTGGTGGTTGTGTTCTGGCCTATTTGTCTCCTGATGGAAACCTTGGTACAGCTTCAGAGACAGTTGCTCAGCATGTGGAGATATGTTGCTCCTATTTTTGGGCCATATATAACTTTATATGATGTCAGATGATATTATCTTTGGGTTCTATACTGCTGCCTGTGGATGTGCAAGGACAGTGGGTGCTCAGTTGGAGTCCATCGCTTTCCTCTGCTGCTGCTTCCTCTTCTTTTGCTTTTAAGGACGTGACACAGTAGGACCATATTGGTTGCATACGCAAGACATTATGAAATATGCTAAAAACTTGATTGACATCCAGTTTGAACAGCTGTTCAGCCTTCTGACCTCACTCTGTGGAGTTTTTAGCCTTGGCTACCTTGAATTCAACATTTTCAGCATTCTTTCATCCTATCCCCGTGGTCAGGTCTTCTTTTCCTGCTAAGAGCTGGGGCTTAAATTCTGGAGTGGCAGACATTTAATAAAAAAACAACACAAGCATACTGTGAAAGTGAGTCCTCTGAAGTGGTTTGGAACAGCTTGCATTTTTTTCATCCTCATTGATCTCAATAAATCACAGGCTGATGGTCAAAAGTCTGTCCAATTTATGAGAAGTAGGTTTCTTGTGCCAGTCTTCTTATGAATTTGGATTAATTTTATATTATTACCTAATTGTATATAAGTTATAAAATTGAGATTTAAGGACTGTAATATAATTTGAAAAGTAAATATTTTCCATCAGAACATGCTTAACTTTAGAAGTTATATTGTTATTGGTATAAATTAGATCTCTGTTGCAATGGGAAAAGTGGGGTTGCTTTTCTTCAAGCATTTACATCTCATTTATTACTTCTACAACCATGGGGGTTCTCTTGCCAATGAGAGGAAAAACTGAAGTAACAAGTTAAAACAATTTATTTAAATAGGATAATGGAAATAAGAATAACTATTGAGGCTGCAATTACTGTGAGTTATACAAATAGGTGGTCATACTAATTGTATATTGTCTTGGTTATTATTTTTTATAACTGAAAGGTCAAGAATTTATTTTGACTATTTGCTTTCTCTCTATAAAGCTTCAAAATACATGTATAAGAATTATGAAAAAAATAGAGGTGCTCTATATTGAAAGATACTCTTTTAAATATGAAAGGACATATAGAGCTGGGAACATTTTAGAAGGAAAACAGAGAAGAGAGGGAGTCTCTCCTTAGAAGAAAAATAAAACATACTGATTAACTTTGTGTAGACTGTTGTGAGAACCATAGGATGGTGGAATATAAGTGCAAAAGTTTGGTGAAATACAGCTTATGACATAAAAGAAAATTCAGATTATCTGGGAAAACCTTCAAATTGTTCCTGTGAAAGAAAAAGTTCAGTTCTTAGTTTTATGTAAGTAATTTTAACATATGAATTTCTTCTTTAGAGAAAGGCTCATTGCATTTGAGATTTTACTACAGTGAGGGCAACACTACAGAAAGGGAGTACAGAAAAGTGCTCATTCCTGTAAGATCCTAGAAACAACTGATGTAGTCAGATCTGCATTTTCAGGAGAAGCAAATAGTTATCTTTAATGATTTATTTCTTTGTGCAGATGTTCTGGCAAAGGCTATGGTGTTCAAGAAACACGAATCAGTAAATCCTGAGTGCCTACAGGCACTGAAGGCTTAAGAAAGTACTGCTTCAATCATTTGCATGCAGCCATCATTTGCAACCAGTCATAGGGTTTTTTTAAAATTTATTGCAGCTCTCAGGGTCAACCAGCTTGTTATGCTACCCACTCAGACAAGACCCCCTTTTCACATTGGTGGGGGTCTGTACTCTAGCAGATGGTACTTACTGTGCTCTTTTTGTGTGGTGAAGAGGCTTTTTACTCTCTTTTTTGCAAATGTAAGTGAAAGTATATGTGGCTGGTAGCAACTGAAGACAAGATTTAAGCTGTTTAAAAGAAACACAAATCTACTTTTGAAACAGTCTAGAAGCAGGCAAGCTACTCGATAATTAAACTTGATTTCAGGGCAAAATGTTTTTAAGAGTACCTTCTCATCATATCTTTCAGCCTTCATCCTAGAGACGATTTTTTTCTGCCTCTCAGCAGTCCATATCTGGTCTAACTCAGACATACTGAGAACAGCCTTTGTCTCCCAGTTGCCTGCCCAGCTCACTGGATTGCCTGTCCTAAACCTCAGAGAAATTCTGTGCTACCTATTAGCACATAGATGTTGAATGGAGGAATGGGTTCTGGCTAAATTTCTCTGGAGAAGCTGTGATGTCAGCACTCCAGTTTTCTCCATTCCCTTGTTCCTGGGGAAATGGCTTTCAGCCACAGGAAAAAGGAGGCCACTTGCAAATCTGCATGGCTCAGCAGATGACATTGTGAGCAGAAGCAGTTCCACCCTCCTCTGGCAAAACTTGCCAGGGCAGTTTATCCTTGCTATGCCTCTCCCCACTGGGATTGCCCTATTGCAGAGGTGATGTTTGAGTGCAGCACATGTATTTGTGCTGTGCTCTGATGTGTGGGAGGAAGATAAACTCTTCATTGCTCCTGATCTTTTCATGAAGAACCAGACAGGACTCTTGAGACTATAGTTTCTGGAGAACTTTATAAATGTGGGGTGGAATTCTTTGATGGAAGAAGCAGCAAGTCCCTCAGATATTTCTTACCTATTTTATCCTCATAATCATCAACATAATGATTTTATTTTTAAAAATCTGTTCCCTCGAGATTTCCCTGGAAGTGTGAATGCTGGCCTTTTGTTTAGTGCTGTTGATACAACAAATGTTTGCTTAGCAGAAGAAAGAAGACTTATGTCTAAGCTTCAGAGAGTGCAAACAGGAACAATTTTTTTCTGGCCTCTTGTTCTCAAATGCAGGGGTTGAAAGCACGCTCCTGCAATTTCTATCTGCCATCAGATGCATAAAAGTCCTGCAATGCCATGACAGCAAAGATTATTCAGAACTGCCTTCCAATGAGGATGTCTCAGGTTCTTACCACTGTAATAATCCAAATTTGCAAATAGAGCAGCAGTTCTGTACCTCTATGCTAGGGTGAATCATGCCCTTGTTCTCTCTTTGTGTACTGGTCCTTGCAGTGTTCTCTCAAAAGTGTGTTTGCTGAACAACTGATCTGAAAAAATAGAGGAGGGAATGATGGTCCCTTTCTCCTCATCTGTATGTTTTCACAAGGGACTTGCTTCAAGAGAAACCCCTTAGATTGTTGTCTCAGTAGTGTCTATGGCTTTTTATGTTTTTTTTTCCCTTCCTACCTTCTGTGTTCATCTTTAGGACTAGCAAAAACCTGTGCATCTTTGGAAGAGAGCAGAACATGAGGGAAGTGCATCTTTATCCCGGCAGTGTTTCTTTATCCCTTTAGTGCACTAACTCTTCATCCATTTTTGCAGCCAGCTTAACTTTGCAGCCAACTTAACAGCTTAACAACAACAAAAAAAGCCACCTAGAAGGCAGTAGGAATTGAAGCATTGCACTCAGTGTTTCTGCAAACTCTTCCTTGACCTTCAAGCATAGCAGCACTAGGAGTCAGTTCAACACTACAGGGAATTTGGGGCAGATGCACTTCATTAAGCATGCCATTTTGTGTTCTCATTTTAGTCTGTGAGGCCATAGAGGCAGCTGGAGCACGTCTTCCTTTTGTTGAACCTCCTCTTTCTTTCCAGCCCCTCTCCTCCTGAAGGCAGAGAGCACTGACTCCTGCAACTGCTTGCTCAGAGCTGTCAGCACATATAACCTGCTGCCCTTGGGCTTCCCAGCTGGGCTGACAGGACCTGGCTATGATCCAAGCAGGGTGAGGTCTCCAGACCCTTTCTGTCTCCAACACAGGAGCAGTGAACTTTGTTCCAGTTTTTCCTGGCCTTCTCCCAAGCAGAGTCAGAAGTCATCTTTTTGAATTGCTTTCACATGAGGGGATTGAATAATCCCAAATACATTTGAAAACAATGTTATAACCAATGATGTTAAAAAATATAAATGTATTAGATACGAAAAATACAGTTTCTTGCTGCTAAGCCTGTGAAAAGACCCCTTTGGTCTTTTCAAAGTGTAGCACTTATTCAAGAGGTTAAAGTTGTGCATTGTGGCCTAAACTGAATTTATACTCCACTATTATGTCTTATGGCTATATTTTCACAGACCTGTGTTTTTTGATGCCAATGGTGAATCTGTAGTTTCATCTGCAATTGGAAACATGAAGTCATGGGGACCAAGGTGGGTGGGGCAATGTTATCCAGTCCATGAACTTTTGTGAAAATTACCTTAGTGTGTATTTGTCATTGCCCCGAGGCAAAGTACCACCTTAATATCCATCTTCCCTGGTGAGCCTGTATGTGAGAGAAAATCTGCAGGCCAAGAAACTTCTTGTACAAGTTAGACAGTCAATTAAGATAGCTGATTAACCAGTCAAGTGCCTGACTAGAGCTGACTAATTAGTGGTTAGTGGTAAGGTTCTGTCAGATTAAATTGATCTCTGGTAAGCCTAAGGGCAATTAAGAGCTTGCATGATCGTGGTGATCATTTTCTCCCTGCATGGCTGCAAGAACCCCAGTTAGAGGTAATGTGAAAATTTAGGACTATTACGTAAGGCTGTCTCCTTGCCACAGGACAGTGCTTCAAGCGCTGCTGTAAATTGGGGCAATGCTATTCCTAATGTCTGGTGAAATATGTGATTAAGTAACCATTGATTTTTGGGGGGGAAACTTTTGTAGCACTCTCACTGGTTTCATATTGCCTGTCGATTCATTGCCCATTGAAGTGCAGATTGTTGCAGGCAGACAAATGAACAGAAAACAAGCACAGGGGTCAAAGTTGGTGACCGGTGTGAGAAATGTAAACAGAAGGCTCACAGTTTATTTTCCAGGTTGTCTGTAGCCCTGGCTTGGTGCTTGGTAAAAGTAAAATAGAAATTTTCTTTTGGAATAGTCTGTGTCAATGCCACCTGAACAGGAGCTTAGCTATGCACATTTTGGGTGCTTCTGTGACACAAATAGTCTGAGTCATGTTGCATATATCAAATATTTTGCTCAGAAGCAGGAAGGGATATGTCCACTCTGGATGTCATCTGAGAGATGCCTGGAAGGCATGTCTGGCAGGCTTATGCCATGATCATTGCAGATTGACAGACTCACTGTAGCTTGTAATTGGCAAGAGACAGCATAAAGCCTTGTGGATTTTGATTTTCCCAAGAGGAATATTACTAATGAATTAGGATTGATTTTTGCAATTAAAGTAATTGGAACCTCAGTGTTCTTTTTTTTTTTTTCCTTTTTTCCACTCTTTCAAATTACATTTGATCTTTCTAGAGATATTTCTATATATTTTAGGAGATGATGAGTCAAATAGACTACCTCTATTTTTGCAAGATATTTCTGATAAGTCACCTGTCACATTTCTACATTTTTTGCATCAGCTTATTGCTCACATACTTACTTGTTTATTACTCTTCTTGAAAAAGCAAGGGTGAAGTGAGACTAATAAAACTATGCACACCAATACTTATAGTCTGGTTGTTAAATCAAAATAAAAAAAAAACCCTCAAGAACTTGATCTAGAAATCCTTTAACTGAAATAACATTTGACATTGTATTCAATTCAGACTGAAATGAAATCAGGTGGTTCAGATATCTCCTAGAAAAGCCAAAGAAATATAGACAGGGTTTACAAACTGATAATGTAAATCCATCCCCTTTGCTTTCATTGAGTACATCCGTTGCAGTTTAGCCTCCAGAAAATGAGAGATTCAAGTTTGTTTCAATGTTTCTGAAGCCATCTGAAGTGGGAGAGGGTTTACTGTGTTTAATTATCTCTCTTTGGTTTATTCCACATTTCAATTTTAGCAAACTGAGCGTCCGTTACAGCAGACTGCAATCCTGTTGCACATTTTCCATGTGCGTACCTTAATCTGTAGGCTGGAGGGTTTTCCTCTCCTTCTGTTCCTAGAGTTTATTTTGTTGCAAGTGGAGAGTTGTAGGAAGAGGGCTAGAATCCTACACCCACCTTTTGGGGTGACATCCCTCTTCAAATTCAATGCCCACCTCAGTCAGGACAAGGATGCACACGGGTCTTCAGGCTGTAACATAGCGCTGCGAGTGCTGTGAAATGGGCCAAGTCTTCTCATACTGCAGCTATTCCAGCTTAGAGTCAGGGCACCTTCCTGATGATATGAACTGAAGGGGTGTCTTTTACTAACCTCTCACTGACTTGCAAAGCTCCTGAGCTCAGGTGTAGCTTCTGTGGGCTGGGAAACCCTTCTGTTGGCCAAGCTGTCAGCCCTGAGCATGCCCCGGGGCTGCCATGGTGTGGCCACTGCCACCACACAGAGGGAAATGTGAGGGCATTGCCCACCAGGAGATCCCAGCTGCAGCCTGTGTGAAGCGCTTATCGAGGGGCAGGGGGCTCTGGTTCCCAGAGACAACCCCTGCAGAGTCATGATGGGCCATCCTGTGCATATTGATTGGCTCTGAGTGACCACATTTATCCAGCTCCTTCTCCTAATTCCCTTGACTCTTTAGAAAAGAGAGATAGTTTTCCCACAGTGCACCTGTACAAAATTGAAAAGAATCACTTGTTTCGCTCTAGTGCAGAGATAAGCAGGTTATGCCCTTCTGAAATGTTAGTTTTGAAACAGTTGAGTACACTTGAATGGGTATAAAAATCCTAATGCCTTTTCACGGAGTAACTAATCTCAGTCAGGTTGGGTTTTCTTAGGAGAAACAAACTCAGGCTAAGTGTCTAAGAGTTATTTCTGCAGTCACTGTGATTTTCTAAGTAGCTTTCATTACACAGGGGCCAATATATTATATTCTTTAACTAGAATGGGACAGAAGTCTACACTGCTTTTGAACACTGGGTGCTGTCTCAAAACTGCTTGTCCAGTTTCTGGAAACTAAACAAATGTTTTGTGTTAAAGTCACTGGGAAAGGTTAGCTGAAATCCATTTCAGCTCCTTTGGCATAAAGCATACAGGAGGAAACATTGCTTTGCCAGTTAACTAATGCTTCTCCTCTTGCTTCTGGTACTGATTCAAAGCTGTGCAGTTCCTCCCCAGACCCAAGGCACACATGAAATTAAGAAATGACAGGAAAAAGGCCACGTCACAATTCTTACTGTGGTATGGTCTGTTATTCCCTTTCTTTCTTGCTCTGTATTTGAGGCTCAGTGTTAATTTACTTGTATAACTCAAGGTGTTTCCTCTGCTTGTTTGTACTAGCTATGATTTCTAAACATCCTTGAAATTATTGGCCACAACATCTCTCCACATCATGATATTACTTCAACTTGAGCTACTTATAGAAAGTGCTTCTTTCTACTTTTGAACAGAAATGGCTGCGAGCCAGAAAAATATGTGTTTGTTTGCCTTTCTATTTTTGGTTTGAAATTGCTGGAAGCCAGTAGGTGGGTTTTTATTTTCTTCTTTAAGATTTTATTTTCAAACTAAATATTATGTATGAGGAGTGGCACATATCTTAAATAACTGGTTCTAGTAACAGGAAAATGTTCTTGTTAGAAATTCTTCTGAAGTGTGGCTCTATTTCTGGAAATCCTTTCTTGCTTGCTTCAGCAGAGTTTTGTATCCTCTGCCATTTTTCTCCACGATTCTTTCACATGCAGAGGGGTGAGTTTTGTAGGACCTTGCTGGCACCAAAAACATTGGTACACTGCACCAATTCATCATCTGCCCATTCTACCAACCAAAGGAAAATCACTCAGGGACCTGACAAGTGCTTGTGTTAACCAAATGAAATCACCTTATCTGCCACCTAAATGGATACCTACTAACCTGTTGTGTCTTTGGAAAATAGAATCCAGTGTCTGCTGTAGAACTGCACAGATTTTGGTCTCTAGAAAGGAAATTTTCAATCCATTATAAAATGAGTAGTGCAGTATGAGGCCTCATCCCATTCAGGAGAACCAGAAGGTTACTTAATTTTTATTTCCAGAAAATGCTGGGAATTACTTAACCAAATCAGGAATCCGAATCCTATAGATTTCTTTCAGACTGAGAACCAAAATGAACAAAAAATCCACTCCCAATTTTATTTATTTATTTTCTCTCTTGCATTTCCTCTTAAAACCCCCAAAACCAATCCCACCCAACTCCAAAACCCATCACAACCAAGCTAAAAGCAACCCTCTGGCCACATCCATCATCTTTATCCTTCTTATTTCATAAAAATAACCTTGGATAGTTTTGAGGTAATGTTACTTACTGCTTGTTGATTTCTATATTAGCAAAATCAGTTCACATAACATAGGATTGTCTTTGGAATTGGTTTTTTTAGGGGTTGGAAGAAGTCAGAGGGTAGAGTTAGAAGGACAAAAAGTTTTAAAGCATTTTTTTATTTTTTTACTCTACTGCCAAGACTCATGTTATATGAAAATATAATATAGAACTTAAGTACACAAAATTTTCTCTTTTTACAGTTTTTCCATTGAGCTTTGAAACCATTCATGGAAGCTGATGGCAATATTCTTGTAAGTATAATTCATGTTATGCCAGAGTTATTGATCATCTGAAGAGATTATATGTTGGGATTACATCCTTGTAGTTCCAAAGACCATGAACAGCATAAAAGAATGGTACATGTGAACAGCATCAATATCCAAACAAGATCTTTCCTATGGGCCAGCCCAGAGAGGTTGCCCCAGTTCTGCTATAAGGATAAAATGAAATCTACTGCCTGTACCTGATGCTAGAGGTGCCCTCACTTCCAAGTCCTATCCCTCAATGGATGAGATAACTATAACCTAAGATACATGAGCTTAGCAAAAGATTTTCTTTGGCTCACAGTCTAATCCTCAGGAAGCTTAAAGAAAACACAGCTCTGTACAATATAACTGTTGATTGTAGCTGCATTTGGTGTCTTCTCAGACTCATGCATTGTGAGTAGAACTTTGAGATACGAAGCCTATTTTTTAGTATTAGTCCAATGACCCTGCTTTTCCACGTAGATTTTTTCCTTTCCCCTGAAAGAGCCTCATATATGTATTTCACCCCATTTTTATTCCTGAGGAGTTTGCAGGCTGCCCTTGCCCCCAGGACTCTTGGAGCCTTTGATGCAGCTCCGTCTGACTCGCAAGGTGAACTGGTGTTTGGGGGGGACCTACCCTGAGAGCAGCCAACAGAGCCATCAGTTTGTGCAGCAGGATGTGAAGAAGGAGTGAAATAAGGGGGGCTCCGTTGAAACTGTGGGGCTGTAACAATCTCAGACATGGTGGCAAGAGGGCAGTTTCCCAGCAGGTGTAGAAACTGCTGTCCCTGCTAGGATAGAGGCTTCCACACAGAGTGGCTGCAGCCCTCCAAGTCCCATACTTCAGGGGGTTTGAGGAACCTCTCCCCGAGGCCAAGGGTGATGTATCTGGGCCCTGCAGGGGCCTCATGTTGGAGGAGCTGTGCTGGCAAGTGGAGGAGATATTCAGGAGGAAGCGTGCAAACTGTGCAGCATCAGAGAAAGTGCAAGAGAGAGAGAGATGGAGTCTTTGAGACACAACAGTGTAAAGGCCATCAGTCCTCACCTGCAATGGAGAAGCAGGCAGTGTTTATGCCCGCTATCAAAGTAAGCAGAACCTCTGGAGAATTGGAAGCATGGATGTTGATGACTTCTTGTATCAAGATGAAGCTCCTGCCTCACCTCAGAACAGGTTGACTGCCCTCATAGTTGAAGAGGAGCCGGATGTGTCCCCTAGCAAAGGACATGGTTTACATAACTGTAAACCATGCAGGTCTACCAGGAAGAAAAGGTGAGACCCTGCAGTGGGTGACTCCTGCTGCGAGGGACAAAAGACTCATCTGTGGGTCTGACCAACCATCTAGAGATGTTTGCTGCCTGAGAGAGGCCAGGAGCCAGGGTGTTGTGCAGAGACTGCCAAAGCCTGCCCAGCCCTCTGACTTCTATCCCCTGTTGTTATTCCATCTGAACACAAATGATGCTGCTAGGGGTAACCAGTATACGCTGGGGGCCATAGAGCTGGAAAGTAGCTTTGCAGAGAAGGACCTGGGAATCTTGGTGGACATCATAAGCCAACAATATGCCCCTGCTGCAAAGAAGGTAAATGGTATCTTTGGCTACATTAGACAAAGTGTTGCCAGCTGGTCAAGTGAGGTCATAATTAATTCAGTGCTGCTGAGGCCAGCCCTGGAATGACTTCTCACTATAAGACACATGATTTACTGAAGGGGCCAATGAAGGGCCAGAAGAATAATTAAGGGACTGTAACCTCTAAGATATGAGGAAAGACTAAGGGAACTGGGATTGTTTAGCTTGGACAACAGACTCAGGGGGGCTCTTACCCGCATGCATAAATGCCTGAAGGGAGGATGCAAAAAAGAGGAGGCAGTTTAATGGCCAACATGGTTGGACTTGATGATTTTAAAGGTCTTTTCCAACCTTAACGATTCTATGATTCTTAGGTGTGACTTAGGCTGGGCATTGTCACAGGTTGCCCAGAGGGAGTGGGGTGTCTCCATGCTTGGTGAAATGCAAAAGCCATCTCGAAACAGTCCTGGAAAACCAGTTGCAGGTGGAGAGTGGACTTAGATGACCTCCTGAAGTCCCTTCGGTCTTAATCATACTGTGATTCTGTGGGAAAATAGGACATTTAAACTGACAGAAGCTTCTGCTGAAGTTGTCACTGTGCTCATATGTTTTTGCTCATCACTGGAGCCTGCCTGGCACAGAAGTGGCTATGAACACCGCACAGTTGAAGAAGTTCCTTTGCAACTCAGTCATGGTGTGTTTGCCAAGTGGAGAAGTAATAGGTAGCAAGTTCGAAGTCTATATTGTTCTGCGGGATCACTATCCCATCCTGTTCAGTCCTTAGCAAACCAAAGCCTACCAAAATAAGTAAAACCTACTTTCTATTGCCAGTCATGCATGAAAGTGTACATTTTGCAATTATCCCAGAGCTTTCTGAGAACTACTGCTCTCATTTCCCTTGGTTAAGAAGAAATAGAAATACATCTGGTCTTCTTGGTTCGTTTTTCAGTTGAACCTGTGATAATGAAATAAATCACTTCTCATTAGGAAATTGAAAAGTATAGAAAAACATCCACTATTGTTAAAAGCAAAATCATGACATTTGGTTTAGTTTCAGATTGTTTCAGTGGCTATGTCTGCTAGTTACAGTACATTCACATCTGAAACTGGTGTTATACCCCTGGTTTTATTGGCAACTGGTCTGCCTTCCACAGTTTTCTCTCTGTTCTGCGCTGGTAAGAATCACTAGAAGATTGAAACTTAAAAGTATCGCTTAATCAATGTTCACCCAGGTCCACTGACATAAAAGATTATTGACGTTTTTATAAAAGAGTTTTCAGCGAAGGAAACTTTAATTTACTTCTTGAAAAAAGGTTTGCCACTGGAGACTTGCTAATGTGTTGTATTCTCATGGAAAATTGAATCCAGACTGTGCTGGTGAGGCATTTTATGAATTTTGTGGTAGATTCATTTAAATATAGGTTTTCTATTGGTTTGAGATGAAAACAGTTTTACTGAAAACTGTTTGTTTATTTCATAAAGTATTTATCTGACTCCAAACACTGTGCTTTGAAGGAAGAGATCATTTTTATTTGTTTATAGACCAACAAAATTTGAGAAGGCAATTTTGTGAATCATGCCACATTTTATTATTGCAGCTGGGGATAAGAGCTTTCTCTTACGTGGAGCAGAACACATATTTTTTTATAGGATGAAGCTGGGTTTCTGAGCAGCACTAAAACACAGCCAGAAGTTGCAGAATTTCTGGCTTTGTTAAAAATTTACCTCAATTTTCAGGAATACTTGGAAAGATAATGAGAAATGTATCTTAATTTAAAATTTTCATTCAGCAGTCATTTCGTTAGAGATTTACCACTAATTTTATCTGGGCAAACTAATTACAGCTCTGGCTGGAGAAACTGCTCTTACTTCCACGATTAATTTCCCAACTCCTTCCACAATATATGAAGAAAAGAGGTTTGGTTCATCACCACTATCAACTTGCCACAGGATACCATCATTGCCGCAGAATAATGCACATAAATTTGTAAATTCTTTTAGGTAGCCCAAACTCTTACTAGGTGATCAGTTTTTGCCTCAGTCTGATATAAAGTGGGCCCCAACAGATGACTTACATAACATGGGTATTAACTCTCTCTTGACAGATGAGCAATAGACCATGTTATCTTTCTTTCGATCATCAACAAGGTTAGTGGAAAGATTGCTTCCTCCTCAGCTGTGGAGAGAGAGAGCCACATCCTGCCTCAGTATTGCTCTTCTTTTTGCATGACATTATACTAGTTAGAGATGAAATGACCCCAATATAGTGCCATGGCAAAGATGTGATGTTGTTTCACTGCATAGTTTTTGGGCCAGGAGACCTGATTAATATTTGTTTTTCTTAATATCATTTTTGATAGCTCTGAAGGAAAGTAATTAGTTTGTGTGACCCATTGATTCCCTGAGGCCATATATTATTTCCAGTGTCCTAAATAGGGCGTAAGTTTCCTTGGAATGAAGACATGAAGGGCGGCCTGTAAAGGATAGGGAAATAACAGAGTCTCTAATAGAGCTGATGTGTTTTCTTACTGCTTTTCTTTATGTGTTGTCATGGAGAGTAGTCTGAGAGAGAGAGGCAGTGGTAGAATTTAAAAAAAAAGGGAAAAAGGGAAAAAGAATACTCAGTGAATAAGCAGGAGTCTGGGATCATCCGTGCCTGGTAAAGCCTCCCACAAGAGTGTTGTTCAGGTCGTGTCAAATAGGCACCAGATCATTTACAGGGCTGCTGTACATGGCTCTGTGCTCTGTGGTACACTCTGCAGAGGTCCCTGCTTCAGAAAGTTGTAGCTCTTGTAAATACTGGTGGCAGTGGTTCTTCTATCATTGTTTGCAGATGGTCTAGCTTTATTCACCTTTAATTTGCCTGTGAGAAGAGCCATCAAATGTTTCAAGAGTGGTGTGAAATGGGGTTTTGTTTTCCTGGGGAGCTGTCTGGCAGGCAGAGGGCTACATTAGGGATGTTCATAGCGTAGCTCTGCAGCGGATCAGGTAGCTGCTACCGGCTTTGCATAGCAACGTTGTGGCCAGCATATTAAATCATATGTCACTTCACTCAGCATTTGTCATCCGGAGGCTTCAAACCCTCCCTAAAAATAGAAAAAATGAATGCGTTAGTTCCCATACTGGAGGAGGAAATGTTGAGGTAAAGAGAAGTCAAGTACTTTGTCCACAATCACACAACCAACCAGCCTGTCTGGGGAGAATTTACTCCAAAAGCCATAGCTTCCATTTTCAATAACCTCCTTTTTCATTCTGTGGTGTTCTCTTTTAGTTTCATTTTCTATATGTTTATGCCGGATTAAATATGTAGACTGCAAATGCATAAATAAATTCCACAGTGTTATTTTTGCAGTGACTAAAATTTCCATATATTTTGTGTGATTTTTTTTTTCCGAAGAAATATTATGAAACTATTTCTTAGGGAAAAAAATACATGTTCTGCATTAAATAAAAAAGGCAAAGGTAAAGATCAATTTTTTTTTTCTTTTTCAATATTTCTTAGAATGAGCTAAATGACTCTCAGTCATCTGGCATGTATTTTAATCTCTCCATGTTTGTACATCCTCCTCTTGTTGCCTAACGAAGCATTAAAATACTAGAGTTTTAACTTCTAATTTTTAACTTCAAAACACAGAATACAATTCAGGCAAACACAGCGAAGTAGAAGCTGCCTGTGGATGTGAAACAGGAAGCAGTAGTAGACAGACACATGTGTAATAGAGTTGTGTTTGCTCTTGCTCAACTAGATATACATCAATTTTAATTAACACGTTTTGTGCTTCAGCTGCGAACGTCCCTTCAGCAGTGAGTGGGTTATGTGTTTTCATCCTGCATATACCACCAGCATCACCACCACGTCCTTCTCTAGCTTCCCCCTCCCCTTTCTACACAAATGTTGCAACACAGTCTGAAATTTCCTCTTTTCTTTCCTTCCTGCATTTCTTACAGGTTCCTTTGCGTCAGAAGGCAAAAAAGAAAAGTCAAGGTAATGAGAGATTGTTTTTTCTTTTCTCTCCTGGATTCCTCTTTTGTTATTTTCTTAGTATGTCTTATTCTTGGGTGGGTGAGGATTTTGTACTGCTACTCATCTGGTGAAAAGCTGCTTTTTAACTCCACTGATTCTTACACCGATTCTGAGAAAAATGACAACGGGCTGTTCCTTTGGACTAAATCCTTGTGGTATGTTAATTGAATCAAAGCTGGAAATCAGTGAGGAGTCAGCTGCCTGCACAGACATACACACTAGTGGTTTTCATGTATTTGGCATAATAGTTTTCTCTAGCTGACTTAAATAGATGTATTTTTTCAGCGCAGCTGTGTGGAGGAAAATATATGCATGCTTCTCTTAAAAGGGTCAAGGGTTGTATTTTTAATTTACAAAAACTCGTGTATGGTTATCTTACCATTAATTAGTATCTGCATAATCTATAGCTCACTGTTTTATTTCTGAACATCAGCAAGCTTTTCAAATGAATGTGTGTTACTGTCAGAGCCATTATAAAACTGAATGACTTCTAAGTATATTTTAAGATATGCTTGGATGGCTTGCTGAGATTCCTAATTAAGGATGATATCCTTAATTAGCAGCAACATCTTTCCTGGTAATGCTGTAAGCAAGCACAACACTGTATTTTTAATGGCACAGGGTTCTTTATAATGAGCCGACGGAGGATATCGTGCAAAGAGCTGGGGCAAGCCGATTGCCAAGGATGGCTCTACAAAAAGAAGGAAAAAGGAGCTTTCATTGGCAACAAATGGAAAAAGTTCTGGTGTGTGCTAAAGGAATCATCACTGTATTGGTACAGCAGTCAGCTGGTGAGTACAGCATACAGCATGCTGCCAGACAAACAGCATCTGCTGGGACTGAGAGAATGGAAGCTGGGGTCACAATTTAGGTGCACCTTGGAGGAGTACAAACAGCTGGGTTCACTTCTCAGACCTGACACTTGTGATCTGGGCAGTGTCTGTATGAATTTGAAATACGCAGAAAACTATGTGTTTTCTAGTTCAGCAGGTACTTGTGAAATGCTAACTTGCTGTCTGTTTTGCCCTGTAAAGAGCTGTTCTCTAAAGGCTCTGGCGGCATTTGAATTTGAGAAATGTTTTCCTGGGTACAGGCAATTTGCAAACACTTGCTGTCAAACTCAAAATAGGAATACTTCTTCACTTATTAATTTAATTTTCAGAAATGTCTCTCCTGTTTCTCTTTTCATCCCCTCACACACTGACATTATTCTGTTTGTGTGTTTGATTTCTTTTTTCTTTTTTATTCTTTCTTTTATTTTTTTGTCCTTTTTTCTTTTCCTTTTTTTTTTT
>VZDJ01007749.1:42257243-42361513 GCA_008694505.1 Cyanoderma ruficeps
CCCAAATGGCAGAGGGCAGCTGGCTTTACTCTGGGTTTGTTTGATTGGGCAGAGAGGGTGTCGTGCCCATCCTAGGAAAATTCAGATACAGTTATTCCCTTCATTTTGCTGACTGGCACTGCACCCTCTAAAAGGCTCTTATCACATTTGAATGATGGAGTGACAGAGCTAAGAATTAGGGTGTGAAGAGAATTAGGGTATGCCAGCAAAAACATAGCTTGAAACTCAGCAGCTTCAGTGTCCAATTGTGGATGGACATGAGGTTCCCTAAATGTAAAGTAGCTTCTCTGGAAATCAGCATGTTGCAGGCACAGCAAAGGATGAAAGATTAACAGAAACCTTATTAATTCTTAGAGCATTAAAAAAAATCAAAGGCAATCTGGATGATTTCCATTTGTTTATTTCCCTGCAGTAATCCCCATCAAAAATTTTGCTAACTGTTTCAGGGAAAAAAATAAAATAGTTTAAGACATTAAAAACATCCTCATACCCTAAACAAAGCTTTACTCACCTAGACTATTTCACATTCTCCCTTCAGCTGTCAGTATCCTGTTAGTGGTTTTTTGTGAAGTTTTTGTTTGCTTGTGTGTGTGAGAGAGAGAGAAGTTTTTTTTGTTTGCTTTTTTAAAATCCAAGTAAAAACTTTGACGTGTACTTCAAGATGATATTAACAATTTCTTTTTGGGATAAAGAAAAGCAACTCAGATGGTCTTGAGCTGTTGTTTTTTATGATGTTGTGGTAGTCTGATATGGATTCCTTTCAAAACTATGTCAAATACATGCATATTGGAAAGAAAAGAAATAGAAAAATTGAGAAAAAAAAGTTTTAAATAGGAACTTTTTTCCTAATGCTTGCAATATCTCTGCTTGAAAGACATGGCAAGGCAGTAATACTAATAAGCAGCATTAATACCTTATTAATATAAGGTTTTATAAATCTGTGTTTGCAGTTGTACATCTGGCCTTTCAGTTTTAAGAAAGCTGAGCTGGCTGGCTGACATGTCTTTTTAGACACAGAAAATATCAGAAAGGACTTATTCTGAGGAGTAATCAAGATGGGAGGAAATAAAAAAGGCAAGGCTAGGAAAAGTTTGCCTCTGGGAAGAGTGATGGGAGAGAGGTGCATATTCCTCCACTTCCTTCAGTTGTTCTGGCCTGGTTAAATTCCACTCCTGAGATCCAGAGAAACCACGATCATGCTGATTCCAGTGCTCCTAGACAGCACTTGTCCTTTTAGTCCATGCCTGCTCCCTGGCTGTCACTGACTGCTCCCAAATAAACAAGGCTGAAAAATAAGTGTCAGCCTCATTCCAATTTATTTCATTTCCTCTGAAGAGCTCATATGGCTTCAAAATACTGTCGTCTTGTGTCAGCCCTGAGTTCTCACCTATCACAGCTGTGCTTTAAGCATGCTAGCTGGTAGTACCTCTTTGCTTTCAACTTCTGCCAACTCTCACACGCCAACTCTCACACACTCTTTCATGTTAAAACCTCAAGGTTTCTTCTGGAAGCTTAAAGTGCAGCCTCTCTGTAACTATAGATTCAATCAGTGTTTGCAGAATGTCAGTCACTGAGGGGTTTGGAAAGGAGAGGAGGTGTTCTTTGCTAAGGCCTGCTTTCTTAAATTCTTGAGTCCAGAGGCATGCTCAGAGTTGTGTGTGAGATCAATTAGACTCACATGCTCTCACTTCTAGATTGATGAAGGAGAAATCAGTGACACATTCGCTTGCTTGACAAGTCTCTGGCCTTGTTAGGGCTGCCTGCACTTCCACTGTCTTCAGTAAAGTTAATCCTTGGTCCCAAGGGGGTGTACAAGATGACAGCCTTAAGTTCTGTTGGAACAGGAGTCCTGCTTCTCACATGCCTGAGGTTTCCTGTGCCTGTCCCTTTTACAGAGGCTGATGGCAAAGGTGATGCTGAAAGAGCGGGGCTGACATCAAAGGGACTGGGGCACACTGGTTGCCTGTAGCTCTGCTTGACCAGTTTGGTTCTGGTGAGAAATGAGCATGGTTTGTTTGTGTCTGTGTGAATACCAGACACTGGCAACTGTAGCATAGCAACAGGGTGCTGGACCTTTTTTCTAATGGAGATGGAGAAAATAGAGAGTGGGTGGAATTTGTATGGGAACATGCATTATCCTGGATTTGGGTAGATAACCTCATCTGAATATCATCTTCTTGGTCAAGTTTGTCTTCATGTGCCTCTGAATGCTTTTATCACTCTGGTTTAATTTTTCTTCAGGCCACTCTGGTTCGGGGTCTCTCATGAGAGGCAGATTTGGGTACATGATATAGGACACTTGTTGTGACATTTGCAGCCGATATTTCCTTCAATTTATCATAAAATATTTTGTGAATGCTACAGCTCAAAAGAATAAAAATAATAAATGGGTAAGGCAATAGCAGATCAGACACCTCAAGAGTCAAGCTTCTCCTTCACTGAAAGAAAGCTAGAGAACACAGGTAAATCTGAATAAATTTTCGATGAACTAGCTGAGGTCAGGGCCAGTGGTCTCAGCAGGCTTGGGTAGCCTGCCCTGGAACCTCTTCCCACACACACACCCTTCTTCTTTCTATAAAACGTGAGACAAGTAAACTTCTCTTTGCAGCATGGAAACACTCCCAGTCTGGGGAGGGGAAGCTGTTTGGGCTAGGAGGAAGCACAGAAAGGTTGGTTTTGCAATGAAAACACAGGAAGTGTCATAATGTATCTGGGAAGTGAGGCTTTCTGTCTGCGTTCAAGAACACCAGACTCCTTGGACAACTGCTCTTCATTAATGTTAGTTTCTATTTCTTTTTAGCACTGCTCTCTGTAGGAAGCTGCCTTGAAGACAAGTGTTTAAATAGTAGAGTTTGTGATCCTGCCTGACCCTTTAGCTGTTTCAATTCTCACACTGAAACCCCAGAGGGAATTAGTACTCCTGCATAGGAAGAGGGGTGCTGGGGGAGGATTGTCACATGCAATCCCAGGCTCCTGGCTCTTTGTGCTTGCTTCAACTCTGTTGGATAGTGTTGGCTGGAATGGGACAAAGGACTAAATGCCTCTGTCTGGTGGATCCTTAGGGTAGCCTGACTGGTTTTCCAAATAGAGTTGAAATAGTTTTTTGCAGAAAGTGGTTGCCATGGGGATTCAGCTGAAAAGAAATATAAATATAAAATTAAACAGTTGCAGGCTGTGATCTACTGTCACTATTTATCTTTGTACTTTTTTTTCCTCATTCACTGCATTTAAATTGGCCCTCACTCCAACAGCTTTGCTGGAAGCTGTATAATTACGGTCTTTTAAAAGAAAAATATTTCACCTTTGAGTTGTAATAGCTACTTACATGGATGAGGAAAAAGTCATTCATGTCAGGTGATTGAGCTGAGAGGCCTGGGGACCTATGGCCCAATCTCTTACACAAATTATTCACAGTTCTGTAGGATGCCTCACTGGAAGAGAGAAAAAAAGACTCAAATTCTGAACTGCTCTTCCAACATCCATAGGGTCTTCTGGGGGCAGTGCTGAAACACTGATGAAGCCATGAGGACTACCCTGATTTACAGATTGGAGCTGTTCCACAAAAACAAGATATTTAATTTTCTAGCACTATTTTTTAAAATCTTGCTGCAACATTACATCATTACATTCACTTTAAATGACTTACTGAATCTCCTAAAGCCACGACATTTAGATAACATATTGATGGAAGCTCAAAAGGACATTAGCCTCTATCATTGGATTCATGCATTGTGTTTCATAAATAATTTCTTTGTTTTTTTCAAGTGCAGCTTTTTCTGTGAAAAAATGGCTACTTTCTTTTTTGCCACAAGAATTTGCAGACTGTTGTTATTAATGAAATTATTTTTCTACAACTTGGAATAGCAAAAGCACGGATTTATGTTAGGCTAACCTCCATAAAACCCACAAGAGATAACAGATTATTCCTTTAAACATCCTGATTAGGTAGAAAGCAGGTCAAGGTTCTTTTTATCTGAGTTTTTTAGGGCTATTTTACAGCTTTGCATCAAAATGAAGGAATCTTGAACGAAATGTGTGAGTTAAATAATAACATCCCAAAGTCATGTTAGAGACAACATTTTGGAAGAAAGAAAGAAAGCACTTAGGATTTTTATAGGCTTTAAATGTTTTAAAATATCGTTATTATCCCAAGAATGACTGAAAAGATGACTTCCACATGTTCTGTTCCTAGGATTTGTTTGGAATTTTTTTTGCTGACTGAAATAACACCCTTAAGATTTTAAGTGACTTCTTTTCCTTTTTTCCTTTCTTTTCCCCCTGATAATTATGAAGCTACATACCCATCAAACCCCTCTTTTCTCTTACATAGATGGCACATTTTAGGTGTGTACAAATAGTGTGTTTCACTCATACATAAAATGGAACGTAACTTTTTCTTTAAATGAACAAATATGAAATCACAGACAGAATTAGTATAAAATCTGAACACATTGAGAGAGAATGTGTACGTGAGAACATAATCTATTACCAACTGGAACAGGCCAAATACTGCATAGGAAGTCAGGGGTTTCTCTGTCGTACAACTGTTAAAATTAAAGTGCTGAAATCAAAGCCTACAGACTTTAGTAATTCATTAGTAATTCATTAGTAATTTAGAGGGAGTTCCCCTAATTTAGATAGAGGAATCTATCTAAATTACTAATGGATTAAGTCAGTGGTTCGAGCCCGAGCTCCATTTCTGCATGGGTGGGAGTATTCCAGGTGAGTGTCTCCACACTGGCCTACAGGGTGCTGGTAATTCACTTATCCAGCACAAAATCCAAACACTCAAATACTTTTATACATTGACAGTACAGACAGTGGCTTATCTAATGGCACTTCATCGACTTAATCCCCTCAGAAGTGCTTTTGCAGCACTCTAAACTGTTCATAGGGTGCGGTCTAGACCAATGGTTACTGCACCGATAGATAGAGCTGGCTGGGCTGTAATTACATTTGAAACATGGAAGAAAGGCCAAACCTGTCCCAGACCTGAATCACCCACTCACCCACCTGATGGCTTACCCAGCTCAGGCCACAGATTCATTGCTGCATGTGTGCCTAGGCAACAAGGTGCTTCACCCAGGGTCTCATGGATAACTTTATCTTAAACTGAGAGTATTGATTGACACTGCAGAGAAGCAACTGGCATTATATACATTTCTCATCCAGCAACATGTACAACAGTGATTGTTGTACCTCATGGACAGTTTTTTTGAGATTGGTCTCTGGTATTCTCAGACTGGTCTTGGGAACTAAACAGGAAATTCGGTGTTCCAGACCCAGTAAGTGATCGCCTTTTTGGAACAGAAATTCTGGATAATACAATCTCTACCTTTAGCACAGTGCAGCCCAAGCTTCTTCATTACTCACCAGTATTTATTTGCTCGTCCCCATATACTTAATATACTGTGGATCTGGGATGGTAATACTAGGTTTAATTAGTTGTTATTCTATCCTAATGACTTTTAGCCACATGAAATTCCAACCTGTGGAATGGAAACAAAAGGTCTCCAAGCTAGTCACTAAACAAGTTTTACAGATAGAAATACAAACAGAGCGTTAAAAGCCCACAGTAGCAGATAAGCACTTTTTCATACAAATATTACAAATTGAGAGTTTTTCAGCCTGGATATTAAAAAAAAATAAAATCTTGTACTGAAAGAAAATAAGTAAAACCCCTTCCACTTACACTGCGTGTCTGTGTGTGTGTGTCTTGGAGTTGCAAAACTGTTTACTAGTGAGGACGTAAAATAAAAACTTCTCACATGAATGTTTAATATATGTAAATGACAGGAATGATGGTTAGGCCATGATTTATTGTATACCAAAGAACTGATGCAGATGTGAGGGGAAGCCACCCACTGAAGTATCCATTCTGTATTCATATTTCAGTTCTTGGAAATTGATACTTCCAAGCATTAAAGCTCAAAGACTTGTCTTGATGAACATCTTTTTATAGTCTCGTCATATTCATGCATAATGAGACTTGAGATACTGTCAGACATCTTCATTTATCCTCTGCCTTTGTAATTGTTGTGTGTATTTTACCTGCTTTTACTCAGTGTACATTTTCAGAATTTTAATGTGTCTATGAGCAATGGCTGGGAGCAGCAAAAATGTAATTCAGGAATGAGCACTCTATGTTTTGGAAAGTACTTTTTTTTCTTCGACATTATGTCCTACAGACTTTTGTCTACATTATAGACAAAAATGTAGGCAAAACATTTTTTGTTTGTCATCTTTTGCTCATCTTAGGAGGACTTCTAATGTTATTGCAGATGACCAGGTGTATATATATATAGATAGATGTAATAAGGAAGATGTTTTCTGCTTCAGGTGTTTCAGTTTCAGGCTGCACAAACAGGGATTTGAGGCTTGTCACTTCTGTTTTGCTGGAGCAACGCTCTGACTCAGAGTCCTGCTGACTGAGAACAGAGACGTCAATGCTCAGCAAACCTCCTTGCATGCAGAAAGGGCTGACTGGATATAAACAGGGTACTGTAAATGTAAATGTCTGCCTGGATTTTGCTACCTCTTGTACCATGCCTGCAAATTTCTGTGGGGAGTGATAGCTGGGTGACCAAAGCCCTCTGAGGCAGGTTTGCAGAGTTTAACCACAGAACTCAGCTGCGTGGGATGATCCCCTTGCACCTTGTGGGATGGGAGCAGCCTGCATTGCCTCTGCCTTGCTCGTGTACAGCTGACCCTGTAAAATGGTCCACGCTGCTATGACACAGGGGACACCCTCCTCCATTTCTACTTAAAATCATCTTGGGGCATTTTTGAATTGTATTTTTCATCTATACATAGGTCATTTTATGTGCTGCTGTTACATGTCTATGTAAGACACACACACGCTGTATGATGGCACAAAACCACCTTTGAGATTGCAGGTACCATCCAGACCTGAACAGATGATATAACCCTTGTTCATTCTTATTGGTCAACAAAATCTATGCTTACACTCTGCCATTTGCACCTACAGGAGTGGTGGCTTTCCAGCACCCCAGATTTGCACAAATATAGCTGGTATAGAAATATTTCATCAGGCGTTAATGTGTCCCCATGGTGATGAGCATATATTTTCACAGTATAAAAAGCTGTCAAAAACAAGCACTTGCATGTTAAATATTATTCAGCATTGGAGTCTACTAGCTTACCACTTGGTTGATGTGGTGATACATTGAATTTTTTTTCTTTTATGGAAGGCTGAAAAAGCAGAAGGATTTATAAGACTTCCAGACTTCAGTGTGGATCGTGCAATTGAATGCAAAAAAAAGCAGTAAGTTTATCTCTTGTTCCCAGTTTTGCATGATTTTTACAATGTTGCAAGGAACGAATCTCAGTAGTCTTTGACAGTGAAGCTGTGGGGGGTTCTTTTGTCTTGTATAATATAATAATAATATAATGTATATCATATATTATATAATAATATATAATGAGACATTAATTGAGCTACTGAAAGAAAACCATATTGCAAAAATATTTTTGAAAATCTCTGCCAGATGTGCTCTGCTAAAACCACAAACAAACAAAAAAAACCCAGATGAGCGGGACAAATGCTTTTTCTTCTCCTTTTTTTTCATTCCCTGATTATATGTAGACTGTAGTTCTCAGATGCCTCTTAGTTGAGGAGGTCAGCAGTGGTGTGAATAATGCTGCATCCCTCCAAGCCTGGACTATTCTTAGGCTGCAGTAGTGTAACTGAGCTTGGGGTCTACTTGAAGCCTTTGGTTGTGCAGGGAATAAGTACTTTCTTTAGCAGAGTGCATGGTTAAAAATATTCTCTCCGAACTCCATACGCAGCACTGCCTTCCAGCCACTTCTGAGCACACTTCAAAGGTTTGGAGGGGTGTTGCTGCTGTTCAAAGTTGTAAAGTGCAGCATGGTTTTAATTGCATCCCTCAAGAGAAAGCCTTCATTCTTCTGATGGAGAAGTCAGAAGAGTCAGTCACTGTTCACCCACTGTGTGCTGCTTGTGGTTTCCCTCAGCCATCAGTTTTCCATGCTTTGGGGTCTTAGCCTGATTGACCACAACACATGGAAGCTGTTTCATGTCTTGGGACACTAGTGGGGCTTTCTTCCAACATTTTTCAAGCTTGCTTTACATCTCAGAGCTGGAGGAAGCAAAATTGCATATAGTATTTGAGGTATGGAAGCGCAACAGAATTATGTAACGAAATAATGGAAGACTATGTTTTATTCTATATTCCTTCCTTCTTAGTTCCTGTAGTTTATACTCTCTGAATTATGCGTGGCGTAGGAATTGAGCTAAAAATAGACTAGAGCTTTAAAGGAAGAGCTGTATTGATGGATAAGCTAATCTGGATTAATTCAGTGAAGTGAATAAATATTTTAAATAATTCATTCAGCTATTTTTTTTCTTTCTTATGTAAACTAGCTTTCTTCATATCTCTTCTCTTTTTTCTTTTCCTAAAGTGCTATTAAGATCAGCCACCCACAGATCAAGACATTTTATTTTGCGGCAGAAAATGTTCTGGAAATGAACACGTGAGTAGGAGTGACTGGTCATGTTTCATCCTGTCTCACGCATGAGAACACCCTTTGAAAGTTCATTCTTTCACTGTCAAGCAGTCGTTGACAAAGTTATTTGGGGAATTACTGAGTCTAATTTTTCTGGTCACTAAATGGAAGAAAACTACTTTGTTCACTAATTATAATTGAAATCAGAATCACGTAATTAGCTCAATTTTGATACTAAACTTCCCAATATTTGCTGGTATAAATCCCGTTCTGTTAGAGTTGTGCTAAGATTTAATAGCAATTACAGCACCTAGGAAGTAGTGATGGGAGAAAGCAAAGAGACGGGGAAGTCCCAGAAGTGATCTAGGACTAGAATAAAACAGCTTCTGATTTCAGAATATCGTGTCAGTTAACAAGGAGGGTTAGAGGGATAGAAAGGTTTGTTTCTTAAATGTAAATTAGCATTAACTTCAGCATCAAACTATGCTGTAGTTGAACGATCCTCGTGACTGGTCAGAAATTCTCTTTCCATAAATGTCCAGAGGATTAGCAATCAAATAGTTCTCAATGGAAGAAGTAAAAATGGATGTGAATGCTGCCATTTTAGAAACCAGTGAGCTATAAGAAAGACATTATTTTCTACTAATCCAATTTTCGCTGATTTAGATATATCTCATATCTTTGCGCTTTTTACTTCAGATTGCAATTTGTTGTCTATGCTATTGCATTAAATGACCAAATACTGGATACAAAGCAGTAGAATTTAAATGAGAAGAGAGGTCCTACAGCAGTCATGTCAGGATTTTAATCATGGCTCTACTGGTGATCTTTGTGCGATTTTTCACAGGACAATGTCTACTCATTCCCTTGATAAATGGGAGACTTCATACATATTTACCACTATAGAAAAAGAGAGAGGTTGAGACCTCTGTGGCCTTCTGAAAAATATATAGATACAGAAATGTACACTATTACAGTAGTGGGTGTACATAGATATGTATTAATAAATCTGTACTCTACAGATGCCTACAAGTAAATACAGATGAAAAGAATCTGTTGCCTTTTGCAAGCTGGAGCATTATGGGGCATTGTGGTGTGGAGATAACCATCCATTTCAGTGTTTCTGCATTTCCCACCAGAGCTCCTGAATGGAGTGACAGGATCCTGAGGCAGATAGGATGAGGTTGGCTGAGAATCAGGAACAGCTGGACAGGAGTTTTTCAGTAGGGAGGGTAACCCTCGTTAAGAAAGAAGAGACGGAAGGGTGTATGGGGAAGGAAAATTAGAGCTAATGGAGGATATTAGTAAGTGCTAACAGCCAGTTTCGAGCCCAGCTGGAAATTCTCATGTGAAAAATGTTTAGTCTCCTGTGAGTGAGTGATTAAAATCTATGCAAGTGTCTTAGCTCCTATGCCCCCAGAATGATTTTGTTCAAACTCCACTTCTTGAGTACATTTCATTTTGGCTTAAAGCTAGGTAGCTTAGTGTTAGAGCAGCCTGCACTATGCTGCACTAACTCCCCACTGTTGCAACTGATGATGTTTTCCTTGGCAAAGTATAAAATACTTGCATTTAATACATAAAGTACACGCATATGTTGAAACAGACTAAAAGACATCTGTTCTCTTGGCTCCAGTCCTGCAAATACACATGTGAATGGTTGCACTGAACTCACTGGAGCATTTGTGTGTGTCAAGTTCCTGGTGTGCATAAATGCTTGATGGATCATGACCTTTTGTAACTCTTCACGCATATATCGATATACGCCTATACTTGTCCATATATCTCTATTAAATCAACAGTGGATTTATTAACACAGTCATTTGTTTCACTAATTTATCATGTATTTGCTATTGTCATGCACACATGAAAATAAAGGTATGCTGACTAGCTGCATGCATTTAGCTGGCCAGTTGTACATAGTTATTAGTGACCTGGCTCTTGTCATTAATGAAGTCCTATAATTTTTTAGCAGATCTTTTCCTTGTTAAGGTGTATTTTCATTTAAAAAATCATTTTGTTAGGATTAGTTGTCAGAATAGAGTCAATGGACCACTCTTATAGAAATGAGACTTTGTTTCTCTGAATTGTTTGTGGGTCTATTGCAGTCTAGTGCAGTTACTTTGATGCTGATCTTACTAGCAAATTCCCTATTGCTTTAGTAGAACCAAAATCAAACAAAATGGCTTTTTTTTCAGTAATGAATTCCTGCCCTTCATACTTTTTTCTATATATGCTTTGAGTTTTAATCTTAAAAGCTTGAGCTTTTTCAGTTGTTAGTTACTTAAAATGTGGCTAGATCTGAACGACCTACAGGCAAATATAATATACAAAATAGTATAATCAGGGAGTGTTTCTGGCACTAGAAAAATACAGCTACCTAGGAAGATAAGTGAAAAACACCCCAGTTAATAGCTTCAAGCAACACAAGAAGTGAGACTTACTAAAGCCAAAAGTACTTAGCAAGTTGAAAAATGTGATATGTTGTGATCAAAATGTGGTTTCAAGTAGCACAGACTGTGCTGCAATAATTTTGGCCAGGGCAGCTGACACCAACTTCTATGGCTCCCATGCCTTTTTCTTCATCTCAGGTGAAAGATGACACCTCAGCCACTGGACTCATTCACTGACATGGTGTTACAGCACAAAGACTTTTTCTCTAGCTTACACAAATGTGACTCCTGGGTCATCAGAAGTACCTTTTTTTTTCACTATGAGGGAAAGATGTCCCAGGCAACTAATCCTGTTCGCTACAGTGAATATTAATATGGAGGTAACCTTATGGTTATAACACATATGGAGTGCCTTTCTAGAAGATGATCTAAGAAATTGAAACTTTGACATTTAGTCTTCAGGCTAATGAAAACAGATGTCATGATGTAGAACAAAACTGAAAGGAGCAAAACTACTCTGAAGCGCATGCGAGTGTCCCTGACTCTGTCTTCCCTCTTTTTCAAACATAGGTGGCTAAGTAAGCTGGGAATGGCTGTAGACCCTCTGGCACCAAACAGGAAGAATGAGGAAGGTATGTTCCTAACTGGTTTCAGTGTGCAACTACACTATGTTCTTCAGAGTTTTTGCATGGTCAAATTTTTGTCAACTATTTTTTTCTATCGCACTGTCATCTTGGGTCTGCCTACTGTCTGAGCTCAGAGAAACCACATTATCACAGTGCAGAGTAATCACAGGAAAAGAAAAAATGGTGAGAAACAGTGTGAATGAGACACACTAGGTGATCTTGTCAGAGGTGTGTAACTACTTTCTGGCAGTTTGCTGGCTTGTTAAACCTACCAAGAGTGAAGAAGAACAGCTGTGCTGCACTGGGTTTTGAGTTATATTACAGGAGTTGTGCTGCAGCATGGCAGCTTGCAGGCCTTGGGAATACCTTGTGCTCTGCAGAGCCATCCCTATGGTGTCCTCCAACCCTGGGGGTTTCAACAACTACAGTGTTGGGGGATGAAGAGTGGTACGGCTATTCTGGGGCCTACAACTTGTTTCAGAGTCGAGCCCGAGTTCATTATGGATTGAGAAACTTTAAAAGTTCTAAACAATTTATTAATTGTCTTAATTTGTACACCAACCTAATATAACTCCTTGATGGGAGGATATTAACACTCAAATCACAAATCTGGGTAGAGGAACTGGTTTAGAATGAGAAGTGCTCTGGAGCTAGTTTAGAATGAGAAAAGTGCTCTGAATATTATGTTTCCAAACCAGGAATGGACTTTAACCTGAGGAATATGTGTCATCACCTGGGCTCTTAAGCCTCCATTTTTAGAATACTGGTACCCAGGCCCTTTTTAAAACTTCTGAGCGTGTAAAGGAGCTGCCGTTATGAAGAAGAAACTGGTATTTGCAGTAGTATGAGCACTTCGGTGATGCAGCCTGCTTTGTCTAAGCAATAAAGTGTTCCTCTCTGCATTCCTTCTGCTTTATCACAAAATCCAAGATTGTGGTTTATGTCCAGGCTTGGGACATGTAATTACATTATTGATTAATTTGATCTGGCTCCATTTATGCTCTACCATTAAAAGCAGCTTTGGGGTTGGTAAACACAGATAATACTGTTTCCTGGAGAATTCAGCAAGTCTCATCAATTTATTTGTTCTCAGTTCACAATTGTTTCTTGTCAGGAAACTTGTTAATTCACACACCATCTAATTCCTCCTGCCTGTATCCCATTTGAAGCCAACTTTATCAAAACTCTTTAGGATAGAGGGCTATATTGAATATTAGGTTGTGTAGCAAGAACTGCAAGACACTTCTACTCAGGGAGGAAGTGTGCAAATATGTTGTCCATCTTTGTCCCTTATGAAGGGAAGAGTTCGATGGAAATTGGGAATGGGCAAAATTTTATACATTAAACCAATCTTTTTAAACTTCAAAAAATGTGATACTGATTGAATCAAGAATTATGAAGCAATAAAAAAATGATTCATTCCACCAATCTTAATCTAAAAAAGAAGTCCAAAAGAGATAAAATAATCCACTCAATAACCTCTGCCACAGGTTATCTAATAACTTTACAATAGCATAACATAGCCAATATTTCTTCAGCTTTTAAAGATAGTCACCCATTTCCCCCTCAGGAAAAGGCCTTCTGATTCTGGTGTCAAACACCTCCTTGTCTTTTATGCATGTTTTGTCACATGTGATCCAGCAGCTGCCTCCAGTGAGGGTGCAGCACCCACTGGTGCCTGGGTGGACATGTCCTTACAGAAACATTGCCATGTTTCATAGAAACACTGTCACTACTCACAGTCACTTCTGTTCCTGCTGACCAGTTCTTCCTCTTTGTATCACACATCATAATTCTTCAGAAGTCTTGGCTCTTTTCATGGCGTTTATTGTGTATTCAGGAACTTTCTGTGCATTTTAACACAACACTCCCCCCTCCCCCCCCNCCCCCCCCCCCCCCATGCCATTTGGCTGTTTAGAGAATCATAAACAATGGTTGATTCTTTTTCAGTTCTTCCATGTGCCTAAAAGGGGAGTTGTAGAAAGCATAAGCTTTTTACTGAGTTACTCAAAAAGGCATTAACAGTGTCTTTGAATTTGATATAGGCCTTATTGCAGCCAGTTTCAGTTCTTTATGCTTAGATGTACCAGCATATACTTCCAGTAAACAGAATGGCATCTATGCTGCTCAAAAACCTATGGTTCTGCAAAGAGTACAGGGAGAAAAAATGATGAACCTCTAAGTTCCTCTTTGTTAACATGTTAGAAAATTCTCAAGCACAAAATTCTTCTCACAACTTTATTCCCTTCACTCTGTGCTTATTAACACCTACCCTCCCCCCAAAATGGCATGGAGAAAAGCAAAGCGTGTGGGTATTACATGAGTTAATTTTAGATTAAATAATCTCAGGTGGCTGTCCAGAGACCATGCTAACACACTGCTTTCTAGTGGTGTGAGCCTCCAAAGTCCAGCTCTGATGAGGAATCAGAGCTGGACTTAAGCAACCCCTGCTCTCTGGGGCAGAGCTGGACAGAGGTTCTTGGACAGCACAGGCTGCTGTGTGCATGTGGCCAGCAAAGGGCAGTGCTGGATCCCATGGACAGCACAGGAACAGTGTCTGCTCTGTGACCCTTGGCACTCAAGTTGTCCTCATCAAGCTTCAACTTTTCCTCTGCAAACTCTCCTGTCCCCAGCTCAGTGGGGTGGGGATGAGTGCTGTCACCCTGCACATGTGGTGCAGGGTAGGATGCAAGGACTTGCTTCTGTAAAGGTTGCATTTGTGTTGGGAGATTTAGCATAAGTGATCTTTGTGGCCTTTCAGTGCACAAAGAGGACCTGTAAGAAAGATGGGGGCAAACGTTTTAGCAGGTTAAACTGGAAAAAGGGTAATGGTTTTACACTAAGAAAGGGCCAGTTTAGACTAGATGTAAAGATGTAATTTTTTGCTGTGAGGTTGGCAAAGCACTGAAACAGGTGGCCCAGAGAGGTGGCAGAAGCTCCATCCCTGGAAACATTCAAGGTCAGGCTGGACAGGCAGCTTGATCTAGTTGAAGGTGTCCCTGCTCATTGTAGAGAAGTTGGACTTTATGACTTTTTATGGTCCCTCCCAAACCACCCTACTCTATGATTCTATGATCTTGTCCAATGTTTACTATTGCCAGGTCCTGGACCTAAGAACCAGCAACATTCTGCCTCCCTTTTTCTGAGTCTAATTTTACCAGTGATTATCACTTAATTTAACCCAAATTTGTGGAAAATGTTTTCCCCTGCTGCACAGATAGTTGAAAGAAATAACAGCATGACTTCCTCTGCCACATGTCAAGAGATATTGAGGCTCCTATGAGTTTGTTTTTTGTTAAAAAAAAAAAAAAAGACAACTAGGCTAGTACCTAGAGTACTGTGTTTACTTTTGGGATTACCTCTTCATATGCACTGCCATGCTGTATGGTGTGCCCATATGAGATACCACGTGTGACAAAAGACTCTCACAAGGCTGCTCTATAGTTTACAAAGCGTGATATGAACAATCTGTTTACTCCTAAATTGCAGACAAACCCCCAATGCCTGTTGCTAACTCCAGGAAAATTTACTGATTACAGGGATTAAGGGATTTCTCCTGCTACTTGCAACAGCTCTCCAGCATTATCACAATTGGATTAGGAGACAGTGACTTGTTAAAGTGTAGTCCTGAGTCCAGAACCCCTTACTTGGTGATCTTTTGTTGCCACAGTGCTGCAAAGAATAATGTGTCCATCTAACTCTTTATTTTTGCTCATTTTCCATGTCTACCTCAGAATGCTACAGTGAAAGTGAACATGATGATCCAGAAATAACAGACACGCCACCTCCACCCTACAGAGTCCAGACACCACCTCCTCCTTCGGTAAGTGTTCCAGTTATTACCTTGCTTCTTGTTGGAAGCAGGTTGAAACAAAACTCTCCTGAGGTGGTAGATCTCTAGGAATAACCTAAAACATTCTCTGGAAATGTCCATGTTGTGTTCCTGTGAAACCTGCATGCACAGACTGCCCACCCCGTGGCAGAGCACACAGTTGGCACATACTGCACCACAGGGAGCTTAGCACTGTAAAAGATCAGCTCCTTCCTATTTCTGTTGCTGTGGAAAGGAAGGTGCTGCTCTACCTCATACACAAACCATGTCTTTTCTTTGCAAGATTTTTAACACACCACTATAAGCTGTTTTTTCATACTATTCTCTCTTTTTTAAAAAAATCCATCCTAAAACCTCTTTCTTTTTGTGACCTTGGTAGCATATCCAACAGCTTCATATTTATTTGTTCGAGTGAGCTGTTTTTCAGACTGCGGAATTTGAAGCTGCTTTTGTGTCAGTGAACAGAAGTAGAGGGAAAGAGGCCTCTTTGCACAGAGATAAAAATCTGGTTTTTTTCTCTACCTCTGAAAAATAGACATGAAAAAAGGAAATAGGCATTCTTCCAAAATCTATGTAGCATATTGCCCCAGAATATTCCTTCCTGTCTCACTTCATTTCATAAATTAAAATAAGCACTATGAACCCTCATGAGTCTAATCAAATTGGCTCGCCTAATTATTATCTACTTCTTGCCCTCTTAATCTTGTTTCTATATCGTTTTTCGCAGTGATCTCATTCTTCTTCCATGTGATTTAAATGGATTTTTAAAAAAATCTTTATTTTATATTTTCCTTTTTTTTTTAAGTAAAGAAAGAAAAGTTGTTAATTTGCTATGACAAGTAGCTTCACTAGTAGGTTTAGGGTGGTTTTTTTCCTTCTCTTTACGGTCTTTAAAAGAAAAGTTTCATTTGTAATAGAAGTCACAGAGAGCTGTTGCAAGTAGCAGGGGCCATCCCTTAATCTCTGTAACCAGTAAGTTTTCTTGGATTTAGCAACAGGCATGGGGGATTTGTCTGCAATTTAGGAGTAAACAGATTGTTCATATCACGCTTTGTAAACTATAGAGCAGCCTTGTGAGAGTCTTTTGTCACCACATTTTTAATTTTTAAATTTTTTTTCCATTAAAATGGAAACTCAAATTTACTTAATTCTATGTTTAGAAATGAGTGATGTGGTTTGGACTAGTAATAAGGAATTCTGATTCAAGCCTTTCCCTTCACTACCTGAAAGTTAACACAGAGAGATGTGCAGTAATATATTTGGTACTAAATATTCTCATGGCATCTCGTGGAAGAGAAGTGTCTGCTGCCTCACTGTTGTGGTACAAGTTCCTCTGTGGCACACTGAAATGACATCCAGCAGCTTGGGTGGGCACATGAGCAGCGAAGCAGGAGCAAATCTGAAATATACAGATGAGTTAGAGAAGCTTGTGCAATCACAGACATTAATAAAAGGAGATGTCATGGGCAGGGTTGCCTGTCTGGCAATCTCTAATTAGCTCACATAAAGCTGGGAGCACATGTCACCCACTTGCCCCCCTCATTTTCAGTCAGATAAGTCAGTCTTCACTTCCTCTCCTGAAACATGCAATGTTTCCTGGCATCCGCCTGGCACCAGGGGTGTGAGGCGTTCACTGCTTAGAACATGATTCTTTATTGCCTGTATTAACTGGAAGTTAAATGTGACTGTGTGGCTATGGAGAGGAGAGGAGAGGAGAGGAGAGGATTATGCTTCCCTCAGTTATTCAGGGCAGTGGGTCAGTTAATGAAGTGTCTTGAATTTTTCAGTGTCTTGCCTTTAGGAGGCTGCAGATGTGTTTTCCATCTACTCACCTCCGAGTGAATGCCTGTGTTTTTCCAGATGATGAGTTTTAAACAGGTGTTGTTTTTAGTTTTCTGTTTTCCTGGTTTCCTGCTGCTTGTTGGACTGTTGCTGCAGAGGCAATCTCCGGTTGTCTCCTTCCCACAAGCTCCTCTTGAGTGCTGGCCTCCACGTTCTGGCAGGGCACATGTGGGAGGCAGGCAGTGGTGCAGATGCTGAGGGATCCTACTTTCTCAAGCTTTCTCTTAAAGGGTATCCTCCCTATCCAGCCTTTACCTCTGTCATCTGATTTTCCTTCTTCTTATCCCTTAAAATCCCTTCCCTTGTGGACAAGGTTAGTGTCTCCTGAGCAAAGTTCACCCCAGAACTGGCTGCTGGAATAAGCTCCATTTGCTGTGGGTCTGCCCCATGCTCAGCTTGCATACATAGTGAGCTGGAACAGCTCTGTTTGACTGCAAGTCAGAGTCTTCTTTGAAATACCATATTTAATTTCCCTGTCACTTCTGGACAAATGCTGAAACAAGAAAAACACTGGAAGGATTGGGAAGGTGCAGCTTCTACTAAAAACTTAGTTCTAGGTTTGGAGCCTGTGACTGTCTCAGGGAGAGCTGGTTAAACACAGCTCTCTACCTGTTTATTTGTTGCAGAGTTCTTGAACCAAGCTGTGAAGTCTCAAAATTGTGGTGGATTTGGGTTCATAGTCTGTGGTGCCGCACTTGGCATGCTTCAATTTTCTCTACTGGAAATGACACTTATCCTGTCAACTCAGCTCAGTGTCAAGAATGCCACAGGCATGGACTGGAGTTATTTTCTTTTTTATTCTTTTAAGCAGAAAAGCCTCCAAACTTCTTGACATAAACTCCAAGGCAAAAACTATTAGTGTGGAAACGAATAGAAACCCAGATGTAGGCTCTGTTACATTTTAGAGCAGCAAACACTTTGCTGTACTTCTAACACAAAGTCTGTACTTGCTGTTCTGTTCTCTGGTGACTCAAACCATTTTGAAATTTGCAGAGGAAAAAAGTAGTGATCATGGTGTTCCATGTGTATGCATGGGTTTGGGTACTGTGCAGGAAAAAAGCAAGTGAGGAACAAGTAAATTATAACATCTGGAGGACAAAAGTTGAACTGACCACCTGCATTAATTTGTCCACGTGTGAATGGATATACAGTTTAAAAATCAGCAGATATGTTGAGACAATAGACTGCAGCAGCAGCCAAAAAGCAGTTGAAGAGTTTCATGGTCATAATTTTTCTCTAAAAAAATATCTAGAGACTCATTAATTTCCAGTGAAATCCTTATGATCTGCTTTTTAAAACATCCCCAAATGGAAATTTATTATCATATGGATGATTGCAAAACTTCCAAAGGAGTCACTCAAATAAATTAGGTAAACATTTGTCATGCCAAAGAAAAAACAAAACACAACACATATGCAGAGAAAAAGAAACACCCTCTGGCAGTCATATTTATTCTCACTCATATTTTTAAATTAACACACAATGAAAATGAAAACAAAAATATATTCCGCTCAGTGAGGCATAGTCTTCATTTCACTAACACTTTTTTTTTCATATGGACAAATGCCAGAAAAATAGAGGTGAGATCTAATATCTTCCTTTTCCAGCTCTGAACAACTGAAATTAGACCATCTACAATGTGTGGGCAAGAGCTGTTACTGTTCAGTTATTCTGCTCAACTTTAGAAACGCTTCAACAATTTGTCTTTGTGATAGGAGCTCTTAGATGAAATGCTTCAAATCACCTGTGTTCCCAAGGGAGTTTTTAGCACTCGTAGTTTACTACAGCATCTCCTTGTTCTTTGCTTGAGGATGCATATGTGAAGGTTTCTATTTTAGAAACAAAAACACACCTGAAACACAGTGCTGTACTTTTCATATGGGAATAAAAATGTTGGGGTCCTGCAATGTTTTGCACAGTCTTACAGGAGTCATGAAAGGACCAGAGAACATGTTTTATGAGGAATGGCTGAGAGAGCTGGGTTTGTTCAGTCTCAAGAAGAAGGGGCTCAGGGGACACCTCATTGCCCTCTACAATTCCCTAAAAGGAAGTTGTAGTCAGGTGGGGGCCATACCTACAGTGACAGGACTGGAGGAAGTGGCCTTAAGCTGGGACAGGGCAGATTCAGATTAGATATAAGGCAATTTTTTTTCACCATTAGGTTGGTGAATAGGAATAGGTTGCCCAGGGAGGTGGTGAAATTACCATCCCTAGAAGTGTTCAAGAGGGATCCAAATCCAGTGCTGGATGATGTGGTTTAGGGGTTGCAGTGGTATGCTGGGTGGATGGCTGGACTGGATGATCTTGAGAGTCTCTTCCAACCTTAACAATTCAATGATTCTATGAATGGCTTTGATTCTATGAAAATGAAATGAAATTCTATGAAATGAAAATTTACAAAAATGAAGAAACTGCTATAAACAAATGGGTCCTCCTCATCCTCTCAATTGACTGCTTGTTACATGATGCAGCTGTATTAGAATCACAGGAAGGCTTTGCTGTGTTTAATATAAGAAGGAAGTAGTGTACATTACAGTATACAACACTGAATTGCAGAGTTTAAAAATCATAATTAAAAAATTGTTACTCTTGGTTTGGTTTATTTGAATAAAACTTATTTCTGGTTTAGTGGGTTATAAATAGGTATTCCAGGCTAGCCCCTTTACTGTGTTTTCAGCTTTTCCAGGTTTCCCTAGCAACACCTTCTCAATAAGTTTCAATATTTTCAGTCTTGTTATCATCTATTTCAATCCTTACACAGAACTATTCCACATAAACATTGAGGACAGAAACTTGCCAGAATTCTGGTACAAGTCTCATATTCTGATACTGGCATTGGCCAGTAGGAGAGGATATGCAGAAGGAGTAGATTTCTGCAGTAGCAAGAAATCTGGTTTTCATATCATGATGATCTCATCACAATTTCTGATAGTTTCTGCTAATCCTTCTTGCCCTGGTGAACGACTATCCCTTGAATGGACTAGGAAAAATACTTCTTTACTGTACTTCAGTGCTTGGGACCCCTTCTGTCAACCTCAGATTATTGCATTGGTGGAACTGTTGAGTGCTTCATGTTCAATGGCTAATTTGGAGTTTTCTTCTTCACTCTTGATTAGACCAATAAAGTAAAGACAAAGTAAAGAAAGAAAGAGAATGTGAGGCCTACCACAGAAGGCTACATTCAGCATAATAGTTTTCCTTGGTCTTTGTTTCTAGGCATTGTCAGGTTTATATCTCTTTTGCCTTTGGCTTCCTGGTGGCTTGGTTTCTGAAGTTACTGCTCTGTAGGAGATTGATTGCCACACCACAGGCTTATTTGGATGAATAAATTACCAGATTTCATAAATTATTGATCATTTAGCATTTCAGCTGCATATCAATATATCATGTAGAACCGAGAAACAGGAGTAATTTGTAAATAATTTTTCTTTTTTCTTCCCCTCCCTCCCCTGCTTTTGTTTCTGGAAAACAGGATCAGCAGAAGTCATCATTCACCTCAACTCTGTCAAGTGAAGCATCTTGTTCTCTCTCCTCTCCTGAAAGCACTTTCAACTCCCAAGAATCATCGTCTTCCTTGACATCCAAAGTGGTTTGTTCCGAGAGGCAGTCCTGGCTTGACGTGGTTACCAGCTCTGCCACAGAGGAGGGTGATCAGCCTTTAACATTCTGTGTACAGATTCACTCTGAGGAGCCGCCAGAAGTGGTCTGTGGAGATGCAGCAGAAAGCCAGGAAGGCCAGCTTTCCCAACCCAATGGTGGATCCCAAACCTCTCACTTAACTGCAGATACACATTGTCTAGCTGTGCCAGATGCAACAGGACAGCGATCACTAGCCAAAGGTGAGCTAATTAGAGAGAAGATTTTTGCTGCACAACCATACAATATAAGATTTATGTGTTTCCCTAACTTCCTTTCCCGTTCCTTCCTCCATATTCTTCACTGAAGAATTTTCCAGCGGTACATCATTTATAAGATTTAATTTATTGCACATTAAATATGTAACTGAGTATCTAGTTGGTAGGTACCTTTACAACTTTTCTCAAATTGTATCTATATGTTAGATCATAACCTCTGTATATAAATTTAGCATAGACATAATTTTATTAACAGTCTTTATTTCAATGCAGATGTTTTTTATTAGTTAGGATTGAACCAAAATCTTAACAGTGTGTCACAGAATGGACATTGTAACAAAACTAATATACAGGGAACCGTGTACATGGGGTTAAATCAGTCCAATTTTACAAATATGTGCTGCTGCATTTGCTCAAAGTACATACTCCCTATTTGCTTCATTAAGCTTCATTGTAATCAAGAGAAAACAACTGAAATCCTGAATCAGAAAGTCTATTAAGACTGGATTTTGTTTAAGCAAATAGGTATCTACACAGTATCCTCCTACTGAAATGTACTACTAATTGAAAAAGGTGGCATGGTTCCAGAATTTGGCCATTGTTACTGTTCATAACCCCCCTGTGTAGCGAGGAAATATCTCCTGCCTCTTGAGCAAAGCTTCTTTCTGAATTAAAAGCAGTTGAGGCCTAAGAGCTTTGTCTCTAAGAAACCTTGTTCCTGGCATACAATTATTCTGCATAGAGGGGTAATACATAAGGGAACAACAACATTCCTGTGCCTCAGCTCTTCCCATGATTCCAAGTCCTTGTAAAGATTTTAAGTGGGTACTTTGTTGAAAGAGAAGGGTTGTCTCAGCACAACGCAAAAGAACGGTGCATCTAAGAGCTCAGGCTGAAAGTAATGCAGTGGCAGAAAGAGACAGTACTGGAGTTGTTGGGAGCTCAGGGTATCTCTCTGTAGGTGAACTTGACCCTGAAAGATGATATTATGAGGCACATTAATTACCTTGTCAGTTCCCCTACGTTTTACAAATATCAACACTTGGAAAACTGGCATGCCTTTATGTTGTCATACCTTTTCTGATTTTACACAAAAAAAGGGACATTAAGAAAAGTACAGTTTTCATCAAAAATGAAAATTAATTCAGTGTTTTATGCTTACCTACCTTATCCATTTTGTAGGCTTTTCTGCTAGAAAATTCTGCAGCAATGAAGATCAGAAAGAATTAAAATCCAGAGTGAGCATATGTGCTGTTTCTGTGCATTGGAAAAGAGTGCTGTCCTTTGAGTTACTGTGGAGTCTAAATTCCCTAATTCTGGCTTTGCAAGTTGTGAAAAGGCTGGGGCTGTCAGAAATTGAGTTCCTAATGAAAATGTCACAAAGACATATTAAATGTATTTTTTTCTGTAATTTTAACTTCTGGGTTAAATTTGATAAAGTAATGTCTTTGGAAAACAGAACTAGGGACATTCAAGTGGATTGTTGGGATGTAGGTCACAAATGGCATAGTGGCTTATAGATCCTGTTGACAAAGATTCAGTGGTTGCTCTTCAGAAATCCAAACTGTTGCTTAGAATACATTCCTCTGGCATTGTCAGAAATCCTGCAATAATGCGTAGGTTACTGCTTTCCATTGTAATGTAAGGGTGACAAATACTTTAATGGATGTCATAGAAGTAGCATGACACATTCACAGTCATTTAAAGTAAAGTTTGATAGGCTCAATCATACTAACCAATAAAATGGGATTAAAATGTAAATCAAGGCATATTTTGGTATACTTCTCCAGTGTGGAAGATGGTTTAATTTTGGTAAGATTATTCCTGGGGAAATGAATTCCTCTGCTGCTCATTGCTTAGTTGATGGGCAACTGTGATGGCCGAAAACAGAACACTTCCATCCTAACCAGAGTGGTAATCGCTGCCAGAATTCCAGAAATAGATAATTTCACCAAGATGGTCACTATGGAAACTGTACAACCTCACTAGTTCTTGTCTGCCTCACAAACCATTGCTGGCCAAGTAAAACGTACACCATCCACAGGTTTGTCTTACCTTTATCAGTCTGCATATTATGGGCTGGGTGTGGAGAGCACTGCTGTGTAGAGCCCTCCCCTGCAATGGTCATTGAAAACTTTAAGGAAATATTTTGCAAGCAGATTAAGCTAGTTCATTTTGAGGATGAGGTAGGAAAAGAAGGATAAATATAAAATAACAATTCAGTTCCAAATGAAAGTTATCAAAAAGGATGCAATTTGGGTTCTGTGGCTTATCCCCCAAGAATTTCCCTCTCTAGCTAGTTGATAAGCATGTGCATGAATACTATGAGATGAATTCATGTTGTTTGGTAAAATCTAGCTGCAAATTCTCCTGATTTGCAATAACTGGTAAGAACACCCTTGTTATGTGAAGGAAAACAGGAAGACATGCCTCAGTTCTGTCACTATTATTTGCTTTACAGTGCTTCTGAATAGTGCATTTCTGACATGTTTCAGTCATGAGAATGCATCCAGGAGGAGACAAGTCTGTCTTTTGTCAACTTTTGTCCTAAAGCACATGTTCCTTGTGTGTAAAGATGGCCCTGCTGGCATCAGAACAGCTATGTTCTTTGATAGTCTTTGATCCCAGTCCCCCACAGAACCCAGGGGTGTGTCTGTGCTCTCTCTTTCTCCTGCTGAGGATAAAAAACCTGTTTTCTGGCCAAATTCTTCAAAGTAAAACCACGAATTTGTAGCTGATAAGAGTCTAGAGTTGAGGTGAAAACTTTATAGAACTGAAGAGCACTTTTGCTGGACGAAGTCTAGAAATGGAGACCAGTGTGAGAAAAGCTGGTACCCAGCAGGAAGAAAGAGTAGCTGTGGTTTTGTGGGAAGGGCTTACCATGAAAAAGTATAAAAACAGTGAAGAAACCTTAGTGAGGAGTTAAACAATGAAAGAAACATTTTTCAGAAATAAATGGATGAATCTCCATAAGAAAACCCACCGATTCAGCTAAATTATGATGGATTTTTTTTTCAACAGAAATTATTTCATGAACTCTGCTAAGCAACTGTAAGTATCTGGTGCAAGGAGCCATGTATCATAACATGTGAGATTTTTAGCAGTCTTTCCAACCCCTCTTAGTGGTGTTATGAACCTTGTCAGCATTAATTCTCTGCACCAGTTACTGGGGAGTGTAATCCCAGAGAGTAATAAAAAATGGGTATTTTATCAGTTTACTCCTTTGAAAGGAGACTGACATTATGTGTCCAATTACTTTTTGGGAATATTTAAGACTCTGGTGATGCAGCTTGCTACATGCATGGTGACAAAGGATTCTAAGGTGCCTGTGATGCAAAGAAACTGAAAGGTAAACAAGAAACAGCTGAGAATACAAACAGCTGTCTGACTACGTGCACTGTATCCAGAAGCTGGCCTTGCCCCCTCCAGGATGGCTAGACACATTCTCCATCCTTTGTATTTCTTCTGGCAACCATTGGAAGAAAAAGTATCTGACTCTGACGCACCACCATTATGATCAAAACCCGTAGCAGCTAAAGGAAACCACAGGAACGAAGAGGTTATATAAGAAAATAGGAATGTTTGTTTCTATTTATTTAGGGATCTACTACTATAGCAGTAAGATCTTTCTTCCATGCATTTTCTGAGGGTTTCATGATCATATGAATTCAATGCATCTTGGCATCATAAGGCATTCTTATTTTACCACTTCTGGTTTATTTTACCTTAGCTCACAGTGGCTGTGGAAGATCTGGTGTGTTCTGATATTTTCAAACCTGGACAGCTTTTCAAATACCTCTTGGATTTTATCTGGGTTGGTTTTGTGGGAAGGAGTTGGTTAAATAGGGGCTGGATCCATTCAATTACTTCTGTTCTCACTACTGACATCCTCTTCCTCTCTGGAGTCTGCCTGTGCCAGTAACAGCCAGAACAGATCCTCTGGTGCACTTTGGTCCCTTTGTTCCCTCTGCAAATGTTATAGCAAATAGCTAGATCATGGCTGAGACCAGCTGAGAAATGTGCCTATGGTGACAACTGTGTAGAGAAAAAACTTGAATAATTATTTTGTTTCTCATCAAAAAAGCTTTAGAAATCACAGTGAAAACTATGGTGCTATGGTTTTCTGAACCCTCTGAAAAAGAGATACTTCTTTATGTTTTTTCCAGTTCAGTCAGTTTATTAAAACTAAGCCTCTCACTGCTGAGTCCACTATACTGTCAGACAACAGCATCTAATTGTTTGTCGTAACATAGTATTCCTATCATTTTCTTCCAATCTTTCCGCCCTTAGTTCTACGTTTGCCAGTGAGGAGTTTGACTGAGTTACTCTCACCTAATTGATTTTTTTCTGTATTTTCTGTTCCACAATTATGTGGGAAATGTGATTTCCCTGAGGTGACTTTCCCATTGAACAATCTACTATGGATAAGGGCTAGGGGGTGGATAGGTAGGTAAGGGCAAAAATAATTCATGACTTTTTCTCCTCTGCTTTTCCCAGCCTTGGGTGGATGTATTCTCTCCCACTGGCATCAAACATTTTAGCAGAATCAGAAACAGAGATGCTGGCAAAGCTTATAAGAAGCTCATAAGAGTAGCAAGAACAGGAGGAAGATGCAAGTTTTTGTTCGTTTTTTTCTTTTCCTGGGGATTAATACACAACTGGGGGTCTGTGAGATCTCAATTACAGAGTGGGAGAACAAATATTTACATTACAGATAAATTTAGTCAGATACATTCTGCTGGAGGTGGTTTTCAATGCAAAATGCTTTTTCTGCCCAAACATTTCCAATTTCTATATCTTCACCACTGGAAAACAATCAATTTTATTTTTCACAGCTGCTTTTTGAAAGTTCTGGATAATTTCACTGGCCTAAAGAGCATTAAAGTTGAGATTTCAGACAGGCTCCTGTACTGACGCTTCAAGATGGGGAGTCTCAATATCTTAATGTCTCCAGCCTGTGGCAAGCTGGCTGACAGGAGAGCGGAAGCTGAAAATTGAGGAGGTGAAGAATAGGCATGTTGAACATCTGGGAGGTTGTTCTTGTCTGTGATACCTCCTGTTAGAGGGAAATTCCAGATAAATGGCATCAAGCCTCAGAATTGTATTTTAGTTCCTCTAAACCAGAATTTTTCAGTTCCTCCATTACCTCTCTGCTTTTCAGATTTACAGCATCAATCTAGTGCATTCAGTGGCTGCATCAAGCATAGAAAATATGGTCTTTTTCTTTCTGAATTTGGCTCAGGGGTACTCAGGACAATGAAGGTGAAATTCCAGATAGGTAACAGATAGTGTGGCCTCAGTTTATAGAGGTTTATTGGCAGACATATCCTTTGTCAACAGCAAGAGTGTTCTACACAAACGCACACTGTTAGGATACTCTTTTATTTTTTAACTGTAGTTGAAATTCATCAAAGACGGAGACAAAAGTGCAATGTAACTCATAGCTGGCTCTACACAACCTGTAAGTTCCACTCACCCTTGTTTTCCAGCAGTTTGCTGAAATTCCATTTAGTTGCCTTACTGTCACTTTCTTAATGCAGCTGATATGAAGAATCTGACACATTCCATTCCCTTTGAAATTACCTGACCCTGGTTAATTTCTTGGAGTACGAGAACGGTGGAAGAATAAGAAATAGGAGAGGAGTTTCAGGTAGCAGTCTTGAAAGTCTGCAGGAGTTGAGTCCACTTTGCTGGGCAAGTGCATGATCTGTGAGCCTTCTCCCGGGCTTTTCTGGCTCTGGCTCCATTTTTTTTCTGTGCTGAGTGTTACTCTGCTCCTTACAGTTTCCCAGAAGTGCACGGAAGATAGCAGAATATTTAGCGTGGAAGAAGAGGGTTCAGAGGGGCTGTTTTCTCAGGCTTACTGCTTTGCAACACTTTTAGGACACTGAGGAAGGTCATGAGTTAGTCTCAAAAGGTGTCTGGAGCAGGGACCTTAAGTCCCCTGTGGACTGACTTTATCTATAAGTTGCTGGATAGGATTGAAGCAACTTTTTTTCTTCTTAGACAGTCTTTCTTGGATAGCTGATAAAAATCAATTAATCTCTCAAAGTCTTACTGTGCACAGTCCTGATGGGTGATGTCTAGAGCATAGTTGAGCTGGTCCTGTGCAGAAGCAGGCTAATGAAACAAACAGCTGCTTCATCCCAAGAAATTTGGCAGGAAACTAGTTATTACGAGCCTCATGGCATGTGCCAACAGCTTTCAGGAAATACTACTGCTGTGGATTATGCCTTACACTTCCATTTTTTTCCTGTTTCCTGCAGCTTATTAAATATACAACAGTTCTCCTTTTCCTCCCCCAGCAATGTACCAATGTTGGAAGTTATATTTAGTTTTTGTCAAGTTACAGTAGGCTTTTTATAATCACACAGTAGTGAAGAATAGGCCAGAAACACAGCGAAGGCAAATATTTGCAGCATATCATAAACCTTTCCTGTAACCTAAATATTTAGAAAGAACAGAGATGGAGGAGGATGCTGTACTTTATAAAACATGGAAAAGATAAGAAGCAGCCTCCTTAGCAGGCTGACATATTGCAGAAGCCTTTTCACAGCAGCATGAGTGAGCAGAAGGACTTGTTCAGAATGTATTTGCTGACTGCAGATGATTTAGAAAAGTAAATGTTTACCTTGAAAAGAAAAAGTGCCCAGCCAGTTCAATGGGAATAGGAAGAACTGCAGTTCAGAACGAACATCACTACTGCCAGTGATATAAAACCAAGTACTACCCAAAGTGGATCTTGAGGGATTCATTAGCACCCTGAAAACAGCAATAGCTGTAAGATTTTCCTTTAGAGATCACTGAAGCTGTGTGTACTGAAGGACAAGAAGCGAGTTGTGCAGTCTGTTGCTAAAAATGGCCTCCTGCTAAAACATCCCTACATATGCCTGGCACAATTTTAGTTTCCGTCTGTTAATTTTTAGCTGGTTTTATTCTGAGAAATGCCTTTGCTTCAATTTTCATCTTATTTTATGCTATTCTTGGCTGTTTACTCACTTTTCCTTTCGTGTACTGTCTGTCTTGGAAGATGGTCCTGCAGCTTGGGAGACATCAGAATAATTAAGGTGGAGATAATCAAGGCTTTGTTGTGAGGCATTACAAGCAAATTCTCTGCTGCAGTCTGTGAAACTCAGGAGCAAGACATTGGATGCCCTAAAGGTTCTTGCTTTAATCTGTTTCTAGGGACCTTCTCTTGGGCCTCTGAAATATTTATGTGTTTTTTAAATTGCTCTTTTTTTTTTTTTTTAACTCTGCTTTCAATAATTACCATAATCTGGTGATTAATCAGCACACAAAAGAGAATTTTCCCTGTGAGTTGCCAGGTAGAAGCATAATCCACTGTGTGTAGCATGCCGGGAGGAGTGAACAGGTGTAGATGATACCAGAGTTGTTTCATTCAAACATAGAGCTACTGACAGTGTTCAAAGTCTGTGATGTATTCAGAGCATTAAAGCAGCACCCTATTAGTGGAGATACAGGCTCAACATCTGTTTGGATCATTACCTGATCTTTAACAACATGTAAGTTTGGAAGTAAGTCTTTCTCACAGGCATTATTACCCTAGAAATTACCCTAATGCCCTTAGTTTTAACTCTAATACTATTATTTTTTGAGTTGGTCGAGAGCCTTCCTGGTGGATGAACATAACTTTTCTGTTATCTGATGCCACCACACTTATGTTCTCATACTCAATTTGTTCTTTTTTTCAGACCAGGAAAAATGTGATGATGATGATGAGATGGAGCGACTTTACAAGTCATTGGAGCAAGCAAGCCTGTCTCCCATTGGAGATCGTCGACTGTCAACTAAGAAGGAGCTTAGGAAGTCATTTATCAAACGCAGCAAAAACCCCTCCATTAATGAGAAACTCCACAAAATTCGAATGCTGAACAGTACATTAAAGGTGAGTTTGCAGATCTTGCCAAAGAAAAGCTTGAGAGAAAAAAACAGTTTGGCTGAAAAAGAAGCAGTGTAGACTTCAGCCAAATTCTAATTACATATTTACTGAAAGCCCCAGAGAATTTTGTTAAGTTTTTGAATTCTTTTTTTGTGCTTCATTGTGAATACTGATCTGCGTTCTGTTGTTCAGTTTGAACTGGAAGCAGGGGCAATAGCTCAGGAGGGACTCTTCTTGCAGAAGTTCCAGTCCATTTGGAAAATTTAATAAAGAAAACTCTTAGTTAACTGGAAAACTTGCAAGCACAGCTAAATGCAATAAACAGGGGAGCCTTAAAAAAGGAAGAGCAGACAAAGTACATTGATGATAAAGCACATGAAAATGACCCTGAGCCAAAAAAAGTTTTCCTTATGTGATTATCAGAGAATGTACAGGATGTGCCAAAGCTATTGTAAAGACCTCCTGTAACTAAAATATTTTTAATAACAAAAGCATCCTGCTTTTATGTTGGAAATATATCACGAACTGGAGGGCTACAGGGCTTCAGGAGATGTTCTATGAAAGAGCCAGTAAATCCGTCTGGAATATGGGAATTTATGTAGCGATTTACTTGCCAGCATCAAGTATCATGGGATTTCAAAGCCTGCTTCTGAATGGTACTGAGGGAAACAAAAAGCTTAACCATAGCATTTATATTGTAAGGAGAAGAAAGAATAAATGCAAACTTGGGGCTTCATTTGTTTCTTTTCATATGCATTAGAAGCAGGAATTGAGTATCTTGTTTCAAAAGGGTGTATTTGGCTTCAGGCACTGTAAGCTGGAGAAATGCATGTAAAATGGTTGGACTTGATGATCTTAGAGGTCTTTTCCAAGCTTAGCAGTTCTGTGATTCTAAAACACTTATCCTGTCAGCAGAATCATTGGTTTGCTTGTTAGTTGCAATGGGAGGCTTGGGTTTGGCACCCCAGCCTGTATTGAAATTCCTGAAAAGTACAATTGTAGAGGGAATTGGGAAGAGAGGCATTCTTCTTGGCTCCATATGAGACCTGGTGAAGTCTCTCCTTAGTATCAAGGAGTTTTCAGTGATGTGGCAGCGACTACAGAAGTATTCATTGGCATCAGCAATGAAGTGAGCCCCCTACACAGTAGAAAGAGTTTAAAAAGCATGCCTATTTTATAGGATAGGAAGCTACAAACAGAAACATTCTGCAAGGCTTTCCTTGACAGGAGCCTCATTAATAAATCTAAGAACCAATTAGGGCAAAATGGAGTTGTATTGTGTGGGACAGTCACTTTCATTAGTATGGAGCTGAATGGAAGCCTTAACGTCAGACATGAGCAAGGAGGACAATGGTGTATTGATTTAGCATATGAGTATCATACAAGTTGTGATTAACTTAGGCTTGTCGAACACTGGTATTTAATATAGAAAAATAAGTTTTGGACTGTTCATAACATATAAAATGTGTTGATCTCTTTGGTTTTATTTATTTTTTTTCCTTTCTTCAAACTAAGAAATTGGAGTATTGACGAGACAAGTAAAAAAGCACAGACACTTTCTCATAGACACAGAGTTCTATATACAGCAGTATTTAAGTTAGCCTGTCTGAAAGTCAAGTGCCTGAAGTGGGAAATATTCTTTTCATCAGTGAAATTATGTGCTTTTAAAGTCAATTTTCTTAATGTATAATATAAGACATAAGATAATTGGAATTGATCTACTGAAAATTTAAAAATCAGGAAGTTTTTGCTTCTGATCCATATGTACTCAGCTTTAATTAAAAACCTATTAGTTTGAGAAGTGATTTATGCAAGTCTGAATGCAATTTTAATTTTAGACTTTTGACTCCACATATTTAACAACAGATTAATGTTGCTGCCACAATATATCATTAACAAAACATGTTTTGAATACTTTGGAAAAGAGGGAAGCTATGTGCAAATGCATCACAGTCTTCGTGAATGTGGGAAATAGTTTTAGTGCTACAGGAGAAATTCCATGGCATGACTTTTTGTTGCCAAGTTTGTCCAACAGAAACACTCCTCTCCCTTCCACCTCCCTATCTCCTCTCTTTTTCTCTTAAGCTAACTGCATATATCCCTGCATCAATGCCAGAAGTCTTCTTAAAAGGGCTGGCACTGGGTCTTGTGGGTAGGACGTGTGTAAAATACAGTTGAATGAGGGTTTGGGTTTAAAAAGCAGCTAAGGCACCACAGAGATTGAAGCAGTTGAAGTTTCATTAGAGTAGTAGTGGGATAGGGATATATAAACAGCCGATTGCTGCTATCAGATGGTGAAATGGATGCATAGGAGTACTTTCAAGGTGTTTTCAAGGCAGCCACCAGCACAGGGTGTCCTTGGGTGTGATGAATGTGTGGCAGCAGGAGAAGATGGTTAGAACTATTCCTTTGCTTTCACACACAGACTGGAGGGAAGAAGTCTGGGAAAAGTAGTCAGGTGTTGTTTGTGCAGCATGGTGCCTCCATTAAGAAATTATACCTGCTAACAGGGCCTTCTCTATCCTGTGGTCCATTGCAGGGATAGGCAATATGGGCTGGAAAAGCAAAGTGGTTTGTTATGCTACGACTTGTGAGGACATCAAAGAACATGTGTGTGAAAGGAGGATGTAATGAAGACAGAGAAAGTCTATTTTCAGTACTGCCCAGTGGCAGGACCAGAAGTAAGGGGTTCAAACTGAAACACAGAAGGTTTCCCCTGGATATCAAGAAACACTTTTTTACTGTGAGGGTGACCAAACACAGGTTGTCCAGGGAAACTGTTGCATCTCTATCCTTGGAGATATTCAAGAGTCATCTGCACTCAGTCCTAGGTAGCCTGCAAGTAGGTGGCTCTGTCTGAGGGTTTTGGACCAAAATGACTTCCAAAGGTTCCTTCCAAGCTTAACCATTCTGTAGTTCTGTGACATAGAGAGTCTCAGTGTCCCTGCATCTGTCACTGCTCACATCTTATACGTGAACCAGGGTGCCTGCAATACATGGTCTGGGCTGCTCTTGCCCAAAAGTAGATATCAGATTTATTAGCAGTACCTGGTGTTAGATGGCAGCCACACGCACTGTAGCTACTCTACTGCCAGTGCACGTTATGTCCAAAATTATGTTCAGTCCAGCTCCCAGAGAAGAGACATTTATTGCAGTTGCCTATTTATTTCTCAAATAAGGTTTTTTTTTTTGAGAAAGTTAAAACTGCTGTGAATTACAGAAATAAATGCTGCTGTGTCTAGTTTCATGCAAGTACTGTCTTGTTGAGAGACAGCATAACAATGTGTAATTTTCACATGAATCTTCTCTCATGAAGTTTTGTTAAGAAACATATAAAAAAATCTAGATGAAATCATAATTTGCCTTTAACTGGGAAGAATTTTTGCTGTAGACATAACTTTGATGACTTATGCTCTAAAAATGGGAACGAGCTGCCATGAGGATGGGTAATTGGCCATCTCCTTGTGACATGAGCCTAATGTTCCCAGAGTGGTTTTGTTAGGGACAATTTTCTCAACATTTTCTGTGGAAATAACCACTTTTTCTCTTCCTAGTGTAAGGAACATGACCTGGCCACAATTAACCAGTTGCTAGAGGACCCAAAGTTGACAGCAGCGAAGTACAGAGAGTGGAGGAGCACAAACATCATGCTGGTCCAAGATATTTATCAGCAGCAGGAGGTCCAGGACATGTCCACAGAGAATAGTGAAGAGCAAGAGATAACTCCACAGCCAATCACTGAAAGTGCTATTTGATCAATGGCACATGGCAAGATTTTTCTCCACGGGTCTTTGCATACAAGCAATTTAAGCTGCTGTATCTTGAAATTTGTTTTTTGCAAGTATGCTTCAAAAGGAAAACAACCTGTTCTCCAAAGTTTTGAATGGCCTTTCAGAACTCATTTAGTGTCATAAGGGCAAGCTTCTCGCCTAGGTTCCCCAAAAAGCACACCTCAACGTGGCCTGCATACATAAGAAGACTATTTAGCAAAGCAGCAAAGAAACGTTTTTCAGTTTTTGGAGAAGAAAATTATAAGTGTCCAGCTCCTGGAGGACACAGAACTATGTAATATGTTCTGTATAAATATGAGAACCTTGGGACTGTTTTACCCATGCAACTTACCTTGAAATGAAGCTAAACTGATACCAACAGGATGTTGTCTACTCTACCTTTTTACCCTCTAAAGTGACCCGATGTATACATTTTCACCTCTGTACCCATTTACTTTCACCACTCTACCGGTTTAAACTGAGGCAAAGTGAAGAGTAATTACATATGAGTTGATAGAGTAGACAACTGCCAGGCACCCAGTTTGGGCTCTGCCTGAGGTTTTATGAGTTTTAAATTTATTTATGGTCCAGACCAAAAAGGTACTGTCTTTCTACATGAAGAAGTCTCTCAGTTTTTGCTAACATGTAATTTACTCTTCAGTGAGACAAGTTTCAACTTTGCTTATGGACTTGGCTGAATTCCTTGGAAGATTATATTCTTTCTTATTTTTGACAGTTGGGAGTATATAAGGTACAAGTTCATCCCAGAGTCCAACTCAAGGAAGCTGATCATATTCACAAGTCAGAAGCTAAATAACTATACTCCTAATGTGGACCTGGAAGTGTAAAACAAAGCTGCAAATATTTTTGTAAATATATGTAATTTTATGGCTTACATGAATGTGACTATGTACTGTATAGATGTTTTATTTATATATTTATATATGCTGAATTTCCTAATATAAATAGGCACAAGTGGACCAAGCCCACCCAGCTGTGAGTGCTTACAGATTGACTTGAAATGCCTCTTTATTTTGTGTTCCATTATAGATCACAGTAATGACTCTACAGCTGAGACTACCCCGAGACATCTGCTGTAACTCTTCTGCTTTTCTAGCTTTGAATTTTGGATGAAGATTTTAGGGCCTTAAAAAAGTTTTCTAGAAAGTTTCAAGATTTCCCTTTGGGGAAAAAAAATAAGAGGTTTTGCTGCAGCATCAGGACTTTTTGGTTTCACTGTCCTCAGTCCAAGGATCTGGACTTTTGCCTTCTCCTCTTCTGCAAAATAAGGAATTTTTCAGAGTGCCGAATTTTGAAAAGAATTAGTTCACCATTCCCAAATCAATGTCACTACAGAAACTGCAGCAATCTGCACTTCTGTTGCTATTTCATAAAGGTATTCTTTGTCATTACTTTTCAATACAGTTTATATTTTAAAGCAAAATACACTATAGAGATGCAGCCATATTCATTTGTCTCTATACATTTTATGTTTTATCAGCTTGATTGAGAAAACAAAAGATAGTGGGAACATATGAAATCTTTTCCACCTGTGTGGTGATTAGTTTGAATGTTGATATTGCATTTTTAATTCTCAGCAGACTTTCTTTTAAAATATAGGCAAGGAAATAGATGAAAAATGACTAAATGGGGAAGCAGACACAAACCCCTGGATGGTTAAAAAGCTATTCTTTTCAGGAAATCATCATATGAGTGGTGACTTCATCACTTCACTAATTCTAACTACAAGTTAAACAAGCTTAATACCTGGTGCAATTTGGATTGGAGTAATTGCATCTTAAAAATGTAGCCCATTTTTAGGTTGCTATTTTATTATTTTTTCTTTTTTTCTTTTTTTTTTTAATAATTCTTCCACCATTCCCATTGAAATGCTGTCAATTAACTGCTGAGAGAACCCTGAAAATTAGGAGCACAGGGATTAATCTCCTTGGTCCATTTCATTTTTAACTACCTGGTGCAAAGTAATTGATAAATATTGGAGGTCAAATTCCATGTACATTTTCTATCACACATGCAAGTTTCTCATGAAACAAAGCATGTAACACCATTTTCCTTCAAATTCATCTTCACTTAGATGTTAAAAAGAAGCACGTGCTTAAGTGTCCTGTTGAGCTGGGCCAGACAAGTCAGTGCCTTGCAGTTCTGAGCAAAGTCCGAGTCAACTCCATTTGCCGAAGTAGATTTGCAGCATTCAAAGAAAAGCCTATGTAGCCTGTAAACGCTCTGTTGGCTCTTTTCACACTGCACTTGTATAAGCATACACAAAACAGCTTTCCCTGATAGAGAGACAAAGAGATGCCCTTGGACTGCCCAAACTATTGGTTCTGACAGATTACATAGCCTAAAATTGCTTTTTAAATTACTCTCTTTCAAATGGTCAGTAGATACTTGTTGTTAAACTCTTGAGGTTTTGGAGACCTGCTGAGAATGGGCTCTATCACCCCTTAGAAAAGAACAGAAAATTCTTGAATGAGGTGACTTTAATCTCAGTTATAATTTTAACAGATTTATTTGTTCAGGAAAACAAATGTACGGGTTTTATGCAAGTACTGTGCGGAAGTTTAACTCTGCTCAGTTGCTATTTAGACTCAAAATAATGGAAAGCGTGGAAAATGTGAAGTGAAAATTGCAATGAAACAGGATTAATTTTCTGGCATTGCTAATTACTGTGACAGTTTTTGCCTGGGTTTATCACAAGGGGCTGCCCAGCAGCATGAAAGCCATAACTGGAAACAGAATTACGCACAAGCTGACAGCTACAGAGGGGAGCCACCTCAACAGGAGAAATTTGGACAAGTGTGTGCTCTGCTCAGTGATGCTTGGAGTAACTGGTGTTTCTTGATCTGGATTTGGAAGACCTGCACTATTGACTCATAGCATAGGGAGCTGTGCATCCCTACTGTGTGAATGTCAGGAAGTCTTTAACCATCTGCCTCAAAGAACATGTTTCACATACTTTTTTGGAAGAAGGACATGTATGTAGATATGTGCACAAACACAGTTTTTCCTCTGTCAGTAAAGCTAGTAGGTGCAGCAAGTCCAGCAATGGGGATTTTGGAATTCTTGGTAACAATACCTAATTTCAACTGTTTCTGCAGCTTTTCTGGAAATCAAACCTCTCCGTTCTGGTAGTGTACATCTCATGAGATACCAGAATGAGGTGGGATCACATTTCCTTTCCTATGATGGAAGAGATTTCATGTGGGGATTGTGAATAATTTTTACATCTAGCTCTGATGATTCAATCAATACTAGGGTTTCACCCTGTCATGGTTTTAAGTGCAGCTGGAGATGAAACACCATGCAGTTGCTTGCTCACCCCCCCTCTCTTTTCCTTCCCCATCCCTGTTGTAAGAGGGAGCAGAATTGAAGTAAAACTTGTATGCTGAAACAGGAACGGTTTTATAATTTAAAATAAAGTAAAATACAACAATAATGGTAAATAATAATAATAACAATAAAAAGGAAAGGAATCCAAGCAAGTGATGTACAATGCAATTGCCCACCACCCACTGACCTGCCAGACCCCTGTTCCCAAACCCAGATCAGGCCCCCCTTCCAGGAAGCTTCCCCTGGTTTATATACCTGACATGATGTTCTGCAGTGTGGAATGACCTTCGGTCAATTCGAGTCACCTGTCCCAGCTATGCTCCCTGCCAGTTTGGTTTTTTGTGTATTTCAACACTGGCAGAGCATGAGACAAGGAAAAATATCCTTAACTTGGGATAAACATGGCTTAGCAAAAATTAAAACATCAGTGTGTTATCAATACCATTCTCATTCTGAATCCAAAACACAGCACTGTAACAGTTACTGAAGAAGAAATTAACTCTACCCTAACTGATACCAGGAATAAACAGGAATAAATAATGTACTAATTCTCATTTTTTTGCAAATAATTTGGATTTTGGAGGAAACCATCATATTGATAGAAAAGGCTGGTTTGGAACAGTCAAGGAGGGAGGGGCAGAAAAGACCTGGTATTTGATTTAAAACTATGTGGAAACACAGAATTTAACATTATTTCTAACTTGGAAAAATTATGAGTGTGTTACATCTATTGAGTGAGTCTGTAAACCTACATGTCTATTACAGATTTAATAAGAAAACCTGCATTTCTAAACTTTTCAAGTAACAAAGAAGCCCATGTAAGCATATTTTTATGAGGGGAACTCCGTGTACTGTGATTGGGTCTTGGGCTTTGAGCCTTTTTCACTCTCGCTTGTTCAGTTATTCAAAAGTAACAAATTGTCACCAACCAACTGAGGGCCCGAGTTTACTTCATTTATAGGAGTTGCGTCTTTCTGCTAACAGGAAGCCAAAGTGGTTTTCTTATAGTAGTAGAGCCAAAGTGGAATTTCCTGTTTTGTGTCGGGCTTTTCAAAGCAGCAGACATTTTAAAATGTCAGTGAGCAGTTCCTTGCTGCTCAAAGTTTTATCCCACTTTGGTTTGCTTCAAGCTTCAACATTATTGCATTTTTTGAAAACTGCCCTCATTCTGAACTGAAATAAAATCTGAGGTGAAAAAAGGAAAATGGAACAGAAAAAGCTCAGAGGTAAGCTCATGCTGAAATTCACATCTCTGCATAGGGTAGTAGGAGCTGAGCTTGCCAAAAGCTAAGCATTTCAACATTGAAAAAAAATGTAAGGTGTTGAAAAGAGTACTACATTCCTTGAAATTTGCTATGGGAGAAGTTCCAAGACCTGTCTGCTCTGGAAAAATGAATATTTTCCTAATTTATTTCCTCCTGATAAAAATCCAAAGGGAGTGGTTTATAAGATGGCAGCAAGTTAATGATGAAATACGCATGTAATTCATTGATAGCTCAACAACCTTGATGTACAATCTGGAAATGGTTGCCTTTAGATGCCTGCAACACAGAAAATCCATTTCTTTGGGAAAGCATTGTAGCTACCAGTGTCTGAAGCTTATGCATCCCATCTGGTCCACATTTTGAAGATGTAGGTGAATGGCCTTTCGTTGGGGGAAATAGTTTGTGTCATCATACCATATCTTAGGAGCCACTCTCTGTGTCCTAGATGCCTTAGGACCTGCCCAAATCATTCTGACTCTTGAAGTTTCTTATGGCAGTTTTATCTTCTCCCAACTAAAAATAAAAAGACGATATGAAAACACATCTCCTACTCCCACATGAAGAAAAACTAGCACCAGTCTAGCAGAGATTAATGTAAGTCACCTTATTTATGAATGCTTAGCAAAATAACTCACCTGGTGAAAAGTCATTTGTGCATCCAAATAGCAGTGCTCCTGTGCCAAGCTCTCAGGGCTGAGGACTGGCCCAAAGGAAGAATGGGTGTGTCTATCCCACTGTACCCCGTGTAGAGAGGAAAAGTCATGCACAGAGGAATATTTGCAAGGATTTCTATAAGGCAGTGACAGGCCTGCAGCAGCAGTAATGTACATTTGGAATCCAAATTCAGTATTTTATCTGCTGAATCTTTTTTTTCTTTCCTTCACTGCTTTAAAACTCACAGCACAATGTTGGCACTCAGCGCTGCCTTTTTACTGCTTGTTGCCTACACGTGTGAATTGATTTTCATGGAATGATACACACATCTTGCAGAATGAGAGCCTTATGTTTGCACTTGTCAATTAAACATTGAAATGAGAGAATATTTCGCTCAGCCTTTTTTTTCTTTTCTATTTTCATTGCAGATTTTTCTGTTTACTCCCATAAAATAAAATAAATTTTTGCTGGTTCTTTAAACAAGCAATTTCCCTGTGGGACTAATATTATTATTAACTTGCATAATCCGGAACCAGGAAGACTCAATGAATGGTTTGACTGAGGAATGCCCTCTACTAGTTTGCAATATGATATTTGAAACTGCTTTTAAATTAGTTAACTCTATTTAATTGGTTATTGTAAGCACCCCTTAGGAAGACTAGTCTGTTCTGATAGGCATGGAATATTACTAGATTTTTTTAAAGCTCACAGAGCAATCTGTTTCATTTAAAAGAAGATAGGTATTTTTGTCTAAAGGGTTTCAGTTTAGATGGATAGGCCAGCCAGGTAGCAGTATGGTGAAGGTGTGCTTCCTAGGAAATGAGCCTGTCCTAAGGGCTCAGCTGAAAAAACAACATCCCTGTCTCTGTCACCTCTCTTCCCCCATTCTCCTACATGCTCCCACTGCTTGCCTTGGGCTAATCAGCTCAACATTTGGCACCTCTATCCGCTCAGCCAAGTCAGGCAGCAGGGAACAGACACAGCAAGCTGGATACCCATCTACAGTGATGATAACTAAAATTGCCTTATGGAGAGGTTCAGTGTCTGACAGAGTCCTCAGAAGGGATGCAGGTGGGTTCTGTAGGAAGAAGCAGAAGGAAGAAGAGCTGCCTAAGTGGGAGGGAAGAGGGACCTTTTTCCTTTCAGAAGTAGAGCATTAGCTTGGCTCAGGTTCCCATAAAGTTATACCTTTGCTTCTACCAAGAAATGATTTCTCTTTTTTCCCCCTGCTAGACAGGGAGTTGTGAAGACAACCTGAGAAAACAGTTTTCATGTGATCTCAGCCTGTGCTCTTGCTTTCAGTGCCTAATGCACCGCCAAACATTTGGTTTCTGGGCCTGAAAACAAAACTCTACAAAAAAGCATTCAATTATATCTTTCTTTAGGATTCTTCCTGGCATGCTTGCTGTGGGAATGCTGACAGGAAAGGCAGTGGGGCACCATATGTCTACCCTTATGCCTGCTGTAACACCACACCTCACTGGCTTGGGCTGCTTCTTGTTTGGCTCTAGCTTTTGCTTTACACCCTCTTGTGGTGGTAAACATAAGCTCTTCCAAAGTTTTATAAAGGTGTCATTGAGTTGCTCGTTATGATTTGGACATTTGCCTTTGTCTGCTTAAAAAAATCTGTTGGGTTTTATTGGGCTTGCTTCCTGTGAGCCTGGGATGAGCATGATCCTGGCTACACATAGGGCAAAAGGCTCCATCCCTGGCACCTGACCCTATTTCATCACTGCTTATTGTGGAATGGCTCAGTCATCATTCTTCTTATTATTGTGGGGTTTTCTTACTGCTGGAAGAAAGTTCCTACTGTCAGTGAGAAAGTTGCTGTATTATCTCCCGGTTCCCAGAAACATCCTCGTTGTCACTAGGGATTGTTTCAAATTGTCTAACAGAAGCCTTGGCAGTACATGGGATACAGTGTACCGTGACAAACTGCTCTGCTTTTTGATGGGGAAACTGTATCTTTCCCCTTTCCGCTTCTTGTCCAAGTGCTTTCAGTCTTGGGCAGACAAACTAGTTCTTGTACTGCCGGTGGGAAAACACAGCTTCTGCAAGCGGGTCTCAGCATGTTCCTGAAGGAGAAAACTGATCCCTCAGCACAGCCTGCTGGCTGCTGGCAGCACGACAAGCAAGGGAGGAAATCACAGGCGTGTATGTAAGAGGGGAAACAAAAATAAGAGGGTTTGCTGCGGGATCGTGATATTTTGGCATCGCTGTCCTCAGCAGCAGGTTTTGGGTTTTTGCTTTCCCCTCCTCTGCATGTATACAAGTTAGTGATGGTCTCAGCCCACATTTGAGGAGGTTTTGCAGAGAGGTGACAACATTTACTGCAGGTGTGAAAATGGAGATGCTGTCTGGGACACCGACCCTTTCCAGACCTGAAACAGAAGTAGTAAAATGAAACCGAGGTCAGTCTGGAGATAAAGATGCTCTGTGACGAAGAGTAAGTGAACACCTGAGCAGCAAAGGCAGACACAAAGTAAAAATTGCTGGTAAATTAGGGAGTATGGGAAAGTATGGGAGTATTGTTTGATGAAAAATGGGTGGCATGAGATTAGTTGAACACCCCAATTGGCCATACAACAGATGGGGATGATTTTTAGTATCTGGTTATTTAATATCCGTGTATCTCATCCTGCAAGTTGTTAAAGCTGCTTTGCAGAGCACCCTGAAAGTTGATGGTTCAGATGTCAGAGATTGTTTTGTGGAAAAATTTTTAAGGACCTGTTTTTTTAAGGACCTTGGTGTGTTTCTGTCCCTTGTGAAATGTTCTGTGCATACCTGCTGAAACCCCAAAGCCATTATCATGGTGTGTCACAAGAAAATAGCTGAAAAGTCAGAAGCATTTCCAATGTCTTCAGCCCTTGCAATGGCAGCCATGTCCTGGTAGTTGACAGGCCTGCCTGTGCTTTTGCAGTCCAGTTGCTGAAGCAGAATCTTTGTTTCTAAGGTGCATTTTCCTAAATCTTTTTTTTTTTTTTACAGGCAGTAGATCCAGTGCATGTTGGCTAGAACTTAAGTTCATATCTTACAGCAGCTATGAAGATGACTCTGATCATTTGTGAAATTTGAAATTTGCTCTACAAATGTCAGAAGGAGCTTCAAATCAGATTTCATACTGTTGCAAAACACACATATCAGCTTCCCAGATAGATGTGATATTTCATCATAAGCAAAATTTCTTTTCTGTGAAACAATTTATTCTGTTCATCTTGCTGCTGATGACATGAGGCAGTTCAGGCAGCTGTGTTGTTTCTGAAATATGTTTTCTAACACAATAAAAAGAATGACTTATGGTGCTGGTACTATTTGGAAGAAGCAGATGAGAGCCTCAGGACTGAGGCAGAAAGCAAAGCTCAGCACTTTGAAGACAGTGACACAAATGACATTTTCAAAGAAGATGTGGGAATTTCACTCATTAAAGAGAGAAAGGAAGCCTATCCCATAAGGAATCAGAGACATGATGAAGGCAGAGTTTGTGTGACAGTACTATTCACACAAAAAATCAGTGTGTGAAGTAGCCCCTGGGAATAAAGTTCAGATGCAAGAAGGTATGGACAGGTTTAGGAGCATGGCTGCTCTGGAGGATTGTGGGGTGACCTGGTTGGGCTGTGGCCCAGGCAGGACTGGACAGCACATCAGCTGACATCTGGAACAAGCTTACTGACACAAGGCAAGAGCATCCCACGAGGAGAAAAAACAGGATGAAAAGCAGCCTTAGTCCCCAAGTTCCATTTGTTTCATAGACACCACCTAGCAAGGTAAGGAGAGCATCCAGACATAGCAAACCATGTCTTGGTGTCAAGACAGGATGGGAATGTGACACGAGGGAACCTGTAGTAGGTTCAGTTCCCAGAGATATATTTGTACATAAGAGGGAGCTGCAATAGGTCAGCACCCTGGGCCTGAACTTAGGAGTGTGGCCTGAACCATGATGCCACTTTTGGCAATGTTCACAATTCAGTTTCTCCAGCCTCCAGTCTTCCAGTGATTTTGTTGCTTTGGAAGAGATGAAATCCTACTGTTTGGGTTTACACCTTCCCTGATATACTACCTACCTCCTGGATAGGAAACACTGATAAATTCTGTTTATAGCTCAAGGGAAGCTACAGAGACATTGCACAACTGCCTAGAAAGACACAGCTATCTCTGGGATTTTATGCCACCTGCAGCCTCCTGGAGTTTCACAGTAAAATGACTTTGGATGGGGATCTTTGCAATGATTTTGCACATCTATCTGTCAAAATTTACAATAAAGATCAGAAAAATAACTACACACAAACCTGTATTCAGTTCTTAATGTAGCATCCAATTAATTCCACTGCACCAAATTCACCTTTGGCATTAGCTGAAGAAAGAGTTATAGTTTTTTCTTTGATTCAGTGAAAGTTTTGGAATAATTTGTAGCTGCAGTATCAGGCTAAATTCCTAAGTGCTGCATTAGCGAGGAATATAAAAGTAGTACAGATCAAGATGAAAGAGAGACATTGATTCTGTACTGCTCCAATTAATCCTTTCTAATCCAGCAGCCTTTTCTGGGGTAGACATGAATTTGCACATACCCTCAGATTCACAGATGAAGGTGTTTATATTGGTTGCAACAAAACACCCTGAGTCTGAAAAAGCCCTGCACACTATTGAACATTCACAATACTTTTTTCTTCATAGCACTTTTTATATAACATTTTATTTCACTGTTCTTTTCATCATAAACTTAAAAAAAAATAATACTTCTTCTAACACTCTCATTGACATCTCTGCTAAAAGCCCATCTGCAGCCATCAAATACATTATCAGAAACTATGCACCTAAAAAGAATCATTTCTACAAAAGGACAAGAAAGAGGATAGGGTCTGTGTTGGAGAAGAGGCAGCAATAATTCCACTGAACTTACATCAGGCAGAAGGTAAAACAGCAACTACAAAGCAGATGTAGGGAAAGGGGTGTAGGAGTGGAAAGGGGGAACCTTAGTAAGACAGTCTGTGGAGATAACCATCTATGTGACATTTAAAATTTGCCCTAAGTTTTACTCCATTATAGGTAACACCGATTTCACTGAATTTTCCTGCATAACAAATTTACATATGCTGTTTGCTTTCTTCTTCTCACTCAATTCTAGACTGTATTTTATTATTGACATGTGTTAGCTTAGGGGCTGGGAAGAGATTTGCTGAAGTTTTGCCATCGTTACCTAAAATTTACTGTATTATTACTTTTAAACCAAAATATGGCAAGGATTTCTTTAGATGGTGTTTTCCTCATCCTCACTGGCAAATTCACCAATCCAGAGATTTGAAAGCCAAACCCATAAGCTGCAACCTTCTGTTCAGACTTTCCACACAAGCACTTTGCTAGTCTCTTACCAAGTCCGAGTGACCCCGACACGTGATGTTTTGCTTTAAGTGTGGAGGGAGGGTATTCTTGGTTCAGTAAGTTGAAATCCCATTATACCTGCATGATACTTTTATCTAAAATGTCTCCAGTACATATGCAAACAGGGGAGTCACCTGAATTGGCCATTGCTTCACTTCCTACTGATTGCAATTCCTTTTCTGACTGTTTAAAGACCCCCTGCTATTAAAGGGACTAAAACTTCCATCTGGTGAAAGGTCTGGAGCACAGGTGTTAGGAGAAGTGGCTGAGGGAGCTTGTGGGTGTTTAGCCTGAGAAAAGGAAGCTCACAGGAGATCTTATCACTCTCTATGACTGCCTGAAAGGAAGTTGTAGCCTGGTGAAGGTTGGCCTCCTCTCCCGGGTAACAAAGGGTGGGATGAGAGGAAATGGCCTCAAGTTGCATCGGGAGAGGTTTAAATTGGTTATTAGGAAAACTTGCTTCATGCAAAGGCTTGTCAAGCATTGGAACAGGCTGCCCAGGGAAGTGGTTGAATTGTGACCCCTAGAGATATTTAAAAGATGTGTAGATGCAGCTCTTGGAGATGTGGTTTAGTGGTGGGCTTAGGAGTGCTGGGTTAATGGCTCGACTTGATGATCTTCGAGCTCTTTTCCCACCTAGCTGATTCTATGATTCTGTGACTCCACTTCAGCTCAGCCAAAAGACAGAAGTACAGATAGTGTGTACAGTTACAAGTGCCTGGGCGATTCCACTGCTATTTTCACGCAGTTAACACGGGGTTTCTCTGCCACATCTAGTGCATGGTTTTCTTGGGAAAGAAGAAAAGCTTTCCTACTATTATCCCATATTCAACTTCCAAATTACAGAAATGATAATGAGAGTATAAAAGGCAACATAAATGCCATATCGAATGCTTAAAAAATTAATGTTCTGTTGCTCTGCAATGAACTGCATTAAGCCAGAGACCATCAGCACAGAGGGAGGTTATAGTTATTAGCAACATCAATGGGAAGCCTCCCATTCAGAGTTAATCTGATGATGAAATTCATCTTCTCCATTACCAAGAATTAATGTCAATGCATGAAACTTTGATCCATCATAAGTGATATCATAAGTGACTATGATACGGTCTGATCCTCTGTTGAAAACAAAAGTCTCATAAACATTGTATAATAACTTCTCTGTCAGTCAGTGTTGTTTTTATCTAATTGCATTATGATACATGGAAGCAATCTTGATTTGTAAATCTTCCAGAGCAAGAAGTTTTGTCTGCCTTCATCATCAGACCCCTTATCACATTTGGATCTACCAGGTTGTATTTATCCCTCTGACTCAGCGTACAGGACTCTTGAGAAGAATGAGTTCTTCTGATGCTGCCTACTGACAGCATTACAAAGGAAAAATAAAATAGATATTTACAGAAAGAGACTGTGACAGTAAATTGATGTGCAGAAACAATGTGATGCATCGTTTACATGTGAACAGTGTATGCCTGGAGCCTTCCTGTTCCCTGTTCTTTTGTCTTCTCTTTGGAACATCAGATACAAGAAAATATCCCAGTGAAGAAATACAAAAAAAGCAATTAAATTTGAACAGCCTGTACCATCTCTGCACTATTGAGTAAATCAAGCAAACATTTAATATAAGAGGATTGAATATGTACATTCATAGAATTGGTAAGAAGTGAGAGAGAATTCAGAAGATCCTGAACTAAACTGAATCTTATTCACAAATATATTGTTTCTTTGAAGAACTCAAAAGAAAATAACTAGTAGTTGGAAATCTGTAGGGGGAAAAAAGGAGAATAATATGATCCTTTGTCAAGTAAAAAGTTCAGCCAAAAAATATATGGAAGTCCAAGCACTTTTGTCTTCACTTTATTTGCCAAAAAGTAGTACATGGAATCACTAATCAAGAGAAAATTTTAAAAAGATCAGGAGAAACAGCAGCTGGTCAAATTAGGAACCAGACATCAGTAGAAAGTAAAGTGCTGATCTTATGACCTGGTTTGGAGATTTCAGTACTGGCAATTCCCAGATGATATTCCCAGATGATTTTCCAGGCAGTTAACAGTCCTGACACAAAAGTCATCACTTTGATCCTACACGTTGAAGAAAATGTTTGATGCAAAGCACAGACTGAAAGAACGTCTTTCAGTTTGTTTGTACAAAAAGGCTTTCCAGAGAACATGATCTTAAAAACATAGTTCTGAGAAAATCAAGCAACACAGAAGTAGGTCACTTAAAAAAATATAAATTGAATGGTCTTTGGAAAATGAGAGCTAAACTGTTTTTTTTTTGTAAATTTGGCAAACCGCTGACCTTATACAGAAAACTTATTTGATCAAAAAGACCCCAACACCCCAAAACCTGTGAAAAATAAGTAGCAGGAGGACTGTGTCTGCAGGTAACACACATTGGGGCAGGGATCCACTGGAGGCCACCCAATTAGCAAAAATTAGTTGAGACTGTTTTTGACACAGTCAAAAACAATGACACAGTCTAATATAAGTGACCTAATTTTTTATTAATTTGGAGATATGGAAGAGCATGATGTAGATTTCTAAGGTTTCTTCTCAATATTCAAAATGCAAGTCAGATGCTTGTAGCACAGGTAAGCCTTCATTAACAATAAAGCCAAAAAGATGGGGAGCTCAGCTGTAGAGCTCTCCCTTCCCTTTGTTAGTTGAGTGAACCAGCACAAGTCAGCTCAAAGCCAACTCAGTTGCATATTTCTGCTGCTAAAGCATCTGCAATTACACTCAACTATATTCTAGCTTCAAGAGAGACAAACTCACATGAGACTTGGGTTCATGGAGTCTATCTCTGCAGTGGAAAATGTCAACTCCAGGATGGAGCACCTCATGTTGAAGGGACATTTAAGTAGAAAATCTCTTCAATTTTCCTCTTCCCTTTATGTAGAGACTCCTTCAAGTAATTAGGGAATTGTCTGATGTAATTGCCAAGACATTCTCCATCATATTTGAAAAGTCATGGCAGTCAAGTGTAGTCCCAGGTGACTGGAAAAAGGGAAATATTGCATCTGTCTTTAAAATGGTTAGAGAGGAGGCTCATGGGACTCAACACACTAGCCTCACCTCTGTGTCTGGGAACATCATGGAACTCCTTGAAGTGATATCAGTGCACATGGGGGACAGGGAGGTGATTTGGGACAGCCTGTATGGCTTCAACAAGGGCAAATCCTGCCTGGCCAACCTTGTGGCCTTCCACCATGGAGTGACTACATCAGGGGGTTAGAGAAGGGCCTTGGGTGTCATCTGTCTGGACACAGGTAAGACTTCAGGCATGGTCTCCCACAGTATCCTTCTCTCTAAACTGGGCACACATGGCTTTGGTGAATGGACTGCTCAGTAGATGAGAAACTGCTTGGACAGCCACACCCAAAGAGTAGTGGTGTAAGGCTCAGTGCTCACATGCACATCAGTGACAAATGGTCTCCCTCAGGGGTCTGTCTGGGATCAGTGCTATTTAATGTTTTCACCACAAACATCAACAATAGGGTCCAGGGCGAATCCACAAGAAACAGACATTTTTATTAAAGGTTTACAGTGCAGATACAGAAGTTGTGTAATAATATGCTACTTACTGCAAAGCACTACCAATGAACACTCAAGCCTTACAGAAAAAATCCCATTTTTTTTACTTTTTGCTAGTGCTCTGCTAATAAAATTTACTTCCTCATATCCTTAAACCATCAAGGCTACAACATTATTACTGCTAAACATATTTACAGTCAGGTTTCTCAATTGCTGGACTGCAGGAACAGAAAACGTCCTTAAAAATATTTGGCTGTCTGCTAGCAAGTCACAGCATTTTGCCTGTGTGCTTCATGCAAAGTAAAGAAATAATGGCTTCAATTAATGATGCAAATTTTGTGAAAGGTGAACTTTTGACTACTCATAAAACTATGATCTTAAGTTTACTTAAACATGTTTTCAGTCTATCAGTTAAGACTTTCCAAATAGTCATTCAATATTTTAAAAATTTTTGATTGTTGTATGTGAGAATGTCAGATTACTCTGAATCCATCAGGTAGTAATGATCTCACAGGATGTCAGTCCATTCAAATCTAGTGCATTCTGTGTTGGTTTTGTTATTTAAATAATACTGCCATGTGGTGCAGAACAATGTATCAACTTCTTCCAAGTGCCTATCTTATGCTGTTTAAAAATTAGATGCAAAACCTATTAGAATGGTGATGACTCTGGTTTAAACTTTAATGATGACTATGAGGTGATACAGCTAAACTAACACAAAATTAAACACAAATCCTATGACCACACAGTGGAATTTCCAACAGAAAGAGAAAAAAATTAAGGCACTTCTGTTATACCTAGCTTCATATTCTGCTGATATATAGGCTACATATTTAGCTGCAACACAGTGATGAAACTCAAATAATCCTTTAATTTACAACTTGCAAGGATTTGGTCTTCAATCTTTATTATGCAGTCTCTGGCAGAAACAGACAATTTCACATTATAACCTTATTGTAACACAGACTTTAACAATGAAAATAAGAAATACATTTTGGCTGCAGAAAGAAAAAAACAATAAGCCCCCTGTTCCATATAGTTGTATTTCAGAATACACTTAAATACATCAAAGTACATTTTCCCCCAGTTAACTACTGATGATTTATTTACAAAGCGAGTAAGAAACAATGTCTAGAAAATACCATTGCACCATGAATTATCTACATGGATATTTCTAATTTTCATACTAGAAAACAGCTAAGAAGGCATTTGCTGCAGCACAATGTTTCTTCCTGAAATCTTAACATGTTTTAGCAGCTAATACAAAATGCAGATGCAGACTGTACTATGTTAATTAGAAAAGCAAACATACTACATATGGGTTTGGCTAAGAAAAAATAGATGCCTAGCAAATTGTTCAAAATTTATTTTTAAAAAAGGTCTAATGCATTAACTGCTCCTAGTACTTCACATAGGGGCTGTCGTTTACTTACAAATTGAAAATGCTGCTGACAGAGCAGCTGAAATTTGAGAAACTACTAGAAAGAGAAGACATCATCAGCCTGTGCAAGCTCTGACAGGCTTATGGCTACATTCTTATTCACAAAGAAATTTATGTTAATATATGCTGTTTTGGGGATCATTTGACAATCAATAACAATGTAGAATACTTTCATTTACTCACCTCTTTTAGAAAAAGTGATAGATCATTATTTTGATGTCTTTTTAAAATATATGTGAAATAGAAGCAGAAGATGAAGCTTGGAGGGATTTTTTTTGGTTTTTTTTTTTAATTAAGAGATCACTGAAAAAGATATTTTCCTTTGAAACTGCAGAATGTGCAAACCTCACAAGAGAAGACCTCTCAAACTACAAATATGTTTTTCTACATGACCTTGTGAGACTTCAGCACGCCAATAACCTGCACAGAAAACACCTCTACAATTAAATTTTAAGAGTAAATTGTGTAGCCAACAGTATTACATCTTCATATTCCATTATTTTCTATCCTCAAAAGTTCCCTTTATTTTTCAAACTGTAGTTGTCTAGCCTTTGAATTTGTGTTTCCAACCTGTTTTAACACCACTGTAACTTACCAAGACCATGTCAGGTTGCTACAGGCGCAGGTAGCATTGTTTTAGACTAATGTATGTGCTCCTGGTAAACAGGACTGCTTTGAACACTGGAGCCTGGGAGGCCCCACATCTCCTGGCTCTGCTTGCTGTTACATTTCATGCTTCTGTTATCTGCAATGCAGATGTGCTGCAGAAGCAATTTTTGACAGACTGGAAAAGCAGGCACTTTCCTCTGTGGTATTTTTTTGAGGAAAAGAACATCCTGCATGTTGCCACTAGCACATTGTGGCAGTGGCAACTGCTGTGAGAGCCATGCAGCAGGAGAGCCTGTCACGGCAGTGGAGTAGTTTCAGCTTCTTGAAGTTCCAACTGAAAGGAAAGAAATTGCAAATACAATGAACAATTGCTTGGTATCTTCCCACCCACAAGTTTGTGTGTGTGTGTTTTTTTAAGGAGGAATTTATGTCTCATTTGCAGCTACTGTCCTGATGTATAAAGCTAAGCACATAGCCCACAGTATGGCAAGACTATGCTTTTGCTGTGAAGCAACAGAGGAAATGATCATAAAGAAACACCAGTAGGTCTGAAATTTGAATTAGAATATACTTCATATCAAGCCAGTTGTTCTCTTTCTAGGGTGAAACTCTCTATGAATTTCATGAGCACGTAAAAAATTCACTCCCTTTCTGTATTCTTTCTGTAGCAGTTACAAGGGAATTAGTGTTTTAGTTGAATACATTCTGTGGTCATATCAGAACAGTGTCTAATTTTCGGATTTTCAGTCATAGCCTAGTTTCAATTCTGTGTGAGGTGGACTTACATGACCAAGAAAACCCAACAACCTCTCAGCCCTGTGTGTCCACAGTCTGCATGCTGAGTCCTACTCGCATGCAGGCACGGTAGCACCTGAGATGTTTTCATCATGAAAACCTGCTTACTGCACAGCACGTCCTGAAAGGCTGCAACCCCTTTTTGCTCTGCAAATTTTGTACCAGAACCTGTTGAGATCTGGGCGGGAGACTCTGCAAAATCAAGGATTTATGGAATGGAGAGCAGAGACACTGATGAAGCCTGGAGATTCACAAAGAGCTCATGTCAATGCATACCAGCTACAAAAGAAAGCCCAGTTTTAAGGATCTATTGAACTTGGACAAGTGTTTCATAGATGTCACTATCTTGCCAGAAATGGGCTTTTAAAGAAACCAGTACTTGAAAATTATTACGAAATACAGTATAATTCACAAAGGAGACATTATAATTTTCTAAAAATACACAGGAAGGCCATTCTCTGTCAATACATGTAGATGTGAATCTGCCAAGAGGCTGCCCAATTTTTTTCATGTTTCTGCAACAAGAATCACCAGCATTCCCCATATTTGTTCACACAGCACAAGGAAAATTAGGAATTAAGAGAACTTTCTTCATTTAGTTAATCAAAGTGAAACTTTTCAATTTTTCAACTAGCTGTCAATTTTTCCTTGTTTTAACTTAAAAGCTTTTCCTTGAATCCAATATCCTTTTCATTTCTATATGTGGCTGCCAATCCAGGCAGTAAAGGCAAAACTTTCAGGGCTGAACCTTTTGTTATTGAAAATATCTGAGACCTCATTTTCATCGTATGAGGAGGATTTATAGTTTCCATTAGAGCTTTTAGACATTTCAGTAGTTGACAAGAAAGCATCAGAAGCTAAAACTGAAGAGTTACACACAGGATCACTAAATAGTCCTGATGATGTGCCTACACATAATTTGCTTAGTTGCTTGGATACATTCAGGTGAAGCTGCTATAAAAGCGGCTATAAAATGGATCAAAGAAACTAATCCACTGAAATAAATGAAATTTCTCAGATTTCTATCACTATTAATAATCCAGTTCCCTAATTATTTAGGATTTTTTTTGTTATTAACACGTATGTACTAGGAAGAACTCAGTTTTCAGGGGAAAACAGCTATCAATTGATTTTACATTTAAAAAATTAAACCTTTTAATCTCAGAAATAAATTGATGTGGTGAGACTTTGAGCATCTGAAGTAAAAGCTATTTCAATGTACTTGACAAGATTTTGATATGAATCAGTTAATGTCAACAACATCAAAAACCCTCAGCCATTTGCACAAGCTTCTATTTGGTCCATCATTCCCCTCCCCTGCCAACACTTGGTCATAGAGAAAAGTTCAAAGAAAGCAGTTTTGCTTTTCAAGCATTTTTCCCCCCCAGGATTACACCACTCCTTCGTCATGCAAATGCACTTTTAAGATTGCATAAACCCTCCTGAAAACTATAAGAATTTAATCTAGACCTTTTTGGTAACACCGATGAGCCACAGAATAGGGCCAAAGGCCAGTCTATTAACTCAGAATAATATGAATATTTATGGTGTTTCCTGTTGGTGCTTTTGAACTGATAGAAGACACTGCCGTTCCTTCCAACAACCTAAATACAAACACTTAGGAGTGTTAATTCTTAACACTTAACACTTAGGAGTATTCATTCTAAGTGCTTTTAAATGCTTTAAGAGTGTTAGGCCTTATGAGATTGAGCCTTGCAGTTCTCATTAACTTTAGCAGAAGAAAAGAATTCTCACCTGGCAAAAAAGCAACTTGTAGAACATCTGTTTCTTAGCAAATTATGGTAAGTGTGCCAAGTACTACACAGCCTTGCAATTAGAATTCATACCAAATGCTCTCCAAGGCCTTGTCTATACAGGAAAGAGCTTGACAGCATACTTCAATCAACAAATACACAAGCTAGACTTTCTTTTACAGAAAGCACTTACCTGTGAGCAGAATACCCTGTCTATAGAATTTACAGAATCTCACTGTCTGAGCAAATATTGGTTTGTCTGGGGGTTTATTTTCTTTTTTCTTTTCTGAGAGCTAAAGCTACATTCACTTTAGGGCTTTCTGTGTTTAAAATAATAATATAAAAATACTAAGTATTACACTTGTAGGTACTATTCCAGAAAACCTCTTTAGTGTAATTAGTTCAACAATCTTGTCTCTCATTCTGATAAAAGCAGATACCAAAAAATGTCTCTTACAGAAATGTTTGCTGCAGAGAAAAGATAAATTAAGCTTTGAAAATGGCTTGCTGTGAACGTATTCTTTAGACATTATAGAGTGTGAGAAAGACTGTACCAAATAGCTGCTGAGCTGTACTCCAGGGAGAAGGCCCAGGTCAGCATTCAGGGAGCACATCTGGCAGAAATAAACCAATGGCAGCATCAGCAGCTACCAAAGCAAGGACTGCAGGGGTGGTGGTGAGGGAAATGGAGTTGGCCACTCCAAAGTCTTTCAAATACCCGAACATGCAAAGACCTATCCACCCATCTATGAAGACCTGAGCTACCAACTGTTGCCTTCTTCCCCCTGGCTCTGGGGAAAACCGATGGTTAGTTGCTAGGAAAAGCTACCAAAGTAATCAAATAATTTCTTCCAGCTCTGCATATACCTTTTTTGTTCCATCCAGATTGGCTCTTTGCTGCAGTTTCCATCCTTATTGCCTTAGACCTCATTCCTTATATTTCTCTTTCTCAGCATTCTTCTTCTCATCTCCCTTTCCCTTCAGTGTCCTTCCCTTCCCTTCTCTTTACATATGATTTATTTCTTCATAACTAATTTATTTCATCACTACTCCCTGAAGGAAAAAAACAAACCCTAACCAGCAAAGAACCCAACTACAGGACTAGCTTCCTCCTTATTGCCACTTTCAAGATCCCTTCACTTGCTTGCTCCATCCTTGCCCCAGCAGGCTGTCTCACTTGGTGGTGTAGGCTGAAACATCTCTCTGGGAAACATCATCTTCTATTCTGTGCTTTCTCAGTGCTCAGGGAAATAGATTTTATTCCACTCAGCCTCCAAGCAGTACCACATTAATCTTTTCTACAGGTAGAAGTTTAGAAGGCTACAGCTCTCCTAGAAGTAATATAAAGATATATAACTAAATGTAGAAAATGGGTGCATACACGCTGCACTCCAAAAAGCTGGAATTGTACTAGACAGAAATACAATCTGGTTGTCAGACACATGCACAGAATTGACTCCACTGATGATTGCAAATGGATTATTTAACAGATGAATGTAGTAATTTGCTACACCTAGTAAATACTACACGTATATACATACATACATACATACATACATACACATATNGTGGCAGTTCTGCTTCGCCACCAGACTCAGCAGGTGCCAATTTCACAGGCCACAGTTTGGCATGTGTGAATCAGACACTGGTGAACAATACCAATTGCTGATGCTTAACAAAGCTTCTCGCTTTAGCCCTTCTCCATTTAGACTTCCCTCCTCTTTTCTGGTGCAATTACTGTTAAGTCTCCTTGGAGATGGGAATATTCTTATTTGGGCTATCTGGCAGCAGCTGGAGTGTCAGGCAGGTAGCTGTTTTCACAAGAAGCCACTGAGCTCTGCACCTCAAGGAGGCAGCCAGCTTGTGGCTGAAGTGGCAGCAGTGAGAAACTATTGCATGACCAACCTAAGTATATTGCTGAAAGGTGATACGGCAAGAAATGAACCAGGCTTATGCCTTTTGTTCTTATTTTTAGGGAATTACAGAGACAAGTCAAATTTCTAGTGCTTGCAATGCTCTAGAATTACTTTCATGAATGCTAATATTTGATTACATTTTTTGCTGAGAGATGGAGCTTGGAAATTCTCAAGATTAAGCACAGGACCATGGATACTGACCATGTATAAAAGAGCAAAAACTATGCAAAAATAGGCTGAATAAAAAAACCCCCAAAACAACTCTTGTTATCTGATGTGCCATAAAATCCCTACTTCTTAAAGGTTTTTTCTATATGGAAAATTTTTCTATATGCCATTTCTTGGTATACTTGAAATGGCAAAATGGCACATTAGTATTTAACATGTGTGTATATATTTTCATATATATATATATATACACACACACACATACACACACACATATACATATACACATATATATATATATACACACACATATCTAACCCCACCCTATTCACCACATAGTTATCTGACACAAGAACTGCATGTAGACAAGCCTTGGTCTATTTCTTGCATGACTTTCAAGACAAACAAGGCCAGGCAGGCCTTCTTTGTTCATCAATGAAAAGTGAACAAGCACAGGTTTTTATCTTTTTATTCACTGCTGCAATGGGAGAAAAAGAGAGCTCTGTATTCTGTCCCACTCCTGTCTCCATCAAGGAGTATGAACAGGGAAATGCGTGATTAATTTTCAACCTGTTGCAAACATCCTGCAAGGGAAACACGGTTTTATGTGCTTTGTACATGCATGCATACTGGACCCAGCCACTCAAGGTACCCTTCAGAACCCTTGGCTTCTGAGCATCAAGCAGGGTAGAGAACAACTAGCACCATGCAGGACTGGGGTCTCTGTGTATGCATACACCAGTTTCAAATATAACCCTGAAGGTGCTCAGACCTTCCAACAGCTACAGATCAGTGTAAGTGGTAACTTCAGAACACATGTCATCTCCAAGTGGGTGGCCTGGATCCAGAGATGACATCTCCACTGCTAGTCATACCTGATGGTTAGTCCTATCCACAGTGTTGGCAGTGGAAGCATGGTCACGAGTGTTTTGTCGGACTCGGGTGGAGTTTTGCTGCTCAATGCTTGAGGAAGTGGGGATGCAGAACTCTCTGAAACACCTTTTGAAATTCTCATCTAGAAACGCATAAAGGACTGGATTAAGGCAGCTATTTGTGTACCCTAGAGCAATACAGAAGTGCCAGGAGACAGTCTGGAAAGTAGTTTCTGGGATGTTGACCAGGGCTTTANTGACCAGGGCGTTAAGGATAAAATAAATGTGGATGGGAGTCCAGCAGACAATAAACACTGCCACCACTACAAGAACCATCCTTGTGATTCTCCGCAGGTTCCTGTCCTTCTCCTTGGAGCCGGATAACATGCGAACACTCTTCAGGCGCAAAATCATCAGCCCATAACACACGGTAATGATCAGCACTGGCATGATGAAGGCAAAGATAAACACACAGATTTTCAGGAGGTTCTCCCAGTACCAGGCAGGGTGGGAGAATGTAAGTGTGCAGTCAATTGAGCCTGAGGAAAAGGAAAACAGCAGAGAAGAACATGCAGGTCAGTTTTTCATTTGCTTTCCTTTAAACTTATCTTCAATTAAATATCACAAGCAAATATATGAAGACTTTACACCTAAGTAAACATGTAAAATGTAGCAATCTGTGACCTGCCATTGGCACAAACATTGGTAGGATTGAGTGCTGCAGAACATGCATGAAGCCTGAGTTAAGAAAACAAAACCAAATTGACATTCTCTTTTGCATATTATGGCTTGGAACTTAATGCATACTAAACAATGAAAAGAGCTGAATTGTCATAAATGCTTAAACTTTGACTCATTTTCACTTTCAGTATAAAGCATCACAAAAAGAAAGATTGTTAAGCCACCATACATGCTCAGAGTTTGAGCATTTCAGGGCACTGGGGAAGAGAACGACATGACACTTGGTAACTACGCACTGTGGAGGGTCTGGATTTATGTCGACATGCTGTCACTCCCCCTCTATGGAAGATCTTAGAGCACCAGTGGTCCAGAATGTGCTCCCTGCTCTGTATCATGTCCTGCTGGACAGGGTGTAACGCATCTATGACTGCCAGCTTCCCAGTGGGAGTATCCTGGGAAAAGCACAGGCTCCTGTGCTGTAGGACAATGCAGAACTGCACCACACCAAAAGGCAGGCAGGCAGGCACAGATGCTTTTCCAAACATTACAATAAACTGAGAGGTACAGCAAGATTTGAGGACCCACAGAAGGAGCTGAAGCTGCTTGTTGTAAAACACAGACCACATGCACTGCTTGTCCAGTCAACTACAGCCAGATGCAGAATTGTTGAAGGGACTAATTTGCACTGATACTTGCTTTAACACAAGTTGGAGGTCAGAAGTTAATTCAGTGCCTCTACACTACAGTGAAACAATGCAGAAAGGAGTTTAAATGTTGAGTACTCAGTTAGGAAAGAAAGCCAGACTTACCATGCCTGTATTTAGTAGTTGCCATGAACATAACTGGCAGGCCAATGGCAGAGGAAAGGATCCAGTTGCAGACATTGACAATTTTGGCATTTCGGGGGGTACGGAAATCAAGGGCCTTAACTGGGTGGCAAACAGCCACGTAGCGATCCACACTCATGGTGCAGAGGGTGAAGATACTGGTGAACATATTGTAGTAGTCTATGGATATAACAATCTTACAAAGGATGGTGCCGAATGGCCAGGTTCCCATCAAGTAATTCACACTCTGGAATGGCAGAGTACTTGTTGCTAGGGCATCTGCCAATGCAAGATTGAAAATATAGATGTTGGTGGCAGTCTTCATTTTCGTGTACCTAGAAAAAAAAATTGGCAGAGCATGTGAATCACCACAACTGACACTGTTAAATAAAACTGAATTCAGTGTATCATCTATAAGAAGCTTCTGTAAAATAATGTACTAGATACTGTCAAAAATCACATTTTCTGCTTTTAACCAAATGACCATGCTATGATTCACCGACATGTTGGCAGTTCAGTGAGACATCAGCTAAAGCATGCAAGGAAGAAAAGATTAATTTAACTTGTACAGAAGGAAAAGACACACATAGAAGAAACAATATTATAGATGCTAAAAATTGAGAAGCTGAAAAAATTTTATGTTTACTGTACTACATGGATAGATTTTCTGTACCTGCTGATGTCGTGCCAAATATCACAACTATGCTCTGTAGAAATAGAGAATTCATTTGTAGGTTGTGGAGTAGTAATGATGTTATTCCAAATGAGCAGCACTTGAGACCCACTTTTTATCTGGATGCTGTACTTTTGCAGCGGTACAAAAAATGTTTCAATTTAAGTAATGTTCCTGGCCATGCTGCCCTGCCTGCTGCTGAGGTTGCTGGGCCCTGTGGAGGCTTGGATTGGGGGGGGGGGGTGTTCAGATGGCTTGCTCTTTTGATGAAACTTCCTTCCATTTCGGCAAAACTAATGTGCAGAGTGTTTGATCAAACATTTTACAATTTATTGTGTGCCTTTCAAGAGGAAATAGCTCATTTCAAAAGACGTGTCGGGGAACCTGCTAGGGAAGACAAAATGTAAAGTACACTATTTCGTGTGTTTTATCTCTCTGAGTTAGATCTCTTTAGAACATGAGTCAGTTGCAAATAATCCCAATGAAAGGATTGTGTAGGGAATATGCATTTGGAACTTTTCTTTGGTAGGGTGTGCAGAAATGCAAACTTCACGTTGACTAGACCTAGAAAGCTTTTATGATGAGCATTTGAAGTCATTGGTATTGGATCTGTTCTCTCATTTTTAGCACTGTGCATGAGAAGACATCAACAATCCTAATTTCAATTTAGGGTGGTTTTTAGAAATATATTTTCAAGTAGATCCAAACTCTATCCTGACTGCTGCCTTGAGAAAGCATGATCTCAATATGATACTTTCAAGTTGTAAATAAACTTCATATTCTAAAAATCCTGTAAAAATTTTTCTTATTCCATTTATATAACAAGTTTATAACTAACATAGGAGGAGGTAGATGCTGCAAGCATCTACAACTCTCTCTTCCAGAAACTAGAAAAAATGTACAGAATTGCAGTGTGGGAGAGGTACACAACAAAAGCTACAGCTCTAAAAATTGTTTGGAGGGAGGAGAAAATATTTTTTCTCTAATTTGCTGGATAATCTTCCAGATGAGAATGAAAGCAGCAACATCTTGCTTTTACTATTATCCAGTAGTTAGCCCTGTGGTTTATCAAAATGAATATCGCTCCAAAGGTGTGTCCAGAGCTAGCTTGAAGGTTTGATTGTGTTGCGAGCAGACATATCCAGCCTGATCTGCTCAGGCAGGGACAGTGACAGAGGAGCAGTGGCTCTCAGCTCTGCACAAACAGGCAAAAGGGACAAGGATTCTGTCCCCTCACCCAGGCTGCTGATCTCTGCTCAGACCTTAGATGGTTGCCTGCCTTCTTCACAGCTGGACAAGAAAGCACACTTGGGAATGGTGCTCAGTGCTGCTGCCATCACATGTGATTCTGGGACAGGTCTGTCCGGAGAGTGCATCACCAGATAGTAATGACAGTGCTTTGTTATCAGCAATGAAAGCCATTATGATTTAAAAGGAATGCTTGACCCACCAAAAAAGCCCAAACCATCAACCAATATCAGGTTAGCATGACACAGGATGGACAGAAAAATGCTCGGAATAACAGAATAGAATAAATCGAATAAAGTTTCTTCACTGGGCCTTATCCCACTTAAATGCTACATGTTTTTCAGTTTTGCTACTAATTTTCATTGTCAGTTTAAGTTTAAAAGTTCTTGGATTTACTTTGTTTAATGGCCTCTGTAAACCATTAGTGAAGTGTTTTGCTTGATGTACTTTGTATTCTTTGTACTCCTAATCATGCTGCTCTTACAATGAATAGAAGCAGAGCTCTTATGGTGACAGAAAGTATTTACCTCCACAACTGCCTAATTAACAAAAGCCTATTGAAATTTACAATATTCTTTTCAGTGAATTCTATGGGATTTGGGTGTTTCTCTGTATGGAATATTTAAAGATTTTACAAGGGGCTTATTTCTGCAAGGTACATTTTGTAAAACATGTATTTTTCCAAATAAGTAGATTATCAGTGTCCCCAGGATTATTTTTTTTTGCATGAATAAAATAATACCAAAGCAAATGATTAAATGTAATTTTAACAGCATGAAAAGTAACAGTCGATCAAAATGGAGCTTTTCAAAGTCTTGATCTTAGCTGTTATTATACTGTTTGCTAAGGTATCAGTCTACCTATTTGAACAAACATTTCCATTTTCCATACACAGACGTATATGTGATGCGATTTCTACAGTTGAGAGGGACTTAGTAATCCCAAAATTTATAATGCAATACACCAAAATTTATAAATGTGATATTTTAAGTTACTGCTTTCACACTTTCATTCAAACTCACTAGAAAATCTAAAAATTAACAAGTGTGTAGAGAAAAAAACCTAATTGCAAACTCATGAAAATCTGTATACTGGTATTTAGATTAAATTTTAGTGGTATTTCGATTACATTACAATTTCAGCATCTAAAACACCAAGTATATTAAATTTTGCGTGACAATGAGCAAGGCTGCAAGTGAAGACAGAAGTTGAATTTGGGTGGCCTTACTTTTATTTTACAACTCTGCAATAAAAAGACTAATAGAATGTGATGATTCAGGGGCTTTTTGTGAATGTTTAGCACAATACTGCTCTTGGTATATACCCAAATTAACTATGCTCATTATAATACTGGCACCTACTTGTATACCCCTTCTAACTCCTCAGTGAAGGTTTTGTATCATAAAATAAATGTTTATGAACTGTTCTTTTGTTGGTAATAGTAGATGACAAATCAGGTTTGCAACAGTAAGAATACACTTTATGTCTGTCTAATTTTTTAGGGAAAGCTCAGCCTTATCTTTATCTTCAATCCTACAAAGCTTTAAAGTAGGCTTCAAGTTTGAAGACCTGAGCTGTACAGTCCACTCGATTGAGATTTGCTTGGAATAAGAAAAAGCAATCGAGAAGAGTGAGAATTCAGCTCAGAGAGTCATCAAGTTCCTAGTATTCAAAGATTATTAGAAAGTCTTGAAATGGACCCCTCAATTGTCTGCCCATAGGCTACTTGCAGTTTGTAAACCAAATAAAACTTTCACCAGATTAACCTCAGAGAGACTCCAGCTCCCAAATGTAACAGCACCTTGGAGAGGAGCCAGGAGCACCTTCCCTTTCACTTCTCATGCAACAAGAGAGATGTGAGCTTGTTTGTGACTCTCTGCAAAAAAACATGTCACAGCCCTGTTTCTGCCTGTCCACTCCAAAAGTTTAGTTACCACCTTCAAATATTTTTAAAGAGTCTCTTTAAGCTTCTTAAAATTTAGTAACATCTTTAGTTTGCATCATTTATTTAAACCTCACAGAGTTTGTATACTGCTGCTGTAGTTGGTACAACTAAGGTAGTCATGTCCCTCCTGCTTGTTGGCCAAGTGGTTTACACTCATGTGGATTGTTGAGATATCCCCTCCTCCAAAGGACCTTCTGCTCTTCTGGACCAGATCAGCTTAGCAGCATCCTTGGACCACTGGGCTGCTGCAAAGAAGCTAGAGAGGTCCACATTTAGCTCAGTGTAATATAGATAGTAATAATNATAATAATAATAATAGTAGTGATGATGATGATGATGGATGATGATGCTCAGAGTAATACATAACATCACAAACTAATTTGAAAAATTTCATCTCTGAATAACATCAATAAGGAGGAAAGCAGAAACAGTCTTTTGCACTCAGGAAATGGGCTGGTTGATGACAGACTGGTAATAATTGTTTTCAACAACACAAAGGCATGCAAAGTTTTGCCTACAGAATGCCAATTTGGAGACAAAGACTACTCCAAGATCTGTGTTTAAGTTCAGTGCAAAATACATGAAAAACTGGACAAAATCACTGGAGATCCACTGCAGAAAGCAGTCACTCTCAAAATGGTTTGGCTGCTGAAAGAAACAACAGCCAACAGTCAGGTCTTGCATACAGACAACCTGACACAACTCTTCTTGATGCTGGACATCAGGTTAGCATTTCAAATTCATGTTCTTCTTGCATAAATGACTTGTTAATCAAATGAAGAATCATTATGTGCATACATTAGATTAGTTGAGGTCGCCTTGGGTGGGAAGATTAAAAACATGTGAAGTATGCCTAGTTGAATCAATTTAAATTATTTTTTTTCCCCCCATGATTGTTCTGGTGCACCTTGTATATCCAACTAAAAAACAGCAGGAAACTGGGATTTTTTGTGATGTTTTCTTGAGATATCAGGTACTTTAAATTTTCCTTGAGCCCTTAAAGGTTTGAACAGTCATGACATATTCAAGGTGGTCTGTAAAAACCCTCAAATTTTTTTCTGTCTTCCAATCCAGTTTTAATATTTGACACTGAAACGAAGTCTCTCAAGCCACATTCTGGAAAATACCTTTGAGCTAAAGGGTCTCAAATGATGGACTTTCCTGATGTCCATCTATTTTATTATCCTTTTCTTTTCTTCCCATGGTAATGAGTCTCTGTAGATGAAAGACCCATACTGTATCTCAGCCACTGCTGTGACATGTGCTGTGGCAGGCTGCGACCTATTAAAAGTTTTGAAGTCATATATATTCTGGATAGGTCTAACCTTCCTGTCTGCAAGCACATGATTTAATCAGCTTGAAAATTTAAGTCTTTGATTTTTCTATTCATGGGTACTTCTGAATGCTTATTCCTTAAGCCATTGAATTTCACCTCTGGCTACAAGCACCGTAAATTTGTGCACAACCCTGACAGGTTATTAGGCATTAAGGCCACCCAGATTGCAGATGCCATCTTGTGGTTAGCAACCTCTGCATCCTTTTGACGTATGCTCTACTGAATAGATCTTATACAAGGTTGTAATTTAAACATAGTAAGCCCTGAGTGAAACTAAACCAACAAACCAACAAATTGAAAAACTTAACAAAACCTTGAGTAGGTACAACAACTGGGCTGAAAGCATTCACACTTGGTTACAATGAAATTGTGCAATTTGCATCACACTCACTTACTTCCTGCACCCATCCTGAGTTTGGGGGTAAAAGATGAAATGGGGAAGTGAGGAAGCTTTTACTGCCTTTAAGAAAGACAGAGGCAGTTGCTGTTCCCTCCTGTTAAAGCCTTGCGTCCTGACTCCCAGCACAGCACTACCCAGTCACTCCTGTGACCTGTCACAGTGGTTTAATTAGAGATGAAAAATATTAGGCATCACTTAGGTGTCAAGGCATGACATACTGAGGGAGTGCAGTAGATCTAAAATCAAAAAGTTCAGTTATTTGGCATACTTGGTCATACTTCACATACATTGTTCTGGAGCAGCTTTCTCTCCTTTCTTTGCTCACTAGCAAGGGGATTCCATTTTCTGAAGGAGTCTGAGTGCATATGTGCTCAGTGTGGACCTGACCACAGGACAGGGAGCTACTGGACTGTAGTTGCTTCAGTTGCTACCTCTTTTCTCCCTAAGAATTTGTTTTCCTTTGCTTTGTCACTTTGTTTTTGCTTTGTCACTTTGTTCTCCTCCATAGCACAAATGAGATTTGGCCAGAATGTCACCAAAGTTTAATTCCCTTGGGTTACCTTGTTAGCATCTTTGACTTTCCAGCTTATCCCTTCCTCTCATCAGGGCAGTGCCAAGGCATGCACAGATCCAGCAGTATTTGCTTACAGGATGCAGGAGAAGCAAGCAGACCACATCACCTCCTGGGAAACAGCACCAGCTCAGGGCCATGGGAGAGGGGGAGCTAAACAAAAGCCTTTTAGGCAGAGTCACCTTTAGACTTCAGTGCCAGTCTTTTGGGAAATGATGTAGCACCAAGAGAGCTGTGAGGGCATCTGACTCATCCTGTTTTTCTGTGTTGGACTTTGGACTAAAAATTACTTGCTGCTGTCCTTGTGGCTCTTCCTGATTTTATTTTTTTGCTACTGAAAGGGATCATATAGAAGTCCACTTTCTGCTATTTAGTTTGAGCCAGTGAATTTAGGCCCTACCTGGAGAAAATAAACCAAGCTTTTTTCTTTTGGGAAAAACAGCCATTTTCAGGAGGAAGGCTGGCCCTTTCCCCTGATGTCTGAGAGGATTAACAAGCAAGGACATTACTTCAGACAGAACACACAAACTTCACAGTAGTCATAACAGGCAATTATTTTACAATTTCTTCTTATTTTTATGCCTTTTTAAGTTACATAAATATGAAAAATCCATACAAAATAAAACTGATGTGATGCATTCTTTTTTTTCCAAAAAGGGGTGCAGAACCAGTCAAGAACAGGTATAGGTATATCACTTGCCACAAAAATATTTAAGATGCTGCCATGTCTTGTAACTCCTAATTTCCTCTCTTTTTCCCAGACATCATAAAAGCCAGTTAATGATAAAAACCAAATGACAGTAATAAGTATGCTGCAGTGCCCAAACAGTCATCTGCTGGTACACTTCCTTCCCTTCCAGCCTAGTTGAATGAGGGGAAAATTACCTGTCAATTATTTCAGAACTTAATCTGGCCTGTTTGTCAAACCACTTTTATTTGAGTCTCTGTTTGCCTGGTGCTGAGGCATATATGGGTCTCCAATAAAGGTTGCTGCTTTCACAGTTATTATGTAGCATATCTCTCTGAAATAAATCAATGGTGCTAAAAAGGCTAACTTCAATATATTGCCATTATCCAGCAGCAGGTGCTTATTGTTGAAGGTTTTGCTTTGCTAGTAAGACATATAAAGGAAAACTGTCAGTATATTCAATTTGACTTCTTCCCCTCTGCCTTCAGGGAAGTGTGACTGAGAGTAAAACTGCTGACTACACCTCTGATAACTGTGGTGACATTTTTCTAGAGGGGACAAGTTATCAGCTACTTTGTCTGGTTTCCAGGTGCTGGTACCCTCCTCCTGATCTGTAGATTGATCACCTGAGATAAGAACTGTACATGAAATATCCCTGGTGAGCAGGGAAGTGGGCAGGGAAGCCTTTGAAGCCAGTTTTAATGCTAGTAGATGTGAGATCCCTAAAGGTGTGGTAGGGAAGAGCAGGCAATCAATGCCCCTGGTCAGAGAGTAGCAGGGAGATGGCAGGGGGCTGGAGGCCAGGCCACACACAGACTGCACAGACCAAAGTAGCACCAGGTACACAAGGCATAGTCTCCTGCATACAGGAGATTGGCACCTTCTGGTGAAGCTGTTGAGTGTGGTCTGGAAAGGAGTGACAGAGGTGAGACAAAGAAACTAGAGAGAAAATAAATGTGGTGGATTATCATTGCCTATGAGATGGGAGAAGGGGAAAGCAGGCAATGCTGGAAGCTGGCATGACAGGAAGAAGGAGCACAGTTACGTGCTGTGTGAGAAGACCAAATGAGAAGTACTGGAAATCATGGACTCAATCTCTACATGACAAGGATGAGATTGTGTCTGAAACTGAGTCTCTGAGGGAGTTGCTAAGACCACAATGCTATGAGAGTGAGTTGGGTAATTGGCTCCTTAGATGATTTTTCTTCAGGGACAGCACATCCCAGGGTTGAAGCAAGGTGACAACTGCTGCTCCCTGTTCCCCCTTAAAAAAGAGACTTCACTCAGTTGGAACTGCTCCACACAACACAACAAGGAGGAGATGTTCCATTTTACACAAACATTTTTGTTCTGAAGTTTTATTCCTGATCTGAGATACAAGATCTTATAGCTGATAATTGAACACTTCTCAGTAAGAAGGTGGAAAAAAATCTATTTCATGTCCTTCGCAGTTATTTGATTAACTACGGTGGTGTCATCCCCACCTTTTTTCATCATGTAAATTCAAAGGGAAATATAAATAAAATTTAGAAGTGTTTAATATTAAATGGATGAATGAGAATGCTCATCATAGCTCTGCCAAGCTGTAGAACTCCTTAATAGTGAACACCATTAAAAGCTCACTTCCAAAAGGGACTAGGGGTCTTTGAAAAATAATTATAATATTCCGACTTGCAATACCATAAACCCAAACTTCCTGATATAAACCAAAGAAGATACAGATGGTTATAAAATGAGCTTTCTTTGAGATCAGCTTAAGCACAACAATTCTGAAAATAGTTGCTTTTGGATTTTTAAAAAATATAATTACAAGAGTGGACTTGTATTTTGAAGAGACTTATCAAGCATTGAAAACTCGTTTTCAGTTGGAATCATCATGAAAACATAAAATTTTCTGAAAATGTCTGCTAATGAAGATCTCTACAGCAACCATCTTAGAACACTTAAGCTTAAAAATAACCAAATTAGAATCAGTAAAAAAGCTTCAAATGTTTGTTTCGAAGCACCTTTGTTTAGTAGTGGCAATCTTTTTGACCTACTTCTTCCAATCTTGAATTTTTGATCCTCATTTTTTTGGCAGCATGTTAGAAATGTCCACAAAAAGCTACTGAATAAATGCTGATGCATTTATTCAGCTCAAAAAGTCTTTCTGCAGTCTAAAAGTTTATTACATGGATACTTACACAGTGTTGCCCCTATTTTTTTCCACTCTGTGACTAAACACCAGCTGCTGGTTACGGCTGGGAAAGTGGTTAGTGAGCTAAATTATGATTCTGAGACATTTAGACTTGCATCATGTTATGTTTGAGACTTTTGTAAATATGTCACCTTTTGATCTAGAAAGTTATAAAAGCTTGTCCACAATGTTCAGCAAAAGTTACGCTTGATGGCTTGGGAAAACACTGTAAATGTAAATGAAATAAAGCAGTACATCAGGATTATGTTAGCTAAACAGCTCATTAGTCATTAGCTTGCTAGTAATTATGTAATATAAGCAATATGTGCATGCAGTATTTTCTGCCCTTACTGAAGCCTTGAAAAGTTGGTAACTTTTGATTATTTTTAATAAAGAAATTAAAAAAAATCAGGAAGTGCTTGACACTATTTTTTAATGGGAGCCATTATCATAATGTCATTCCAGGAAAAGTACAGTGGGATCAAACAGCTTTTTACAGGCAAATGGAGTGAGAAGGGTTGTTTTCTGCCCAGAACTGCCTGGTGGTAGGTGCCACCAGAGTCAGAGTCTGTGCACTCCTGCACACAGGACAGCATGCCAGGCCCAGGGTCTGGAGATGAGTCTGGGGCTGCAGAGCTCTCACTCATCCCTCAGGTGCCTCTGCTTCCTCAGTGAGATGGGTCTTACACCCAGGTTGCAGCCTCATGTACTTTTGATTAAATTTGCATCACGTCTGTAAAAACATAATTTAAAAAAAAAGAATATAAAGGTATACATTCCATTTTATCTGTCTACTTTCCTTCATCTTGGGGGAGGGCGGGGAGCTGCTTGCTAGTTAAACATTTACCCACCAGCAAAGGTTGGTAAACTCCATCACAAACAGTATGCAAACAGGGACACCTGTCTTTCTGTAAGGCAGGGTGCTGAGGGTCACCCCCTTGCCATGCTGCTGATTTAATCCAGCTCCTCTGCTGCTCCTGCCCAACAGTGCTCCCTGAGTTCTGTCCCCAGGTCTTCTCTGGCTGCTGCTGTGAGCTGTATTAATTCATAACTGACATGACTGGATAAGGCTGCTGAGGCTTTCAGCTCTTAGCACGGGGGTGCAACCTTTGCAGTCAGAGGAACAGGCAGGACACACATTAACACCAACAATGCTGTGCAAGTGCAGTGAAGTTAATGAGGCTGTGGTCAGGAATGAAAGGCAGGAATTTTATGCACTTCTCGGTTTCTAAGCCCCCTGATTTATGCTGCTACAAAAGATGCTGAAGGTCACCTTACATACTGCATTCATAGCATCATGTCACCTTGCAAAGAACCTATTTTTTAGAAACACTTGTTTTGCTTCACCCACTTTCAAGCTTGTGATAATTTTCAGATTTTTTTCTCTAAAAAGACTCCACACTTTTGTGCACGTGTGAGAATATTTATTCCTCTGATGATATCAATTATTTCTACAATTGAAATCTCAACTGTAAGTCTGTGCTGCTTAATAGAACAGTTTTTCTGAGTTGTGAGTGAGCTCAGATGAACTAACCAGAGTTTTCAGTGCTGCACGGTCTTTCCAGATTAGATGATGCTTCAATCACAGCTCTTTGTTTTTCAAAACACTATTAAGAGGCTCTTTTGAGACACATGGAAAGATTTCTCTTAATTTCAGAGAGAGGACTTCTTCAACTTCTTTCCCTGCTCACCTTTTTATTTCTTTTTCTTTAAAGCAGTGCAAAATCATTCACTCAATGAAACAAGACATTTCCTTCCTCTACAAAGGATTGTGAAGAACCTGAGATCCCTTTGTTTACGACGTGAAAAATTTATAGCAAAACAATGGAGGAATCACCCTGAACTTGAGTGACTTCAGCGGCTGTTGGTGGAATTACAGTTCTCCCAGAGCATTTGGATTGTGGAGGACTGGGGCCTCTGTGAGCTATTCCTCTCTTCCAGACCGGTAATGCTTAAGATTTCCATCTAGGATATATTGAAGCTTTCTAGCATATTGCCTTTATCACAAGGCATAGTCTTATTTCCACTCTTATTGTGAGACTAATATTCCACCGACTCGATGAGAAAGCTGGAAAAGCGTTTGGGTTACTGTGAAAATTAATTCAATGCCACATGGTACTAATTGTACACTGTCTTGTTGTACTCCGCAGCAGCTAGAAGTAGCATTTGCTGTTGATATAGCCATAACAACATCGTGTTCATATTAGTAATTTACACTTACACAAAGCATATGAGGAAAACAGATAATAAAAATTATCTACAGATTTTTCACATTACAGGAAATTCACGTCTGGCAGTGAAACCTATGAAAGTACTGCTGCTGTCACTTGAAGGCATTTTTTGGTACTTGAGAAAGCAAACAGCTCAGTGTTACTAACATGAGGTTAAGCCTCACACACTACATACAAAACACGTAAATATTAATTCAAGGATGAAAGCATTTGGCTGAACATGAACCATCTGGAAGTGAGGAGGGTGGATGAGAATGCATTAATTATAACTAATGTGTATAAATTGGAAATCCATGGACCTGCTTTGCATGAAGATCCTTCTTTTCACACTGATAATCACAATACATTTCTAACTCTTCCTTGGCATATCTGCTTTCTGACCTCTGTTTGCCCCAGCAGGGATACCAAGGTGGCATTTTGGAGTGATAGTGATAGTTCCCTGTCAGGCCAGCACTTGCACAGCTCTGGCGCTAAACCCCTGGATTCGCCTCATGTGGAAAAATTTTAACAGTAATAACTTTTATAAGAACAATATAATTATTTTCAAACTATTTCCAAAAAAACCAAGCATGAGATTTCAGCATGCAGCACACTCGATCTGAAGTCACTGTTGCTTTCACTGGGGCTGGACTCTGAAAGGTGTAGGACAGTTTCAAGTACCTAAGCACCTACCTCCCAACTTAGTATTTTCACGACAAACTAGGTACCAACATTACTTAAAAATCTTTATTTTTAGTAGCCTCAATTCCTCTCACAATTAATTTGAAGCTCAATGTTTTGTTCCACCTGAGCAGACATGATGGGAAAGGCAGATAAAGAAGGGGAGTTTTATAATGATGACAAATTCAATCCAGAGAAACTTTGGCCTCTTATGTGTAGTTGGATACAAGAAGGCATGAATGTGAACATATAGGGTCACCATTTCATAGGTTCATATTCTGATTTGAAACACTCTCAAGCTGGGATAGTTTGCAACAGGAATTAAATCACTAAGTTGCTGACCTATTGCTGACCAGATATGCTACACCTACAGAGAAGCACAGGAAGGGAATGTATTTTTATGCAGCTTAAGCCACAGATTCTATTCAGCCATTAACATGTAAATTCCTTGTCATCCCAATTGTTAAACAGCTGCGTGGTATTAACTGGGAAGAAATTCTGTCATACCAAAAGCTGTTCTTGCACAGGAGATGTAGGGTTTGCCATAAAATTCCTGATGGTTTCGGACAAGCCATTTAATTTGTGTTTTCCTCTGTAAAATGAAAAAATACTTTTGCTTTTTCCTATTGCTTCTGGCTTTTGTTTTTAAGCTGCCATCTCAAGGAAAGATGCTTTCTTTGGATAGAAATCTAAATACAAGCGCCTCATTCGATTTGCCTTTGTGGTGCAAGTGTAATTCAATTAATTACTGTAAGAAATATGAACCCAGTAAGGGTTATGCCCAGGATAATAAATACATAATTCCAGGCAGGGACAACCTGTGGCATATTTCTCTGCTGACAGCTATCCTGTGTCTGTTACACTGTGCATCTGCTTTTCCTCCCAGAGGAATGCATTCAACACTGCTATGGTGATTGCAGTCATGCCCCCACTCAGAAGCCTTTCTGCAGATGTGTCTCCACACAGACAGCTTGAGTTTCAGACTGAACAAAACCACAAGACAGAAGAGAATCTCCCCATCTCTGTACATGCAGCCTCTATAGTTAAACCCACAAGGTTTCTGAACTGCTCCAGTCTGAAGACGAATATTGTGTTCCCACTAGGTCTACCAGATGCACAGGCTTTGCAGTGATATCCCTAACAGGTGCCGAAGGAATCATCCTCCATCCTGCTGCAACATCCCACCGTGACCGCGACCCTCACCCCCGGCTTTCTCTACAGCTGGCACTGCTTGCGCTGCACCCACGCACCACAAAGCCATGGACTGCAGCTGGATTGCCAGCGATGCCAAGGGACAACCCCGGCCCCTAGGGCCCCGACTCCTCGGGGAACGCAGAGCTCTAAGGGAGAGCGGACGCCCCAGACGGGGGTGAAATTGGAAGTGTGGGGGGTGCCTCGATAAGAACTGAGCGCGCCTCTGGGCCATCCTCACCTCCCCCCGCCTTAAAAGCGCCCGCTGGGCTCTCCAGCGCTCAGTGGATGCTTGGTTTGGAAACGACGAACAGCCACGAAAGATGAGCTCAGTCGGCCCCGTCCTGTCGCGCCCCGCCGTCCCGCTCCCGGCCCGTGGCTCCCGGGAGGTGGCAGTGTTCCCCCACGGAAGCCGCCCGCGCAGCTCCGCTCCGCTGCCAGGCCGGCAAGGGAGCCTCTTTCATCTCTTACTCGTTTTCCGCTCATTTACGGGCAATCGATTTATCGCGCGTGATCTGATCTGTAATAGCCCCACTGGGGGCTTTTCCTCTTGCGGGCGAGAAAGCTGCGAAGTGCCGCAGCACAGCCGGAACGCCGGGATCACGGAAAGCCGTCGCGATCACGGCATACGTATTTATACACGTGTATACGCATGTATGTCTATACACATATATAAATGTATTTCAATATACACATATAGATCTAGACAACAGGCAGAGGACGTTCACACACGGCCACAGAGAAGCGTTTAGCCGCGGTGCCATTTACATTTTTGTTCGTGCATTTGAAAGAGATGAGTAGAAAGACAGGTGGAAGAGTACCGGCTACCCGTGCACCACCCCGTACTCATACACGCTCACAGGCGGTGGCTACAGTCCCCTTAAATCCTCGCTCCTTTGGGGACAGGTGCGGGATTCAGGCCCCGTTGGCCAGAGCCGCTCGCAGAGGTGCTGCAGCTCGGAGGGTCCTTACAACACCCTCGGGCGCGCAGCGGTTTCTGACGGACCGGCCGCCCCCCACGGTTCCACTGCAAGTTTCTCTTCCCCATCAGCCGCTCCGGCTCTTTATCAAAAGCCTCCTTCCCCTTCCCGCGGGGGCAGGCGCCCGTCCGCACCCCCCAGCGTACCCCTCTGCGAGCTGCCCGACGGAGGGGGACCGCAGCATCCCCGCCGGGACACCGTCCCGCTTCCCGGCTCCTGGCGACGGGGTTCCGCCCCGACGGCAGCGGCCGTGGGCTGCGGGGCGGGGCAGGGCGGCACTCACCTGACGATGACATACATGACCAAGAAGTTGCCGAAGAGCCCCACGACGCAGACCACGGAGTAGAGGGCCATGATCGCGATGGCGGTGACCACGGAGGGGCCGCCGCCCGCGGGGGCGCAGGGCCCTCCGCCCGCGCTGCCATTCCCGCCGCCGCAGGGCTCGGAGCGGTTCCAGCCCAGCGCCGCCGAGGCGTTGCCCCAGGCCGGGCAGGGCGGCCCGGGCGGGCGGCAGGCGGAGGCGTTGGCGGCGAACGGGACCTCCAGGGCGCCGGCGAGGAGCGGCGCGGACCCGTTTCCCAGCAGGTAGGCGACAGCCATGGCGCGCAGCGGCGTCAGCGCGGCCACCCGCTCCCCGCGCCCGAGGGACGCCCGGCGCGCCGCGATGCCGCCGCGGTGTCGGGGAGGCGACGGCGCCCGCCCGCCCCGACGGCGCGCCCCGCCGCTGGGTGCGGGCACATGTGTGCGGCGGGCGGGGCGGGCCGGGAGGAGGGGCCGTGTCCGCAGGAGCGGCGAGAGTCGCCTCCCCGCGCCCGCCACCCGCCGCCGCTCCTCCCAGGCCGGCGGGACGCGGCGGCGGCCGCCCCCAGCGGCGAGCGGAGCGCACCTGCGGCGGCCAGCGGGCGGCGCGCCGGCGGTGTTCCCCTGCCAGGCGGGGGGCACTTGGAGGCAAACCTCTTAAAATGTTCCCTTCCCCAGCGCCATAGGCGTCGGGGCAAACACTGGCCATAGAGAATGGGGGAGACTGCCTTGGCGAGATAAACGCCGGTGCAGAGAGGAGACCAGTGCGCGACTGATTGTCGTAGTGAGTCGGGGGTCTTGGCAAAGCGATGTCCTCAGTGATTATAGAGATAATAGAACCTTGCAATAAAATGTGATGAACTTTACGGCAACACTTTGGGAGGGGTGCTTGTGAAGTTTAACGTAAGCCTGTACACAATTGTCCTTTGGAAACGACTCGGATCTTATGGATCCTCAGGATTTTCAGAGGACCTTCTGTTCCGAGCTCCAAGGATGTTTTCCCCTAGATGTTGGTGTGATTGTTATCGGATGTGATAACACAGATAGGAACGACATCAAAAGCGTTCTCTTGAGCCATACACTCATTGTTACTGGATGCTTAATTTGCATGCTGCTTGTTTGCAACAGCACCTTTTCGTGATCAGTTGTTCCAAATGGGTACAGAGGTGCAGGACTGCCTGATGGCTGATTATTAGGACTTAGCTCATTTACTGCCTCACTAATGAAATCAGAAAAGATCCCTGGTAAGGCAGAAAAAATATTTCCTGGTGAACAGGAAAGTGGCAGAGTAGCAGTGATTGCTCCTGCTGCCTCATCATGGATGCAAACTTATCCTGTTCGCCCTGTGCAGAGCACCTCCCGCTATTTCAAGAGTGGTAATGAAAAAAAGGGGAGAAGAAAGAAGTTGTAACCTAAGAGAAAGATGCAGAATCCAGGGCATTTTAGTCTGTAAGGATTACCGATGTGCTTGTGCCACAAGCAATGGGAACCAGTGCTGCTCAGGGCAGGTAACAGTAGCGGAATTGACCACACACTCTTTCAATGTATATCTGATAATTTGTGGGGAGGAAGAAGAGAGAATGGGAAAGGGGTGTCACTGGACTTTGAGAGGGATATGGATCTGGAGAATTTGTATTCCTTTTTCCGTTCTAAAGTGAAATGGAAGGAGAAGAACGAGTAAGCTATTAACAGGCACTTTCAGTGGATAGCATGTATTGCTTCATGGCCAGAGAGAGTATTTTCAGCATCCTTCATTGGTAGGAGAGAGCCATTTAGCATTGCATTTAGGAAGAGCTTTAGAATAGGAGTTATTTTGTCTCTGGAAAAAGCTGTGGACATGGGGAAATGAAAGCAAGAACTCAGAGATTTTATGTGGTCAAAGGCACTGCCTCTTTATCCCCTTCTGAAGTATGGCATGTATAGTCATACACAGAGCAGGAGGAAAAAGGCTTTAAAACTGGGCCTTTCTCAGAGACTTTAATCTCTGGGTATGTGCACAGAGTGTGGTAGCCTCTCTCTGTGCTTGCCTTTTGTTGCACCAAAGCCAGCAGAAGAGTTTAACATAAGTCTGTACACAATTAGTATTTAGCCCTTTGAACTCAACTGTGCCTGGCTGTGGAAGGGATGGGGAAGATGGGGAACAAAAACCAAGGCTGCCAGGAGATCCACTCCATATCTTGTATCATAGCTAAATTTTTGTCATCCTCACTATCAGAAGGCACTTTTGTACATTAAAAATGGCTTAAAAATTACATTAAAATGTCTTTAAAAATGCCCTTAAAAACAGATGCCCAGGTAAATGGAGTGCTATATACAAGTCTTTGTGACTGCTCACAGAAAAGTGATTACACACACAAAAATTTATTATGCCCAAATAAATCAACTTTTTGGCAGGTGCAGATGAAAACTTTGGATGCAGGAGGGGCTGGCAAAAAGCCTGGGAGTTGAGCCTGTTTAAGACAGGCCTCATTAAGCAAAATTTCAGGGTAGGGGAATGAGAGTTGAATGCGCCTCTTTGCAAAGTTATTTCAAGTGTTATTTTGCAAGGGCATAGGCAATGTGAAATAAATCTTTAGAATAATGCTTTCAGATGGTAAAGGTCATTTCAGGTGTAATAATGTGTGAGACCCTTTCTTCAAATAATTTCAGATAATATAGGACTATGTAGCCAAGATTCTGGTGAAAGGGTGTTTGTGACGTTGAAGATCAGCGATTCCTTCCTGTTGGTAGAAGTTCAGCTTTTTCATTCTTCACAGAAAAGAAGCAGTCTCAGTCATTTGCATTATTTCTGCATTCACAGATCACCCGTGTCTCCTTCCTAGATTGTGACAGTGACTCTGCAGATAAGGGCAATCTGCAGAGTGGCAAATACTATATCCATTAGTTGAAAATAAGTACCTTAATTTTCATCGTCTCTGAGTTCTGCCCTTGTAAAAAATAAAATGTCTCTTCGAAGTTTAATAAACGTAGCTGTAAGTGACAGCCTGCAAACACCTTTATAGAACTCACACATAAGCGTAGTGTGGCCCCACAGACCAGCATAGACATGAACTCAGCACTAACAGAAACACAAACTGCATCAACAGCCTCACCCTGTTCCCCTCTGGCTGCTCAGGGTGAAAGGCTGCTAGTAGGAATATATATATGTAGGTGTACACCATATGGCTCTCCTCAGTGAGCATCTGGATCAGACTCGCAGTCTTCCCAGTAGCTGCTTCCTGCATCCTAACTGTTTGCACATGGACATAGGAGCCCTGAGGCTGCAGCCCCAGTCAGGCTGTGGATATGGACTCATGTTCAGGCACCCAACACACACATGGGGGGACACACTAGGAACCACCCTCAGGCTTAGTGTACCCAGTAGTTGGCCTGTATCCCTCTCTTTCCCTGCCTGTGCCTCCTCCATTAAGCGTCTTGTGACACATTTTTGTGCAATCCCAAGATACTCTTCTCCTGCATCCCATATTGTGTCCCATATCCTTAGGCAGTGACACCCCACAGTCTGGGAGGTGCTCCAGGCAACTGCTCCCCTAGGGTGTTGGTACTTGGCCCGTGGGGCTGAGGTTCCCCTGTGACAGCCTTGGGACAGTCTAGGGAGATATCTCATTTCTCTGATGGCATTATTGGTGTTCCCCTACCTGTCTTAGTGTCCTGGTGCGCCTTCCTGTGTGAGAAGATGGGTCTTCTTTGGGATGGTGGTTCCTCTGGTGGCCCCTGGAGTAGCCAGGACAGAGAATTACTTAGGTTCCCCCACCTGCTGCTGTCTCTGTGTCTCTCCCTGCGTGTGTGCAGATACGGATCACATAACTTAAGAGTCATCCCTGGCAATCTCACTGCTAAGTACTGATTTCTCTAATATGGCAGAAAGGCAACATTAGGCATACACAAAGGATACACCTATTGGAGAAATACTGTCCACAGAGACTGACTACTCCGCCCACTCACAGATGGTAATGTAGGGAAAAATATTTATGTGGCCATAAAATTGGCTTTTGATGAAGGGAGGAGATTCAAATAGATAATTTAAATACAGTTATATACTTCTAGGAAATCCTCAGAATGCACTAGTAAAATATTTGTTATGGGCCTCACAGGTTCCACAAAGCATTTAGAAATAAATGGGAAACTCTGAGCCATCATAAATTGCCCGGTGACAAATATAACTTCTAAGCTACAGTGTAATGCCACTTTGGTAGCACTAAAAGTAGAGCATTATGTGACACTAAGTAATTGCCACCCATTAAGTGATTAATGAAATTAAATAATGCAGTGTGGAAAAATAAAGGTCTCCCTAATAGTTTAATGTCTTTCTTATATTGTGGCACCCAAACCAGCCTCAAGCACTGGAGGTGAGGCTGCCCCAGGTCAGAGCAGAGGGGACAATCCCCTCCCTTGCCTGGCTGTGATGCTGTGCCTGATGCCCCCAGGACAGGGTTGGCCCTCCTGGCTGCCAGGACACTGCTGGCTCATGTTCAACTTGCCATTTTTCAGCAGCACTGCTCTCCAGCCTCTCCTTTCCCAGCCTGTACACACAACCAGGGTTGCCCTGTCCCAGGTGCAGAATCTGGCACTTGCCAGATACAGCTGGTGGTCACCCAGTCCCCTAATTTGTCGAGGTCTCTCTGCAGGACCTCCTTGCCTCCAAGGGAGTTGACAACTTCTCCCAATTTAGTGTCATTGGCAAACTTAGTATTCCTTGGAGTTCTGCATCCAGGTTGTTTATGAAGATGTTGAAGAGCACAGGGGCTAGGATGGAGCCCTGAAGAATCCCACTAATGACTGGACCTGATGTAACCCCCTTCACTATAACCCTTTTTGCCTGACCCATGAGCCATATGCTGGATATTTTGTCCTGAAGGATACTGTGAGAGACAGTATCAAAAGCTTTGTTGAAGTCCAAAAGGGCTGCATCTACTGGCTTTCCTAGACCAGCTGGGTGAGTTACTCTTTGAGGTCAGGTTTGACAAGCAGGACCGCCCCTCATGAAGCCATGTCGACTGTGACTAATGACTACGATGAATTGCTAGCTGTTGTCCAAAATAAGTCTCTTTCAGCTTTATTTTTGAAGACAAGACTCATTTTCCAGGACAACTGGGAGAAGGATCAAGTGGAGGATGCTACCCATTGTTACCTCTGAGTTGCTGAGAAGGGCAGGATGTCACAGCTTTGTCCTTGCCATTTCATGTTGTCTAACTTAGTGGGTCACACCCTTGGCAGGCAGATTCATGGATGCCATTCAGAAGTGCCTAAATCTGCTTGTTTCTTGCACAAGGCAAGAAGAACCAATGAACTCCGTGTTCTTTGTTTGAAAGCTGGATCACCTGGTCAGCTAAGGACACAGTGGTCAATGCAGAGGTAGTTAAATTGGTGTTTTAGCATTCCATGTATGTGTGAGTCTTGTCTTTAAAACAGTATTTTTGAATTCAAATAAGTCCTAAAGACAGGATTTTAAATTTAAATCTTAATCAAGGAATTATGATTGCTTTTTCTTAGCATCACTGAAAAAATTAACGTTTTCCTGAGTTTTGTAAGATGTTACATTCTTTTCAGATAATTATTGATTTTTAAACTCTTCAATGATAATTTGCACTCAGAATGCTTCTAATATAATAAGTCAGTGGTAAAACCAAGTGATTTTATTTATTTGTTAAAACACACAAGCATTTTATTTTGATATCAACAGAGATATACTTGATGTTAATGTAAAATGTTAAAATAAACTTACTTGAAGAAGCTTCTGCCATTCAGAAAATCTAAAGAAATAACAGTGTTTCAGAGTATTCTACTGGGTAACCATGCATGAAGTTGGCAGAAGATTTCCAAGGGCTAATAAAAATCATATTAGATATACTGTAAATTACAATGAAGACAAGCAGAGAAGAGACAAATTTCTTAGCTCAGCTTATGAATCTTAAATCATAGAAAAATATTTTCTAAGAAATGTGCTGTTTCTTGGCAATGAAAAAATATTATATTCTAGGAAGTTTTTTTGCTATAATTTTCTTCCGTTTTTTTTCAGGCCAAGTTGAATAAAATATATTAAATGGGAATAAAGAGAGAAAACTATTGATGTGCCCTTCAAATATCCTGTTTTCCCCTCATGAAAGCATAAGCCAGAGCTGAGGCACCACTGAAATGAGACAAAATAAAAATTCAGCGCACCTCCTCACAGCCTTTATCTCTCTGTTCTTCCACATGCAGAGGAAGCCCACTTTACCACCATATCTGCAGTAATTTGTAGAGAGATAATTTTAGAAGCTCATATAAATCATGAAAGCAGTGTCCTCACCAACAGTGCTTGCAAAGGCACCGGGAACACACCCAACTGAGAGCAATTACCTACAGGCGTGCCATGGGCTTTGTTTTTTCAAACCTTTCCACAGTAAGTGATACTGCGAAGTGAATTAATCTCTCTTTTGTCTTCCCAGTAAGTATCAATTAGTGTAAAATAAGGTCCTCTGTCTTCCAGCTCGTAATTGTTGCTTCTTGCTTGATTTGTCTGCTCTGACAGTTGACACTCAAAATGCTCTTGAAGCCTTTGTGTGCATTCTTGCTGTGTGCAGCCTGCCTTGCTTCTTTCAGAATGGAAGGCTGCCTGTTTTTGTAAGACAGCACTACACTTTAAATCTTGCACATAACAGATGTAAGACATGAGTAGAGCTAGAGGCTAAGCAAAGAAAAACCACAGGAAAGGAAAAGGCACAATGGAAAACTTGAATTCCATAAAGAGTCTGATGTCAAACTGGCTTCTCATAACAGCAGGTGCAGTCCTAGAAATTCCTGCAAATAGTGTGGAGGCTGAACTTCATTTTGTGTTATTGAGTAGCAGGAACAATCACCTTAAGATGCAACACGAGTTCTTCAAGTTCAAGTCATCAGTTTAGCCACAAAAGGCCAGTTTGACCAAAAGGTTTAGATATTTGATCACAGAATCACAACTCGTTCCAAAATGTGAAGTTCCATACTTCTATTTGGCTGCCATGTGTCACTAAATGCTAAATATTTTGTATTTACAGTGTTCACTGGAATAGGCATTGGTATTAAAGTTCACCTCAGGAGGCAAAGATTCTTAATTGCTGAACTGGAAATTATCATTGTCTTTTTGCTCTGGCTAAGTAAATGGTTAATTATCCACAATTCAATGGAGCAGCTTCCAAAAAGAGAGATCTTTCATGTCCTCTTTTCTCCCAATCTCCCGTGAACTATTATCTGTTGTTTAAGCACTCTGCTAAAAATTGTGCTTAGGTCCTTTTGATCTCATGAGAGTTGAGAACTCGGGCATCCCATCTTCTCTGCAGGGTGTGTTGTTCTTGAGGTGCATATTAGGACATATGAGAGAGAAGGCATAGGAGGAGCAGCAGCAGTGATTGATGAAGTGACATGGAGATGGTCACCCAGCAGTGGAAGGAGTTGTGGCTGTGATTTCGAATTGAGGGAGGCATCTTCTTCAGGTATTGGGTAAGGGAACTTATTTCCAGAGGATAAATTCTGATTTTAGTGCTTAAATACGCTTTAACACTTGCAAATTCCTGCTTTAAAGAAACCTTGGGGTTTGAACTCCACCCACACAGTGCTCTATAGATGACTGCTGCGAGATAATGACATTGTCTAAACAGAGTATCTTAAGCAGAATGCTGGTGTAATCTCTGTTCAGATTTATGACAGAAAGCAGAGCACTACTCTTTCTCAGGTTGTTTACTTGCATTCGTCCTTGTCATACCTTTGACAAATGTTTGAGTTTGCATCTTAAAGGTATTGCATCTATATAAAACACAAAAGAAAGGCACTTACACTTCACTTATTTTTTCTTAAGTGTCCTGGTTTTAGCTGGGATAGAATTCATTTTCTTCTTAGTAGCTGGCACAGTCTTGTGTTTTGGATTTAGTATGAGGATACTGTTGAAAACACACTGACATTTTGTTTGCTGCTAAGTAGTGCCTACCCTAAATCAAAGGCTTCTCAGTGTCTCATGCTCTGACAATAAGAGGGTGCACAAGAAGCAGGGAGGGAGCACGGCCAGGAGAGCTGGACAAAATGGTCTGAATGGACATTCCATACAATAAAACATAATTTTCTGTATATGAACTGGGAGGAGTTGGTTGGGAGGGGATAATCACTGCTTGGAGATGGGCTGAGCATTGATGAACGAGTGGTGAGCACTTGTATAGTTTATCACTTAATTTTCCTCTGTTGTGTTCCTCTTTCTCTTTCTCCTTTATTACTATTATTATTATTATTGCTATTTTTCATTTTGTTTCAGTTATTAAACTTATATATGTTCTTATCTTGACCCAAAAATTTATACTTTTTTTCCAATTATCCTCTCCATTCCAGCAAGGGTAGGGAGTGAGTGACTGTGGTCCTTAGTAGCCAGCTGGGCTTAAACCATGACACTCAGAAAGCAGAACCGTCTTGGGATGATGCATTTTTCACCTGTGGCTTGCCAGTTCATGGGCTGAGAACAGGGCGAGCTATTGTAGCCTTGTCCCCACACTGATCCGTTTTGAACAATTAACCTTGTGAGAGAAGACATTGAAGGAGGACAAAGAGTTTTCCTGGTGAAGTTTTCTTGGAGAAGTTTATCTGCTCAGCTTATTTCTTTGCGGCAAGTACAAGAGACAACGTATCAAGAGGTAATAATCTTTCTTGGTGCCTCATGGCATGGGATTTCACTGGAACATGGTAATGTGTTATTGCATTCCAAGTCCAGTATTTGTATTGTGAAAACGTGCAAGCATGCAGAGACTCTGCTCAGTGAGTTATTAAGCCTCTTTATCAAATGCATAACAGAATCAGCAAGCTACACAAATTAGATGTCTGAGTCACAGTTCTCACATTTGCATAGGAGGGATAATAGTACTACTTATGACAGGATGAAAGGTCACAAGCATGCTCCGTATTTATTTATGTATTTTAGGTAACATAAAATCTAAAATTTGAAATAAACTTTTATTTCTGATTTTTCTGATTTCTGTTCTCCCTTCCTTTCCTATTTTTTTTTCATTGAAAGTAGTCTGCAGTTACTAAAAAGAGAGCATAGGAGATGATTCATTTCCAAATAACCACAATAGGAGAAAGAAATCAACTTGAAGTGAAGCTTTCACACTTATCTGTATAATAAGCACTTCCAGTTTCTCCTCAATTAGTGATTGCAAAAACTAATTTGCAGTAGGATATGACATATAGGAAAATGACCTTTAATTTGTCACTAAGATTCTGAATGCTAACAGCCACTGGCAAGAGAAAGGTATCCTTTTGGGGTACAATGATAATTGAAGTGATGGAAAAAAATAGTCCTTGCATCCCCACCCTGTTAGATTGTGGAAATTATTGCTTATTGAAATTTCTGTAATTTCAAACTAGTTTACAATATCTTTTCTCTCTTATTTCTCCCTTCTATGAAACATCTGTAGTCTATTAGGTTAAGATCTCTTGGAACCTCTGATGTGTGATGTGTGACTTTGTCTTTGCCTGCAAGAATAAACAGAGTGAAGAAGCATGTGTATTTTTTGCCTGAGGTAGATGGGAACATACATGGGGAATGCAGTGGAAAGTTGTGTGGTGGATGATTGTAAACATGGATATTGTAGTCGCATGACTATCTTTTAATGTTTTATGTATGTATGAGTTGCAGTCCACGTCTCAATGTCCAAGTGAAAAGAAGTGACACATGGCATTCCTCAGGGGTTGGTATTGGAACCAGTGCTTTTTAAAGTCTTTGTCAACAACATGGATGGCGGGATCGAATGCAGTCTCAGCAGGTTTGCCAATGACATGGAACTGTGTGGTGCAGTCATCACACTGGAGCGAAGGAATGGCATTGGGAGGAACCCTGACAGGTTTGAGAGCTGGGTCTGTGCAATCCTCATGCAGTTCAACAAGGTGAAGTGTAAGGTCCTGCATCTGGGTTTAGGCAATCCCAAGCAAAGTACAGACTGGGTGTAGAAAGAATTGAGATAGCCCTGAGCACAAGGATTTGGGGTGGTTTGTGAACAGAAAACTCAACATGCACTTGCAGCCCAGAAAGCCAGCCATGTCCTGCACTGCTTCTAAAGCACCGTGGCCAGCAGGGTGAGGGAAGTGATTCTCCACCTCTACTCTGCTCTTGTGAGAGAGTGCTCACTTGGAGTGCTTCATCCAGTTCTGGGGCCCCCAACACAAGAAAGACCTTGGCCTGTTGGAATGCATCCAGAGGAAGACCATGAAGATGATAGGAGGGATAGAATAGCTCTCCTATAAAGAAAGGCTGAGAGAATTAAGGTTGTTCAACCTAGAGAAAAGGATGCTCTCAGGAGATCTCATAACAACCTTCCAGTACCTAAAGGGGACCTATAAGAGAGATGGAAAGGGACTTTGCACAAGAGCATGTTGTGATAGGACAAGGGGCAATGGCTTTTAGCTGAAGGAGAGTTGGTCTAGGCTAGATAGTAGGAAGAAATTCTTTGCCATAAGGGTGGTGAGGCACTGGACCAGGTTGTCCAGACAAAGTTGTGTGTGCCCTATCCCTGCAAACATTCAAGGCCAGGCAGGGTGGAGCTTTGAGTAAACTGGCCTAGTGAAAGGCATCCCCTGCCCATGGTGAGGGGGTTGGAACTAGATGATCTTTGAGGTGCCTTCCAATCCTAACCACTCTGTTTCCAGAGCCTTGACCTCACAGAATTGGCCTGCCTGGGGCCACACCACTTCATGCTGCATCCGTATCATGACCCATAGTGGGAGGCTGTACAATAGCCACAGTTGATGGTATAGCTGCTGTACAGGGATAGCAAATGACACAGGAAGTGGAGGAGAGAAGCAACAGATTTTGCTTTTTGGCAGAATATACTTTAGTGGTACTTCAAAAAGAGCTGGGGGTACTTGTATTACTAAACCGTCAGCTGTGCTAATAGGAGAGAATAGTAAATTCCTGATTTGTATTTTTATTAATGTTTCAGTGAATCTGAAGCAAAATGAAGTTTTAGCCTTCTGGAATAAATTGCAACTGAATTCCCTTTGCTTTATTTCAAAGTAATATACTGACATTTCTCACTTCCTGCAGAAGTGTTTATATACTGTCAGATAATTTCTTGGTTCTCTCTTGGAAGCTAGTACAGTTTACTGAGGAGCTGAAGCCTTCATTACATCTTTTATGCGTCTCAGAAGGGTATTATGAAGTTCAATTAACATTTGAGAAGTGTTCTGCAATCCTCAGATGACATGTACAGTGGAAGCATACGAAATGGTTATTATCCATTAACTGCATGATTTTTCCAGTGTATCTATCTTTCATCAAGTTACTCCTAGGGAGAGGTGTTCTTTCCTCAGTTAGAAGACCACTTGAACTTGTGCAGCAGTACTGGCCAAATATAGCATTAGGGGGTGTGAGATTTTGCTGCTCACTGAAGTCGCTTACAATTGAAGGGAGAGTGACAAATCATTGTTCAAGACTTCTTGAACATAAAAATCTTACCAATTCTCAGTCCCACATCTTGTAAGGGCCTACGAAGTCATTGTGAAAATAAGCACAAAGGAAAGGAAGTCAAGGAGGCAGGAACCACAATCCTGCTATTGTGAGTGTTTCACCTGCCGGGCAATGATCACCTTTGCAGTCCTCTCACTACTTCTAAGGTTGAATAAGCAGAGTAATCAGAACATGAATTCAGAGTTCAGATTGTCCTTGTAAGTTTGTGCCTTGATATGGCAGACTGTGGGAGTATGGGTTGCCAAAACCTTGACATTTCATTAGTCCCGGAATGAATCATTTGTGCAGCAGAAAGGCTGGAGTCAGTCTGCCCTCTTTGAATGAATATAGGTTTTTCATATTCAAGTATTGTGAGTCTGGTTTCAGAGCACCCCATGATTCATGCTTTCCAACAGCACACTTGGTCCGTCAGGAAGCCCTTTGGATGGGGCTCCCTAAATGCAAGTGTCCAGGAGACTATTGGACCATCAAATGCTGAATGGGGTTGGGGCATAAGCACAAAATAAAACGTAGCCAAATGCATAGGGTCCTTCAGCTGTAATACAGAAGATGCAATATTGCAGATGAGAATCTGTCTCTAATAAATAACTCAGCTAGCCGGTGGGTTTATTTCTTCCCTTCCAGGTCCTTCTAGGGAAGCTTTCCTTTGTTCATGAGTGTCACAAGAGTGCAGAAACTTCCAGTATCACTTTTCTTATGTCACCTGCTGTTATTCCAGCACATCCATAATAAAATTCCCTTTCTGCCAGGAACTGAAGAAAGAGTTCCAGTTCTGTACGATGTACAGGAGGGATGGAGAAAAGAGCTATAGTGGGGAGAAGAAGTAGTGGCAGAGTGGGAAGTGTGTTGAATCATGTGCAAGAGGCATTTCTCTCTCCTGAGGAAGCCTCTTTCTGTTTCCTGTGTACGTGCTGGACCTCAAAATCCCTAACATAGGTGCCTCTGTTAAGTGCCCAAGTAAAATGAATCTAGTCTTCAATTCCATAAATTTCCAGGGGATAACTTGCCCATGAGAACATGTAATGTCCTGTACCCTGGGATAAGTAGAAATTTTTGTTGACTAAAGCCATGGAGTTTATCCATCAGTTTATCTGTATCTATTTATTTCCTGTTATGGCATTGTAACAACCTTCTTTCTCTATTGGATATAAATTGAGGTAGGTTGCTTCCAGACTATGGTACATGCAAAAATGTTTGGAATCCTGAACTGGGGCTGGGCACATTCCCTGCCTGATACCTTGTCAGACAGCTCCTTGCTCATGGGTCTATCAACCTGTATTCAGGTCCGAAACCATGCCCTCACTGCACTGAGTGTCTAATAGATTTTGTGTGTCAGAGGCGATGAGAGATGATTACCAGATATTTCCAGTCGTCTTGGGAAACAGATTTGTGCCCTGAAGGCTGGAAGCCTTTCCCTTTTGCTCAAAAGAGGCTCATTTGTAACCCCAGAACAGTGTTTAAGGATGTACAGATATGGATGTTATCAATGTTCTTTTTAATAAATATATCTTTAAATATCTTTAAAAAAAAGATGGATCTATATTTCTATTTTGGCCTTAACTCCCTCCTCCTACAAAGACCACCAAACTTTGAGACTTATTTCTAGCATTAAGAGTAGAAGAAAGGGGAAAGAAAGGAGAGGAAAAGAGAAAACAGCCTACCTGTGGAGAGACATATTATGCATACAGCACGTGTCTTCCTTTCTATGGTCCTCCAGAGAGAAGAAAAGACCGACTCCCTTTCCTTCCTCCGAAATGTCTCTCCAGAAGTACACTGCAAATGCAGTCAGAAGTTTATATTTCAGATTGAAACTTTGGGGGCACCACAAAATAAGTGACTCAACCTGATATGACTATGTCTCAAACAACTCCACAAATGGAGAGTATAGGCTGCCTTCTCTCCCTTCTCAGTCTGGCCATAACACTACTTTAATTTAGAATACCTTGTCCTTATGTCTAAGTAAGGTTTGGATGTAGTTTAGAAGTCCAGCAGCTAAAGAGCAATTCACTTTAAAATTGCTTAATAGTGAAAATTTCAATAAAAAATTTACTTCTATGTGTATCTCCTTCAAAAGTTCCTTGTTCCAGCCTAAATTTCTCAACCCCACACAGAAACTCTGTCTGAGACACACGGAGTAGAAATTCATTCTCTCAGAGAAGCTTACAGTTTTAAAAAATTACTTTAATTTCAGCTGTATATGAAACCTGACATTTTAAAATTTGCCAAGAAATAATATCCAGAAAAAATAATTTCACATGGAGCAAAGTTTTACTTTCAAAATGCTATTTTTGTCATCTATGATTTATTTTTATTTGTCTCATCTGCTCTAATTGAAATTTTAAAATGAAAAGTTGAGTCAAAATTACTTTCCAGCACAGTCATAGTGCTCTGTGAAATGTTTTAGCAATCCCAGAATCTCCAGTTCAGATACCAAGACCTTTTGTCTCTTTCTGTCCTTCCTTACCATGAGATTCACTGTGTTCTCTGCATGAAACAATCTTCTAACTTATCACCATTGTATTTTGACTTGCTGTAGTTTTTCCCACTATATTCAAAGGGTTGGAATGACATTAATCAACAAAATGAAATAAATATTCAAGTTCTGACCTTCTCCAGTGTAGGTCTCAGTGCATATCTTATTCTCTGGCTTTTAGACATGAATGTCCCAAAGCAGCAGGTTATTTAAGTGTGCATTAGCAGCTAAAAAACCTAAACCAAACCAAAACAAAAAGCTTTGCAAAATGTGGGCCACTGAATTTGAATTAGAGGGCTCAGTCTTGATATGGGCTTTTTCAGTGGCCAATTCAGGCAGGGTGAAGTTCAGTTCCTTAAACACAGACATCTATTGCCATTAAAGATACCCTTTAAGGTGTTCATCTGGTCTCCTGCTGGATCTTCGGAAGGTCTTGTGTCATTGCCCCCACGTGGTGTCCCATGGCAGTACAAGAATCCTGTCCTTAAGGTTTATTTTAAGTTAATCACAGCAGCAGTTTCACTAAACTCAGTATTAAGCAGACGCTGAAGTTAAGATACCACCTAATGACATGTTTCTGCAGAACTCAGACCACTGCAGGGCTGTGTTTACTTGGAAAAGACAGAACACTATTTATGATTCACAGAACCACATACAGAGTAAGAATATAAAGATGTCAGCCTAAATCCTGACTTTGTTAGTCATCAGTAGCAGGTGCTGTCTGTAACACAATAGTTTCAGGACCAGCATGTAGTAGCACCTCCTCAGTTTTTCTTCTGGTTTCCATAAGTCTTCACTTAGGGACTTCCCAAGACAGGGAGGATATCCTTGCATTTGCTAAGACATGATTTATTCCTTCCCTTCCCTTCCCTACTTTTTGTTATGAATACCATAATAATCCATGAGGAACTGTCAGTGAGCCTTCCCTGGCATCTATTTGTAACCTTGGTTTTTTCATAGACAAGTGTGGTATGTTAATGCTATTTTCTATTGTCTGAGAACCACCTACACCTATCTTTATCCTTACACATTCATCAGAAATCCACTGTCAGCTGTAAATAACAACAAAATTGAATTGTAGGCATTTTTTTATTTAGCCCTGTTTTGTCTGAAAGACATTAACACCCATCTGTGCTTAATGTAATATTTTCAAATGTCAGTGTCTCTTCCTCTACCCATGCATCATGACTGCCAGTAGGCAATGCAGTTAAGGATAGAGTTCAATTATTTCCAAAGATATGGCACTATAATATTGGGTATGCAGATATTTTCTTTGCTCAGCATTGTCCTTTACCATGTCAAAGCTGAGTGAATTTGCTCAGCATGCCCTCTTCAGCTGTTGCATTAGGAGAACTCCTGAGAAAAGGCATGAAAAGCCAGAGAGACTTGGGGTTGTAAAAATGCTTTTGTCAAAGAAAACAGTGTAAAGAAGCAAGAAGAAAAAAAAAAGAAAGTAAGTTCTTCTTTTCTGTTTTCTTTTTTTAAAGAACTAAACGTCCATTCTTTTCCTTTTTCCTTTTTTTTCTTTTTTTCTTTTTCCTTTTTCCCTTTCCCTTTTTCCTTNTCTTTTTTTTTTTCTTTTCCTTTGTCCCTATCCCACAGGTTAAGGAAAACTGGATTTGAACTGCTGGTCTTACCTAGTTTGATTTCTCCTCAGGAAGAGAGTGCTCTTTACTGCATGAGCAAATACTCAGTGATGGATTAATTTTCAGTGTTATTTGAATTGCTCCCTGGATTGGAAGAAAAAAAAATCCAATCTGTGGGCATGTTTTGTGAATGTTAAGCAAGCTGTGACCCCAGTTTATGAATTCCTGATTTGCAGTTCAGCCACAGAGGTATTCATGCATTCACCTCCTATTTAAATTACGTGGTTTAGGTTAATTAAATCAGGACTAGGTCTATAAACACCCAAGATACGCAGTTCTTTATGTAGCTGTATTCTTTATGCATTTAAACCAACTCTTCTAGCAAGCCTGTGGCAGTTACTGTCAGATAATATAGGAAATAATACATGATAACCACCGGGGACAGAATAAGATGTAAGTAGCACTGCAGCATTTATGAGTAACTGTTTCAAGTGGTTTGTGTCAGCATAGCTCTAGTTAAGTTGAAAATCAAATGACTAGAAAACTGACATGAGAAAAAGAGGGGAGCTAGGGGTTTCCACTGGCAAAAAAGTGGAATTAGCTTGCCTGCAAAGGATGCAGTCTACTTATATTTTGTCTTATTTTGCTAAAATGGTATCCAATTGCCTATTGCACATTGAGATGATTTTATATTAGTGAATAAGATAATAAAAGCATAGCCCTTTGCGAAGGCAGTGCTCCTTTGGCACTGAATTCATATACATGCAGAGATTCCCTGAAACTTTCAAACTTTCTTCTAATCTTAGGAAAGTTTTTCACAGTGATAGAATATCTGAAGGTGGAAGGGAGCCACAAGGATCACCAAAGTCCAACTCCTGGCCCTGCGCAGGACCACCCCAAGAGTAACACCATGAGAAGGAAAAGAAAAAGAACACTCAATAGGCAGACTTCTCCTGCTGACAGTTCAGTCCTTCCAAAGATTCAGGCCAAGGTTTTTTTGAGAACAGGATGGACCTGGTTCTGGTACCTGGGGAAGGAATTGCCACATGGGACAAAATTTGAAAAGATTTCAATTCAGCTGAACATGGTGACACCTGCAGTCTCCTCACAGGAACATAACAGAAAAGTGGTCATAGCATGCCCCCACCCCTTATGAAATTTTAAGGAATGAACTAACAATATATGTCATATGTCTGACAGTGTTTAAGCAAACATCATAAATGAATCAATATTTTTCTTATGTGCAAATAATTACCTTGGAGATCAAAAAGCTGTCTGCAGACTAACTGTATGTGGGTATTTACCACTAATAGATTATTTGAGGGCTAGTTAGGCTTTCTGTGGATATAAGTTTTTGCCATGTTTTGGCAAAATAATTGTAAAAGGAGAATGAAGTGCTAAATCCTACGTAGATGCAAAGAACCCAGAAGTTTGTGACAAGCAGAATGTTGTAAATTCAACATTTACATATTGTTTAATATAAATTGATGAGCAAAAGAAGGTCATCTTCAGCTTGGTTTCTGTAGAAAATCTGTACAGGTTTTTTTGATGGTTGTGAAATATTGAAAATGGGAAAAGGAGACTTCCACACCGCTATAGCTAGGTTGTTGTGCATGGCTGAGAGACAATAGAGTATGGAGGTATATGTGTTATAGAAATGCTAGGTTATGGCAAGGTCTGAGAAAGGAATGGGGTCATCTGATTTAAGACTTAGTGTTGGACTTAGGCACTGACTGTAAGTTCATTTCAGCTACCCCCACTGACAGCTACCTGAGACTATTAAATGAAACAATTTATATCCAGTTGTCGTCTGTGAGCTTCTAGCAGCTTTTCTCTCATCTGAGGCACTGTATCCGACAGTGTGGCATTCCTATTTTACTGTAAAATAAAGAAATCCATATGAGATTCCTTTATCTGATATTTATCCATATCAGATCTCACTGAAGGTGCTCCTTCACCTGTCTAGATTGAGGAATTTGATCTTGTGAGCAGTTTCAGAGCACGCTGCCCAGGTTGCAGGTGACACTGCAGGGACCATTGCTTTCTTTCCAAGTAGGTGCCCCCTTGCTAAGCAAGAGCTCCCTGGTTACAGCACATATGCAGAGTTCTGCCTCTCCTGACATCACTTTCCATTTCCCTCTGAAAAAAAGGATTAGAATTTTTCTTCTCCAAAGATTGTACCTTTGTTGTTGTTGTTGCTACAGCTGTGACATTGCTTATAGAAGTTCAGAGTAGCTGTATAAAAAGGTGTAGAAAAAAAGTCTGGTCTTTAGCTACATGTTTTGGCTGTTCACCTGGGAGATAAATAGCATGGGACTCCTGATTAAAGAATGTCAAGCATTCTTTGACTTGAGCACACAAATGGCCTGTAAACCAGGGTGGGAACCTGAGTCTCTTCACTTTAATCTAAATGCTCCAACTACTAAACTGTAAAACCACACTTGCTAATATTCTATCTTGGCTGCCAATTCATCATTAATATTCTATTCCCAGAGGTTACACTCACTAAGCAATTTGTAAACAACAGCAAATCAGATAAAAAGGCAAAAGCTGCCTTCCAGAGTAATAACAACAAACAATAAAAAAGACCCAGACTTGCCAATACTATCTAGATAAGATCACTTTCAAAGTGAGAATTTCCACTATACAATGAGTTCTTTTATTGAGGTGTTCTGAGAAGAACATAATTACTACCCAAGTAACTGCAGACAAACTGATACCTGTGATACATCAAAGGGAATCAAAACTTCAGCCTCACTGAAATGATATATTATTACATGTAGTATTGTACTGTAGTCTATAGGAAGAAAATATTTGCTAACCTTACTTTAGATTAACTATATGTTAACTGAAGAAAATATGTTAATACTGTTGGAATGATGAAGTGTTTCTCTTAACTTTTGGTGTAAACACCTCACAAAGATCTATATTTAAGACACTGTGCCAACATAAGGCAAGCAATAGTTGCTGGCCATTGAAAGCCAAAGGTAAATAGACTGATTAGGATCTATAAAGAGTGAGAAATGAATACACAGGGAAATAAATTTACATCACAGAATTTTAAGGCTGGAAGGACCCTTGGGAACATAGTTCTTCCCCAGTCCTAAGACAGAACTAAATGTGCAAAGTACCCTTCTAGCAAATGCTTGTATATTGTCTCAATACTGCAGAAGTTTCTGCTCCAAACAGCCAGGTTCTGGGAACATTTTCTGAGAGCAGTAAAGGGATTGAAATACTAAATAGTGTCAGGATTGGAGCCTAATCAAACTTTGACCAGGTAAGTGACCAGGGATCTGTGGTATGACAGCCGGTACTAGGAGGAGACTGGAACTGATCTCTAGAAAAAAGTCTGTATCTGCTCTGTATTCTTAGGTATTCTGCCAGGAATAATATTTCATTTTATTCTGGTTCATGCAGGCCAAGACTCTAGCTAACTGTATACTTGTTTGCAGAGTAGGTTTAAGCAAGATGTTGCAGTGCAAATCAGCAGGCAACACACCTGGGCTCAGTCTTAGCTGCTCCTGCCCTTTTGCCCTTTGACAGGAATACAGGGAGGAAACAGACAGAGAAACACAGACTAGAAGAGAGACAGGGAGGGGATGGAGCCATTGTCTAGGGCAGACAAGCTTCTTGTGTGGGGGATTGAAAAAGAGCATGAGTGTGAATCCAACTTCCTCAATCCCCAAAAATTCTGTCCCACTCCCTCACCAGCAGCCAGTCTGACCTTCCAGGGGCCTGGCATGGGCAAAGGAAGTATCCAGCTTATCACTATTGCTTGCTGCCCTGTTGCTTTACATTACCTCTGCTGAGCCATTGATTCCTGCTTGTAAGCAGTCACCATCTGAGTTGGAAGAGTGTCCCCACCTAGATGACCCAGCTGTCCTGATGGCTTGGTACCACCAAAAAACCCCCCACACCTTTTTCTTTTATCCATGGACCATACCAAATCCTGATGGCATATGACTGCCTCTCAAGTACTGCCAAAATAATGTTAGATTGAATCTTCTAGAAATTATGCCCCCGCTTTCCTCCCCTTCATCCCATGAAACTTGACTTTCAAAATGTGAGGAAAACCTACATGCTTTTATTACAGCTGAAATCTGGGGCTTTTAGCAGATGTCTAAACATACTAGATGCCAGTTCTTGTTCAACTTAGACTGCAATCCAGATTTCCTGATATGCCACATCTCCAAATTAGATACTGTCTTACATTTCTCAGGGGTAAAATAAAGATGTTTTCAGAATAAAACTGTCAAAGAATGTTAGCTTTATTAGCAGTAACAAAAATGAAAGCAAGCTGTCTTGAGTGTATGTAAGACATAAAACTTGGTGAATGCAGATAAAAGGACAGTTTTTATGCAGTGACAGCCCTAGATCAAGAAACTGAAACAGATAAATGATAAACATACAGAAAACATCAGGTTCCTTGGTATAAAGAAAACATTAATTTTATCTTGCATAAACAAGCAGAACGGAAGAAAGTAAAATATTAAAGACTGGTAAATGCTGAAAATCATGTAATATAATGTATTTTGTGTAGATTTACTTTGCAGTACTCAATTTCTCTTTACAAAGTCATACCTCAGTTTGCATCAAACTCTATCACAAAATAAGAGTACTTGGAATAGGTTCACGCTCTTTTGATTTGTACACAGGCAAAAATTCAATTTAAGTAGAGCTCAGGTTGGAAAGTGTTTTAGTTGTAATAGGCTTTTGTAATTGCCTCATTTGAAAACAGAAATAAAAGAAATTGAGAGAATATATTATTAGACAAGTGAAATTATAAGGTATAAAAAAATGTGTTTGGGTGAGCTAGGAATTTTAATATTCCGTCTTAGAACCTTTCCAAATCCTCACCTGGTTTAAAGGCTGCAATCCTGTTCACTAAGTACTTCAGAGATTGCCTTCAATTTTTCCTCATTCACCACTGAATTACTTTCTTTGGAAGAAACCTGTACTTTCCTCATAGTGACATTGTGCAAAATGTGTAAGACGGCATTTGAATAACTTTAATGTTTGCTGATTTAAGTTTATTTAACTATACTGATTTTTAAGCCTCACACTGCTTTATCTCCCGCTCCTTGATGGTCTTGCTGTAAGAGAAGACAAGAAATGTTGGTAGGAGTCACGATCTGGTCCGGTGGTAAAGGTGCTGTGACCTTCCTTGCCAGAAGTGTCTTTAAAAAGACACCCAGATCGATGGAGGCACAGGCACTCTCAGGCACAGAGTGATTTGCTCTTTGTGCACTCTCAGGTGCAGAGTTATCAGCTCTTTGTTGCACTCTTAAGTGCAAAGTGATTTGCTCTTTGTGTGGCTGTCTGAGCAGCAGAGCTGTGTTTGCCACCCCAGGTAACGTGGGAGTAAAAGCAGCAAGATGGGGTCGTTCCAATCTCCAGGAAAGCTTCTTTATTCCATGAGGTCTGGAGAGAAAAGAGACAAATGCTCTCCCAGGAAAGGGATTATATAAAGTAGCCAGGGGTGGGGTTTCACAACTTGGCCAATGGGGAAAGGATTGGGAAAGGGACCAAAGGATCCAAAAAGAACCAATCGCAAGTGGCAGAAACCGGGAACAAGGGGAATGACCAATGGGGTATGAAACATTAATATAGAATACAAAGGCTCATGAGTTGAAGTATTTTTTCTCACCTTGAGCCATAAGGAAAACTCTCAAAGGGACTTACTTCTTAAAGGAGAGTCCCTGCAAAGTGAGGGAGTCTAGGGGCTGTGCATGGGTTGAAGCACTTTTGCTCACCCTGACCTTAAGGAAATATCTCAAGAGGACTTCTTAAAGGAGAAAGATGTCACAAGAGGACACAAAAAGAACCACACTCGCCTGTCAGGATGTGAGATGAAAAGGAAAAGGGAAGTTTATTTGGGGACCTCAACTTATATAGTTTTTGGGATTTGGTCAAGGATTGAGGGACGAGAGGAACACCCCTCTGACCCCACTGGTCAACTCAGAAGTCCATCAATTTGTCCTTCCCCCTGGAAGGAAAGTGTTGTTTACAAAATATCAGTCTTTATTTTTGTTACAACGCATGAGAAAACTCCAGTAGAAATGAGAAACAATCAGAAGGCTGAAAAATTAAGGTGACAGAAAGAGTGCTAACTGGGGCAGCTTAGGGCCTTTGCATTCTCTGAGGGAGTGAATTGTCTTCTGTGGATGGTCCATGGACCACCACAGGTAGGGATCTGGGAAAGTTGATAGGAAAAGACAGGGTTTATATCCCCAACTCATTTTCATGATCTCATTCTCCCAATTTGCAAAGAAGGGTTTTAGCTCTCTATTCAAAGCAGAAAGGATGAGAACTGTGAGTTATGATGGAAAGCAGAAGTGTGTTTATACCCTGTGGTGGGGTACCAGAGGAAAGGACTGCGTTGTGTTTGCTTTAAACAAGCTTGCTTGGGTGCAAGAGCATTGCAGCCATGGGGGCAGTACAGGACAATTAGTGTACTATTTCCTTCTTACCTCTGGCCAGGGAGGACAGCCTTGGGTCCTGGCAGTGATCTTCCCTGCAGCATTCCCACAGCAACATCTGAAGCTGGCTGAGAATCCAGAGGGGCTTTCACATTATTGTCTTGCAGTGGGAAGATAGCTGGTACCCACTGAAAATAATTTACGTGGCAGAAAGGAATCCTGAGAGACACGCTGCTGTTTTCCTTTGAGTTTCCTGTGGAGATGGTGCTTAGGAACTTAATATAGACCTTTCAAAGTGATATCTTCTGTCACTGCTTCTTCTTACCTTCAGTATGTCTCATTTGGTTGTAATCCCAAGCCCACTGAAGTCCATTGCAAGATTCCAGTGGCCTATATGGGTTTAGGACCATATTCTAGCATATAATTTATCTTCGGCTGCACTAGAAATGGTCAAAGATGAGCATAAATTATGCCATGTCTCAGGCTGAGTCACTTTTCATTCAAATAAAGTGTTTTGAAAGTGTTTTGAAAATGGATAAATGACAATATTTTGAAAAAATAATCTGGATGCATTTGACATTCTCAATGAATATAGCACACCTAGTGGCAATTCTGATAGTGTTGTGCTTTTTATCTTGTGCCTTTATGAGGTGGTTGGGGCAGTGGCAGTCCCGCATTCCAGCTTTTGAGCAATAGGATCAAGCCAAATGTATATCTTATTACTTAACTCTTTGCAATAATTGATTCATTTTGAGCCACAGAGTTTGTAGTGTTGATCCCCAGCTGTCACAGTTCAGCATCTTCAAGTAACATTGGTTAAAAAGGACAGCCTTATGACAACTGCTAAGATAGTAGCTATGAGAAATCAACTAATAAGAACCAGTAAGATCACTAGTGCTAGTTACAGGTCACAGGCCCTATACTAATTTTGGAATGTGAGGAACAATACTTTTAGGGTTAAAAATGCTTCAAACAGGTATATGGCTGCTCTACTTTTGATTCATTGGCCTCTCAGAAGGAAGCACTGAAAAACACTTAAACTTCCAGTGTGGCACTCAGAAATATGCTCAGTGAAAGGGCGGATATATCAAAGTGAGGGAAGGTGATAGTTGCTGAGAGATAAATTCATTGTTTCTGAATATCCTGATGACCCCTCTGGATATGTGACTCTGGTGAGATTCTAAGTGTGTGGGGTTTTAGAATGTGGAAAGCAGGGGGCCAGCCAAATGATGAAGAGCAGTAACAGATCAATGTTTTTACAATGGAGTTCTATAAATATTCTTCATTTTGGCTGTAGAAAACTGTCTGTGCTTAAGGTGGCTGTCTAGAAAATTGAGTATTTTAAAGAAAATTGTTGTCACATGATCAAGCAAAGCTGTCAAAACCACTTGACAAAAAACAACACAAAGTAATTAATGCCAGGGATATTTATGTGTTATTTCTAAGGAGAAAAAAAAGTCATGCTGAATATATTTGAGAGTCTGCACAAGTTGTCGCACAAGTTTTGTGAGGAAGAAGGAGTGGAATGTAAAGAGCTCATAAATTGAGCTCTGAACTTGTAGTTCAAGGACGTTGAGAAGCTTGAGTATGTCCAGAGGAGGCAATGAGACTGGTAAGGGGCTTGGAACACAAACCCTGTGAGGAACATCTGAGGGAGTTGGGGTTATTTAGCCTGGAGAAAAGGAGATTCAGAGGTGACCTTATAACTCTACAACTGCCTGAAAGGTGGTTCTAGCCAGGTGGGGGTTGGTCTCTTTCTCCAGGCAGCAACTGACAGAACAAGAGGACACAGTCTAAAGCTGTGCCAAGGGAAATATAGGTTGGATATTAGGAAAAAGTTTTTTACTGAGAGATAAAGTACTGGAATGGTCTGCCCAGGGAGGTGGTGGAGTCACCATCCCTGGATGTGTTTAAAAAAAGATTGGACGCCATGGCTTACTTGAGGTGGTAGGGCATAGACTGGACTAGATGATTGAAGATCTCTTCCAATCAAGTGATTCTGTGTTTCCCTCTCATTAAGAACAGAATAATGTGCCTCTCATTTTTGGTTGATCCAGTCCACTCTAAAACAAAGCCCTTTTAAAGAATTTTATGAGTATCTGGGTTTTATTTCTAGTGTGGCAAATCATTTCCATTGCCCTCAAACTTCACCACCTCCAGGGCTATGCTTATTGGGATTTACTGTCACACATTTTTTTCCTAGAAAGCCATCTAATATATGAGGCAAAAAAGAAATTACAGCTGGGACTCCACAATGATCAGGATATCTTTTATTGCCTTATCTACAGCTTTCTGTGTTCTGAATCAGAATCTTTCCCAAGATTCCTACCTGTCTGTGCATGATTTTTCTGTAACCTACTACCTTCTTCCTTCTGGCTTTACCCTCTAGTTTCAGAAATATCTGAATTGAACCTGAGGTGCCTAGTTAGGCTCATGGTAACTATTGATGAGTAGGATGAGCTGCCAGTCTCCTGAAAGGAGCAGCTGGGTGAGCCAGTCAAGAGTTTCTTAGCGGTAGGAGTGTGATGTCAGTGTTTAAACCGATCTCAAGGTGATGCCAGCAGCTTCCAGCTTGTCCTGGACATGGATCAGGAAGGTGAGAAGGGACACTTCCGTTTCCCCCTTTGCCATTTAACTCCCTGTCTCCTTTGTTTTGCTTGAAAAAGAAATCACAAAAGGAGCGACAGAGATGATAGCTATGGCCTTATCCCTGTTGTCTCCTTTGCCTGGGGAGGGAGACAACAGATGCAGACAAGAAATTTCATTCCAAGATGTTTTTGCTCCTGTAAAAATCAGAGACGAGGAGGGGAAAAGTAGCTGCACCATTTGATTTTCTCACCCGACTTGTAAATACATGTTCAATGTTTGCTTGAACAGTTTGTCAAGAAAAAGCCGGCGCCTCACAGCCCGGCTGAAGCGCAAGTGACTCCGAGCGCGGCGGGGGCGGCGGTGCCGCTGGTTCCTCCCCAGGGACAGCGGCAGGACGCGGGCCGAGCCCGCCCGGCCGGGGCTCTCCGGCCCCGGAGGTGCCATTCCGGTCCCGCAGGTGCCATCCCAGCCCCGCAGTTGCCATTCCAGCCCTGCAGTTGCCGTTCCAGACCCAACAGGTGGCAATCGCCGCCCGGCTCCGCTCCCCCGCCTCCACCGAGCACATGCACAGAGGGCTCTGCCTGCAGAAATGCTCCGCATCCAGCAACGCCGGCGCTGGAAATGCAGTTTCCTCTGCACAAGCTGCCGCCTTTCAGGCTTCAGAAAATTTCCTGACACTGATATCGTTCTCTGCTCCATGCCAGAAATCTGAATAAGAAGTAAGCAGCCGTAAACTATGGCGAAAGCCATGATGCTGTGTCAGAGGCATTTACCTGGAGTCACACCGAAGTCCTCAGGCATTTCTAGGTTTTAGTCTGATGCAGGATTTGCCCACCTTGTTCCGTTTTCATTTCCATGTTTGTTTGTGAGGTATGAAAAAATAAATAATCTCAGAAAATGAAAGAGTGTGTGTATGGAGAACAGTGCTGTTAGTGAAACTAACAGTTCATGCATTGCCATGGAAACATTCACATCCTAGCAACAGCTTATTGATAGCAAGATGACATGGAAAGACAAGAGCTGATGCCTTTGGCTCATGGGAAAACAAGCTATCCTGCATTTCTACTTCTCTACTGTCTTTTCTTTTCCAAGAGTGTATAGTGATTTAACATAAAAATCCCTAATAGACATTTCTTTTCATAATTGTTTGTGGTTTTGTGTTGAAACATTGCTTGCTAAGAGAAGTTCATACAGTTGAATTATTTTAGTTGGCTATCTGACACCCCCCCCCCAAAAAAAATATATTAAAATACAGCAAAGAAATACAAAGGCATTTTTTTCCCTTTAGAAATATACCAAGATGTTTTTTGATTAAGTGAAAACATGTAGAAAGTCAATTTAATGTTTTCTGTCCATCTTTGCATTTCCCAGAACATTCGCTGTGGCTGAAATCATTAAGATGTCATTTGCTGGGATGCAGGGTGGAATCATTTGTGGTACAGTCTGCATTCCTCATGATTCCCAGGGAATGCATGTGCTGGGAGGTACTGAAAGTCTTTATGTGCCTTTGGGATTGGGTGGGCAGAGCAGGACTTAGGTGCATTTGCTGAGGAAACACATTTCCTTTATTTTCCTGGGTACACTGTGGTAAAAGAAGCTTCACCCCAGTGAAGACAGAGTACCACAGCTGTCACTGTGTGTGGAAGGAGATATCTTTAAGAGCAGGATCAGGCTGCTGTTAGCACTGTTATTGCTATTAAGTACAATAGCATTGTGGAGTCCAGCTGTAAAGCAGGGTTTAATTGTGACTTGTTCCATACAGACCTGGGAGGTGTTTTTTTTTTACCTAGGAACTTACAGTTAGTTTGCCAGTGTGATTTTTCATTGCTAAGTTACTCATTGTTAAGAAGAAAACCCAACAATTCCTTTATTAATTGTGTGTGTGTGTGGTGGGTGTATGTTTGTAGGAAATGTTTCCGTCAAAGTAGGCATTCCAATAACCATCTTGGAAAATCAAGAAATGTATAATGTTGTTTTGTACACAGCATTACTGAAGTGTAAACATTTGTTTAGGGGCATTGCTGAACTGGATCTATATAAAGGACTCCCTGAACATTACATTTATTGTGAGAATAACAGTGAATCATAATATTTTCACAGCTAATAAAACCATGACCCTTTACCTGTACATGAATTAAAAATTGAGCTAATATCCCAAGTGAAATTAGTGATGTTTACAAACCCTGAGTTTATAAACCCTGCTTATTTACCTACCTTTCATGCTTTTTTTTTTTAAAAATAGACTTTTGTGCACTTTTTGTTCCTTCAGCAACATTTTCTCCTTGGAAAATCATCAAGGACTGCTTGGGTGATCAACAAGCCAGGATGATGTTTTGATACTACCATTGTGTTAGGCTTACAATAAATGAGGAAACTAGTGCTGTGGAGCTGTTGCGGGAGCAGTCAGGAATGTGTGAGAGGAAGAGTACAATAATGCCAGCAATATAACTGGGGCTTTTCATGCCTGCTGCTTAGGTGCAGGATTTCTAAGGAGAGAGAGAGAGAGAGGCAGCAGCATCTAGAAAAGGATGATGATAATTAAAGCAGGGCATAGAGAGACCTGATACTGTAGTCATTGTTTTCACCCTAACGCAAACAGCACTTGAGCCAACTTGATACCTCCTGCTCTGACCTGGAGTTCCTTCAGTGCTTGCTGTGTTGCTGTGTTTCCAGAGCAGGATTTACATAAATTACCAGGTGGAGGACTCTGATCAACTCCTTACTTGCTTCCCAATAGTAAGCCATAAATCAGAAGTAATCCTGAGAGCAGGAAGTAGACTTGCCAGGCTCTTCTCAATTGGCACTGGCTTTTGCATGGTCTCTCTGGGGCCCCTAGATATTGTTTCAGCTCGAGGTTTGAGAAAGGTGGAAGACATAGAAGTGGGGATTGCCCTAAAGGACTATAGTGGAGCCTTCTGCATTTCCTCAGTGCTTGCAAAGGAATGTGCTCTGTGAATGGTGGACTAGGCTCTGCCATGATTTTTACTTACTCATTCTTGTATTTGAATTTTTTTTCCCCTTCCCTGTTCTTTGATGCATTCTTCTTAGAGTTAGAGGCAGGAAGGCCATGCTAAAGGTCAAGGTTAAGGGTAGGTGTGCATATGTTTGTGTGAATCTGTGTAGCAGCCTGTCATGAGGTAGCTTAGGTGAAAGCACATTTCCCCTCCACTGAACCTTTTGGAGTCTTTACAGATTTGAAAAGATACGGGTTTTGGAAAAGAGCAGGTAGGCAAAGAATAGCTGCAAATTTTGCCTCTCTCTCTCCAGAGAAGAATGAGGAAACCGTTCTGCATGTCAAGGTTCGTGATTTTTCCCTCTTTACTGAAGAGTAATATGAAGAAGTTCAATTCAAGAAACTCGAATTGAAATTCAATTTTCAAGAAATGTGATCAACAGTACTAACTTTCTTGCAGGGGCTGGGAGAATATTAACTTTTTGGATAGAAGTAATTTTAGAATTCTAATAATTCACATTAATTCAGGGCCTGTGGTACATAACTAATGCTTCTGCTCTCCTGATTTCTCTTGGTTGACTTGGAACTGATTTGGGAAAATGTGCTTTTCCTTTCTTTCGGTTAAAGGTGTGTTACCTGTTAAGAAAAGATTGATTAGTCACCATTAGCACCTGGGAATGCCTTTTTTTAATCACTTCAAGCAAATATGTCTACAGCTAGAGTCATAATTATGTGCATTACTGAGACAATTTTTTGCTATTCTTTCATTATATTTTGACAGAAAAGAAATGTCAAGGGAGTAGCACTTGCTTTTTAGCTCTGAAACATTTACATCTGTTGTACATATTTGTCTCCTTTTTGTCACACTATCCTTTCAAATCTTCCTTTTGCTGTCTTGTAGTTAGTGTCTTGCCACTGTTTTATGAATTAATGGCAAGGTTTTATACAAAAATTCTGTGAAGAACAGCTGCAGATTGTCTTCTCTTTAGCTGTAAACCATCTTTGTTCAGTTGCAAAGGCATGAAACCCACTGGAGCTTTAATGATTTATAGCAACTGCAAAGCTGGTCAATGTCTCTAAGACATCACCCCTGGCATACATTTTTTTAGTCAGACATCAGTGGAGTCTCCATCCTGTGTGACAGAAGTAAAAGGATTACACATGACTTCAGGATGTGTGAATTATTTTAAGTCTGTTTTTCTGGTGTTCACTCTGATATGTATCAAGCAACCGGGAAGAGAAGATAAAAACTGGGAGTGCCAAAAAGTAATTCTGAATTTTTGCAATATAAGAGGCAACATTTCTGTCTATTTGGCTTATTTTTTTTGTGCAACAGCCAAGGACCAATCTCATCTGCAAGCATTTGCAAATGGCTGAGATACAAAGCAAAATTTAGTCTGGACTTGTGCCAATTTTTTAATTAAGGAAGAGTTTGTCCCATCATCAGCAATCATTTCCATATTCAAAGATTTCTAAGATCCAAGTGTTTCTAAGAGGAAAGCTCACTATTACAAAACATCCCAAGCTAGTTAAAAGAACCCTTTTGTAAGGAGATGTAGGACAAACTGTCACTGGACTTATGACAGTAAACAACATCTAAGTAGCTGTCAGTGAATCCCAATTGTAAGAATTTAATCATGTGTGGCACTGTTTCATCTAAGCTGTGCTGAGAAGCTGATTAGAAGAACTCCATGTACCATGCCATTTCCTAGAGGTTACGTTACTTGTAATTGGGAGATACTCTGAGGGAATGACATACCATTCCTGAGTGATGCTGATGATTTGGATGTCACATTTTCCATAAAGTTATAACTGAACTATCCCCCCACTGGGATGTCAGGAGATACTGTATTGCTTTGAAGAATTCTCATGCAAAGCACAAACTTCAGGGTATAATTTGTTTGTTGTCCTTGTGAGTGCTGCTGTCCCTTTTAGAAGAAAGCAGGCATTCTTCTGAGATTTCTGCGTGCATAACCACGCCGTTTTTTCCCTTACATAGGCTTGTAATTCAGGTTGACCACTGAATTGCTGCTAGTTCTTCTTTTCTAACTTCTTTCTAGAATACAATTTGGAATAACACTTCAGAAAGATATTGTAGCTAGCCTACCATGCCCAGTCCTGCAGGGCTTAAGATCATATCTGCAATAAATACAAAAATCACAGAACCTCAACAGAATGAAAATGTGTAGCCGTATCTTCGCTGTCTCAAGTTGAATTCTTTCACATTTTCTTAGACTCTTTTTACTTGAGCTGAAAAAATAGCTGTAATGACAGGCTGTTTTAATAAAGCTCTCTTTTCTCTTTGCAATATGCCTTGAAAAATGGCCATTTGCTTAGCTATGCTAACTGCTGAATATTTCCTTTTTATCTAGGGCCCACCACTGAAATCAGCTCAACCAAGTTCATTTGGCTCAGCCAAGATTGTGCATTTAATTCATGGTGCATTGGACCATTTCTTTGGGACATGTACTTTTGAAAATTGCATCTCATGAATGAAAATTCCAGGCTAGGCTCTTGGCAGTGGCAGAGAGAACCCTACTTAACTGAGAGGAAAGCATGATTAAAAGGGAGTATGGAGAGAAACTGAAGACAGTTTTCTCTCCTGCGTTTTTTTTCCTTACTGTTTGTTTTATAGAAGAAACCTAAGTAATATTTAATGACACCCATCACAGGGTTCCTTGAGCTTCATTTCCCCTGCTTTTCCTCTTTCCCCTGGTATTATTACCTCAGCCATGCAAGGTTCAGTGTTGTCCAAAAGTTATTTTCCTCATCCTCAGTGTTTCCTGCCTTTTTCAGGGGAGGTGCCTTAGGTCTGTGAGCAACTTAAGAGGAGTTGTAAGATGGAAGAGGCAACAAGAGGGCTCAAATATGTGGAGTAACCTTATACCTAGCAAGAAATATAACAAAGAGTGGCATGTGAAACACTGGCTACACAGAAGACCTGGCATCAGAAAAGAGGACAGGGCTAAAGAGGGTAGGGGAGACATTTTGCATGGCAATGTGGCAAATGGAAATGTGGGACAGAAGAGTTGAAGATGAGCTGTTTTGGAGGAGGGTGAAGAGGGGAACCCCTTGGATGAGACAGAAGCAGAGGATGGGGGTCAGGTGGCACACAAGGAGCTGAAGGAATGAAATTAAGGAAAGCAGTGAGCCCCCTCTTATACACAACTTGCTCAACTTTCAGAAGCTGCAGTAAGCATGATCTTCTGTGACTGGGACACAAATGACATCTGACTACTGAGGTTCCAGATGGCATGAAGGCTCACTGATTATAATCAAGTTTCCAAGTAGTTCTTTTGAACACTGCATTTTAAATCCACTTATGTATTCAAAGATGTGTACCTAAATTTCTTTTCTGCAACCATATTATGCTGTTGAAAAGTCAGTAGCTTTTCACCTTAACAAGAAGAGAACATGCAAGGAATGAGAAAACACAGGAAGTCAGTCAGCATAAAAGTCTGAGCAAATGCTCAGTGAACAGACATTTTTACGCTTGGTGAGCAGACATTCTGCTTGTGGTTCTTGAGTAAAGCCTTTTTCATGCTTGTCATGACTAGTGAAAAAATAGAAAGAAAACTTAGATTTATTTTTTAATGTCTTTGGGATGTCTGATAAAGTGCAATGGGTTGATTCATTGGTATTTCATGCCTGGCTACTTAGAATGCCAATGATACATGTTTAAGCTTAAGTAGAAGAGAAATAGATGCAGCCTTTTCTGTGATAGGCTGTTGTAATGCTTTTATTCTAAGTTGCCATTTACGCTTTTGTAGAATTGAAGTCCGAGATTTCTCCTATGAGTCAACCCTCATTTTGATAAATTGTTTAAATAAATGAGGTTATGATCAGTTTTAGTATGAAGAAGAACATTCAAATGTTGTAGAATGTGAGACCAGAGAATGAAAATAGTAAGGAAGACTTGTGTTACATTTACTTCAGTGTGAATTTCTGAGTTATTTTGGGTAAGGGATCAGAATTTAATGTGTAATTGAAATATACTCTTGCACTTTACACGGACCCATAAAGCAAGAGATCACTGTCCTTGTTCTATGTACAATGCAAATGCAGTTGATCTTGTTTTCCTCTTGGACTTTGATAAGTATGCATGTGTGGCCAGGGGAAGAAAAACAGATGTTACTGAAACCACTGTCAGAGACTAAGTCTTGATCTAACCCACACAGCCTCAAAACTGTAGTTTTTCCATACGTGTATTTCTGGTTGTTTGGGGAAGGAAGAGTATATTGGTGCTAGAGCTTATGTAACTTGAGGGAATAATTTTTCAACTATAGCAATTTAATATTTTCCATGTATTGTTCCACCTGCAACCCTGAAAAAGGATTAAAGCAACCAAATAAATTAAAGCTGATTTCTCCCAAGATTTGAAAGGAAAAGTGATGTCCAAATTAGATTCCACGTATTATCTTTATGCTTCAAGTATATGTACACTTTAAAATATGAAGGAAAAATGCAGGCTTCAATATATGGTATGAAGGTTGGGGAGAGCATTTTTCTTAGTTCAGATATGTAAGCTCAAATTCAGTATTTTACTCTGTAATAATGAGTCTTTTGATTTGTGGTTTAGGTTTGGTTCATTGTGGTAAGGACCAAAGTGTGAAATATGGATTCCCATCCTCACAGGATTTTCATCCTCACAGCTTCTCCATATCTAGTCCATTGTTCTGCAGCTATTAAATAGTGAGATTAATTTAAGGCAGAAAACATTGCCATGCTGCAAAAGGAAACACAGGGGTTTGATGCTTCTTAGATAAAGGAGAAATAAGCACAAATTGTAAAGCACAATACAGAAATTTATAGAAATTTTATAGAGTTTTATAGAAAGATCTGAACCAAATTTCACATGTTTTTCACTTCTGGGGCCACCTAATGTTCCAGATGAGCAAAGGTCTTTTTGTCTACAAAATCTTCGTGTCAACCTCATCTGTCCTGAGTCTTGTGAATTTGGTACTGGGGATTTCTCTTTATTTGAATTTTAGCTTGTACTTAACACAGTTGGCCAGAGATGGTGCTGAGTGCTTGGATATTGCAGGGTGAAATGCAGTGGCAGCTTGAACAGAAGTGATTTGGGACATTAATCATGGCTATACTCAGCTGCTATGAGTAAAGACTTTGAGCGAATTTAAAATGAGAGAAAAGCATTCTGCTTGTAATAGTTAGCAAAACAGCAGCAAATAAAATTATTTTAGAAAATGAGAAAATGGTTGGGAAGATGTAACACACAGAAGAAGATTTATCTGTTTGTTGTATTTGCTGGTACTTTATTGTTCAGTTAAATAAAGGTAATCTTCTGGAAGTGAATTCATCTAGCTTTATCAGATAGGTAGTAGAAATGGAAATAAGCTCAATTTACTAGTAGCACCTGTGAGTTTCAGCTAATTTCTGGATATCTTTTCTTAATTGCTCTCTTATTTAATCTCTGTCCTTTATTCCAGTGTGAATGTCTGTGCAATAGTGAGGGACTTAGGCCACATCAAGAGCTGCACTGTAAGTGAAAGTCAAACACTGGAACACTGTCCCTTGTGATGGGATCTTATCCAAAACCAACCCTATTGTAGTCAGTGCCAGGGTTCACTGGGGTAAGGATCTCTAAGAGTTTCTGAGATGAGGTTGGAGAGTTAGCTGGCTTTGTCATGTACTGGTCTTTTCCAGCTCCTTCTTACCCATTATGTTTTCTTTCTCTAATGATAATTTTTCTAACCAGCATGTCAATACAAAGAACAAACAAAACCAGTTGAAAATTCCTGTTCACAAGCTGCTTTTTTTCAGTTTTTACTCTGACTTTGCTGCTGATAGCATCTGGGTCAAGCCCTTCTGGTGTTGGACCTCGGATGTTCATTTCATTACCCAGTAACATGGGCATGCTGGGTGCAGCTGGAGAGTGTGCCAATAGATCGGAAAGCCTTGTCCCCACTGAGCTCTTCATTGGTGGCTCTGATTGGCTCCAGGATATGCAGGGACAGGCATAAAAACCTGGAGCAATATTATGCCCTGGTCTCCTGTCTTTTCAGACAAGGGATTGTCCTGAGTGGTCCAGGTTGCCTGTGTGAAAGCCACCTTGCCATGGAAAGCAGTGTACAGGAAGAATGCTGTGTATCTGAGTTTAGTCCTGACAAAGCCTTGGCTCGCTGCTCAGTCCCATGGTGTAGATATTACCTAAACACAACTTACAAGGCTGGTGCATCCCAATTTCTTTCCACAAATTCATGTTTTTTCATGTCTGTCCTGCCCTTACTAAAGCATCGATTCCTTTTCAACTTTTTACCAGACTACGGGAGTAGTACCTTTTTTTAAATTAAAAAGATATATTAGATTTAAATCTTAAAGTTTTGTCACGCTTTCTTCTTAAGTTTGCCTTCCTTTTCCTGTGGAGAGAAGGATCTCTCTATGGGCAGAGCTTTCAAGGTTTGTGGTTTTTTTTTTTTTTTT